>JAJPUD010000573.1:134055-186507 GCA_023553655.1 Myrmecobius fasciatus
AAGAAGAAGGAAGAAAGGAGGGAGAGAAAGACAGAGATTAAGAAACAGACAGAGCCATCATTAGACTTCATGCACCATCCCAATTGAAAGCTTTCCTAAGGAGGATTTACTGGAGGAATGGACAGGGATCATACCCAGAATGTTGGATGAGAAACATCATCTTACCTTAAGCATTTAGCAAACCTATGAATCCTATATAAACATTAGCCATATTATTATTATTATTATTATTATTGCTTCATTGAAAGGAGAATCTGTACTAAAGGAATCATGAACCCATCAAAACAGCAATATATGTAGCCATTTAAAATGGAAATCCATTTTAAAATATGGCTGAATTCAGAGTAGTTTTTTGTCATCATGTATTTCCTTAATAAATCGATGTATACTGATAATACAATTACCACTGTGGAGTCCATGGAACTTTTTGACATTTGTAGAGGAATTGTCGTCTTGAAAAAAGGGAGATCCTTTTTTTAGATGAATGGAGAAATGTCTATTTACTATAGGACCAAGCCTTTGATATGGAGCAATCCTTTAAACAAATCACCAACCAAAGAACCCAGTAATGAGGCTCCTTGGCAGGGGCTACATTGACCAGGCAAGTCTATCTGAACCAGATATTCTACGTGATTGGGAGCTAAAGCCGCAGTAACAAGAAAGAAGGCAAGCTGATTCCAAAGCTTGGGAAATGGCAGAGCTCCCCTAATCTTTCATCAGCTCCTAAATCTTTATGAATCATCCAATTTAATGCCCTGATTTTGCACATAAAGAAGCTGAGGATCAAAGAAGGGGAATGACCTCACATAGGTAGTAAATAGAAAAAGGTAGGATTAGAACTGGTCTCATTGACTCCAGATGCTCTTCTAGTTTTCTACATAAAGGAGGCCCCAGGAGGCGACTTTAAGAGTGGGAAGAGAAATGGCTCTGAAGTCAGAATCTTCCCTCTCATCTTTTTTTACCTGGATGACCTCAAGTTGGGCCTCAGCTTCTCAGGAAGGGGTTGGACCAGGAAGTCTCTGGGGTCCTTAGATCTGCTCCTCCATAAACATTTGCCACGAAAATCAATTGATCTCTATGATCATGACGTTGAAGCCAGTCATGCTGGTTCCAGGCCAGGAAGTTGGTTCTGGAGGCCCATATGGACCAGGTTGCATAGGTTCATTAACCGTTAGGACTGAAAGGAACCTTAAGATATAGGGCATAAAAAGCTGGATCCAGGAGGGACCTGGGGCACATAGAATGCCATTATCAAGAACATCAGAGCCAGAAGGACACTTAAAATTGGGAATATTAATTCACAGAACAAATGATGGTAGAGAGAGGCTTTAAGAACATCAGAATATCTAACATAAAAGAACCTAGAGTATTAGAATATGGAATATAAAATGCTAAGACTAGAAGGAGATCTGAGAAGCTAGATGTCAGAGCTAGAAAAAATCTTTGAGGTTATCATATTGAGGAATGGGAAAGAGTAAGAACCAATTTTTTGAAGGAAAAGGGGGTGGCCGGAGGACAAACTTGAACCTCGTAGCCGAGATATGGGCTGGGAGCGTTCATCTTTAAAAATAGCCCACCTAACAAGAAGTCTGATGAATATCAAGTTGTCATTTCACTCTGTATTTATGTACCTCATTAGTAAATACAGCTAGAAACTGTAATTACCAAAAACATCTCACATCATCTTAAATATTTAATTAGTCTCCCCACTGGAGATCAACCATGGAGAAAAGAGGCAGCTTCTCTCCAGGTTAATATTAATGCCTTCCCAGCCCAACACCGCTATTTCTGGAAAGATGGAGGAAAAGCACATGGGTGAAGTAGGAGCACATTGACCTGAGCAGGAAGGCTCCTTGTGCTTTCCAGGATTAAGGTCAGCTCGCCTGCTTCACTTATGTTTTAAAGTTGGAGATGACCTTGGGTGGGAGGATCTTTTTGGGAAAGATTGCTCCTTCCCCAAGGAAAAACCAAGTTCAGATCAATGCATGGATTGTTTCTTGTACATATGAGACTTGTGAGTTCTTAATTCTTCAATATCTCAGTTTAAAATCACACATATGTGGAAATATACACACATGCATATGTGCTTAGATATTTAAATGCTTGTGTGTGTCCATGTTTGTGTGTATATATATATATGTACACACACACACACACACACACACACACACACACTCTAGGTGAGCAGTAGAGTGCCAAACCTGAAGTCAGAAAAACTCATGTTCCTGAGTTCAAATCTGGCCTCAGACATTTCCTAGCTGTGGTCCTGGGCACACCCAGGCAAACATGGCCCAGTTTGCCTCAGTTTCTTCCACTGTAAAAATGAGCTGGAGAAAGAAAGGACAAATTATTCTAGTGCCTTTGCTAAGACAACCCCAAA
Source organism: Myrmecobius fasciatus (assembly GCA_023553655.1). Classification (NCBI taxonomy): domain Eukaryota; kingdom Metazoa; phylum Chordata; class Mammalia; order Dasyuromorphia; family Myrmecobiidae; genus Myrmecobius; species Myrmecobius fasciatus. The sequence continues at coordinate 136,436 of JAJPUD010000573.1, forward strand.
TGGGATCACAAAGAGTCAGACACTACTGAATGGACTGAACAACAACAAATAAAGGGCCATTTAGACCTCCAGAACCTTGGAAGAACCTAGGGACATCTCTGTGTCATGTTAATATGACAGAGCAAGACTTTAGGGGAGGATTATTGGGAATATTAAGAATTTGGATTAAAAAGCAGTGTAGCATAATGGATAAACAGCTGACTCTTGAGCAGCAAACATTGGGATGCAAGTTCTTTCTCTGACACATACTGGCTGTGTGACCCTGGATACTTCTTGTGTCCCAGACAACTCTCTAAAATTGCAAAGTGGCTGTCAGTGCATTTGGAGAGGGGGGATCACTCTATGCTGATGAAATCCCAACCACCACCAGATCACACTAGGGGGGCTCCAAAGCACTGTACAAAATTATCTCCTTTTTTCTTAGCTTCACCTCTGTGAGATAGGAACTTTAGGCTTTATTAACCCATTAAACAGATGAGGAACTGAGAGCTGAACAGTGAAGCAGGATTGGCAACCCAGGCCTCTGCTGCCTTGGTGAAGCACACTACTCTTTGTCCTATACTCATGCATTCACGCTTATGAATCATAGAGTGAGAGTGACATGCAATAATATACCAGCCTGGTAGGAGATACAGCTTAACTTCCATTTTAAGGAAAGTGCCCAGGTCAGCCATGCCTTCATTGCTGACCAGATTATACTCCTGATTTCTAAGGGCATTTTCTAGTTGTTTCCCACTTTCATCTCTTTCCCCAGCTCCTTTTCAGCTTCTTTTTTGCATTGTCTTTCCCCGTTAGAACATAAGATCCTTGGATTCAGACTAATAATCTTATGATGAAGTTCTAATAATCTTATGATGAAGAAAGCCATCTACACCTAGAGATGTAGAGAAGACTGTGGGGACTGAGTGTGGACCACAACATAGCATTCTCACTCTCTCTGTTGTTGTTGGCTTGCATTTTGTTTTCTTTCTCATTTTTTCTTTTTTTGATCTGATTTTTCTTGTGCAGCAAGCTAATTGTATAAATATGTACATATACTTTAACATATTTAACATGTATTGGATTACCTGCCATCTAGGGGAAGAGTTGGGGAAGGGAGGAGAAAATTTGGAACACAAGATTCTACAAAGATCAATGTTGAAAAATTACCCAGGCATATGTTTTGTAAATAAATAGCTTTAAAAAAATAATTTAAGATCCTTGAGGGTGAAATGTGGCACTTTTTCTTCTTGTATTTATATTTCCAGCACTTAGCACAGTGCCTGGTACATAATGAGCACTTGATAAGTATTCCTTGACTTGACACTAATACATTATTGGTGGAGCTGTGAATTAGTACCATCATTCCAAAAAACAATTTTGAATTATACAAAGAAAGTGATTAGCATGGCCATTCTCATTGACTCCAACATCCCACTGTAAAGACTCCATGAGAACATTATACACAGCAACAAGACTATACAATGATCAATTTTGATGGACATGGTTCTCTTCAACAATGATGTGATTCAAACCAGTTCCTATTGTTCAGCGATGAAGATAGTCATATACATCCAGAGAGGGGCCTGTGGGAACTGAGTGTGAACCACAACACAGCATTTTAATGCTTTCTGTGAATATCTCCATGCATTTTGTTTTCCTTCTTAGGTTGTTTTTGCTTTTTCTCTTTCTAGATCTGATGTTTCTTGTGCAGTAAGATAACTGTATAGATATGTATATATATATTGTATTTGTCATATAATTTATCCAATTTAGCATGTATTAGATTACCTGTCATCTAGGGGTGGGGGGTGGGGGGAAGGAGGGGAAAAGATTGGGAAAAAAAAGTTTTTGCAAAGGTCAATGTAGAAAAATCACTCATATGTTTTGTAAATAAAAAGCTTTATTAAAAAAAAAAGAAAAAAAGAAAAAAAAAGACTCCATGGAGGTCCTTGATAAAAAAAGAAAGGGACTTATTTGTCAAAATATTTAAAGCAGGGGGGGCAGCTAGGTGGTGCAGTGGATAGAGCACCAGCCCTGAAGTCAGGAGGACCTGAGTTCAAATCTGGTCTCAGACGTGTAACAGCCGTGTGACCCTGGGCAAGTCACTTAACCCCAATTGTCTCAGCAAAAAAAAAAAATTTAAAGCAACTTTTTTGCATTAGCAAAGAATTGGAAACAAAGTGGATGCCCATCAACAGGGAAATCATGAAACAATCTGTGGTACATGAATGTAATGGAATATTCCTGTGCTATAAAAGATGGTGAATGTGGTAAATGCCAAGAAGCAAAAAAGATAAACACAAATTGATGCAAAGAGAAGTCAGCAGATTCAGGAAAACAATCTACACAATGACTACAGCAATGAAACTAACAATAAAAAATGAATGTTGCAAAATCACAAAGAATAAGCATAGACCTAAAGAAGAAATGTGGAAAGGCACTACCCCCACTTCTTTACAGATTTTCAGAGAGGGACCTCGATGGCTATGGAATGTTGTATATAATATCAAATTTTGTTGCTATATAGTTTGATATCGCTGATTTTCCCCCACTTCTTTTTCTTTCCTTCCTTCCTCCCTCCCTCCCTTCCTTTCTTCCTTCATTCCTTCCTTCCTTCCTTTCTTCCTTCTTTCTTTCTTTCTTTCTTTTTTTCCTCTTTATAAAAAATGGCTCTCTGGAAGGAGGAGGGGGAACAAGGGAAAATTTTGGAGATATAAAAACAAAATATCAATACAAGTTTATTTTTAAAATAAAGCAGGGGGTAGCTAGGTGGTGCAGTGGATAGAGTACCAGCCTGGAAGTCAGGAGGACCTGAGTTTAAATATGGCTTCAGATGCTTAACACTTTCTAGCTGTGGATTCTGGGCAAGTTGCTTAACCCCAATTGCCTCAGCAAAAAAAAAATTAAAAATTAAAATAAAGTAAAGAAAAATAGCAAATAGATAAGGAAAGATTAAGAGATCTGGCTAGATGAGCTCTACAGAGATGCTACATATTGTCAGATTCTAGCTTCATCCATGTCTCTTCTCAGGCCAAATTACGACAAGCCTTCTTTACTCAGAGCATTCCTCTAGGGTTACTTGGTTCTGATAGATGAGCTTTTTCCTTAAGGTTCTGGGTTGCAAGCCTACACAACACTTCCCATGCCATGCCTCCTGTACTGGCCTTGGATATTTCCCAGGAGAAGCAGGAGGCTAGCAAGCCATTCATTCTCTTTCACGAAATATAAATCTGGGGTAATAATAGTACCTACTTCCCAAGAATAGCTGTTGGATCAAATGTATGTAAAAGTGCTCTGCAAAACTTAAGTTTAGTCATTGTTCAGTTATTTTTTTGATTTTAAGGTTTTTATGCCCTAATACATGGTCAATTTTTGTATAGGTTCCATGGATTGCTGAGAAAAAAGTAAACTCTCTACTGTTTCCATTCAACTTTCTCCATAGATCTATCATACCTAACTTTTCTAACAATTGGTTTATCTCCCTAGTTTCTTTCTTATTTATTTTGTAGTTTGATTTATCTAATTCTGAGAGAGCAAGGTTGAGATCCCCCACTAGTATCGTTTGGCTGTCTATTTCTTCTTGCATCTCTCTTAATTTCTCCCCTAGGAATTTGTGTGCTATTGCACTTGGTGCATATATATTTAGTATAGATATTGCTACATTATCTATGGTACCCTTTAATAAAATATAGTTTCCTTCCTTATCTCTTTTGATTAGATCGATCTTGGCTTTTACTTGATCTGAGATAAGGATTGCTACCCCTGCTTTTTTTTGTTCACCTGAAGCATAATAGGTCCTGCTCCAGCCTTTTACCTTCATCCTATATGTGTCACTATGTTTTAGATGTGTTTCTTGTAGACAACATATTGTGGGATTCTGGTTTTTAATCCAGTCTGATATCCGCTTCCGCTTTATGGGAGAGTTCATCCCATTCACATTCACAGATAGAATAACTAATTCTTTATTTCCTGCCATCTTATTTACCCAAGTTATGTTTTCCCCTTTCCTTTCCCCTTTGTCCCTTCCCCCCACCTCAGTACTTTGCTTTTGATGACCCCCTCCCCCAAACAATACTCCACCCTTTAGATCCCCTCCCCCTGTTTTTACTCCTTTCCCCTGATTCTTCTATTTTCCCTTCTATTAGTTTGTCCCTTACTTTTCCTCCTTTCCCTCCCACTTCCCTCTAGCAACAGACAAGTTTCTATGTGAAATCAAATGTCTGATATACACTTTTAGAGCCCAACCTGATGAGAGTAAGATTTACACAGTGCTCGTCTCCCTCCCCTCTTTCTCTCAATTATATTAGGTTTTCTTTGCCTCTTCAAGTGATTTTACCTTGTTTTTACCTCCTTTTTTTTTTTAGATCTTATTTTACCACTTTTTCCCTCTTTTCCCCAGTATGACAACCTTTTCCCCTCTAGTTCTCTTTTTCATATTATCAAAGTAATATTTAGTTAATTATACCCCCAAACTTTGAGTATCCCCCTAGTAAAAATAAAGTTCTCAAGAGTCCTTTCCTTTTTACCTTTTTATGCATCTCTTGAGTTCTGTGTTTGGGTGTCGAATTTTTTGTTCAGAGCCGGTCTTTTCATTAGAAATAGGTGAAATTCACCTATATCATTGAATGACCATCTTCTTCCCTGGAGGATAATGCTCATTCTAGCTGGATAGGTTATTCTTGGCTGTAATCCAAGTTCCTTTGCCCTTCGGAATATCTGGTTCCAGGCCCTTCGATCCTTCAGTGTGGAAGCTGACAGATCCTGACAGATTCTAATTATTGATCCTCGGTATTTGAATTGTTTCTTTCTAGCTGCTAGCAGAATCTGTTCCTTGGTGCTATAGTCCTGAAATTTAGCCACGATATTCCTTGGGGTTTTAATTTTGGGGTCTCTTTCAGGAGGTGATCGGTGAATTCTTGCAATGGTGATTTTGCCCTTTGATTCTACAATCTCAGGGCAGTTTTCTTTCAGGATTTCCTGGAAGATAGTGTTTAGATTCTTTTTTTGATCATGGCTTTCAGGAAGTCCAATAATCCTTAGATTGTCTCTCCTAGATCTATTTTCTAAGTCAGTTGTTTTTCCTAGGAGATATTTCATATTTTCTTCTAATTTTTCATTTTTTTGTTTTTGTTTGACTGATTCTTCAAGTCTTAGTGAGTCATTCACTTGCATTTGTTCAATTCTTATTTTTAAAGTGTTGTTTTCTTCAGTTACCTTTTTAAGTTCCTTTTGTAACTGGCCAATTTGTTCACTGCACTCTTTTTCCACTTCACTAATTTTATTTTTTAATAAATTGGTGTCTTTTTCATATCTCTTTTGCAGAGCATCATATCCTTCTTGCAAGATACTGTATCCTTCTTGCACTGATTTCAATTTATTTTCCCATTTATCCTCCAGCTCTCTTTTGAAGTTCTTTATGCAATCTTCCAGAAAGGCCTTTTGAAACAGGGACCAGTGATGGTCGTTGCTGTTTTTTTCTGGATTTTTGTCTAAAGAAACCTCTGTATCTGAGGTAGTTTCTTTGCCTTGATAAAAGCTGTCTATGGTGAGAGCTCTCTTTTGCTTCTTCATCATTTTTTTTTTTTAGACAGAGTGGATATCTCTTTAAGGTAGGGGAAAAAAAAAACCTCGGCTGAAGACGCTTTGCCCTGGGGCACTTCGGCGAGTTGACTTAAGGTGCTGGGCCGGTGGGGGCTAGGACTAAGTCCGAATTACTCCTTAAACAAGGCAAGTCTGCCAGAACACCTGTCCCCAATCAGGGCAGAGTGTCCCGAGTGCCTCAGATAAACTCCAGGTGTTTGGAATTTGGAGTTTGGAGTTTGGAATTTCTTCCAGGATGAGCTGAGCTGAGTCCCACCCTCACTTCCTGCCTACACAGGGGTCGTCTATTTATCTCTCTGTCCGAGTCCGACTAACCTGATATGAAGTTCTCCAGAGAGCCGTGCCCAAATATTTCTGAGTTCGTTGACTTGAAGATCAGTTCAGAGGCTTATTTTATTGTTGATTTGAGAGAAGATCGGAGGAGAGGCAGAAAGTCACCTTTTCACTCTGCCATCTTGGCTCCGCCCCTGTTCAGTTATTTTTTAAGTTGTGTCCAACTTTCCGTGACCTCATTTGGGATTTTCTTGGCAGAGGTACAGGACTTTTCCAGCTCATTTTACAGATGAGGAAACTGAGGTAACCAGGTGAAGTGACCAGCTAGTAAGTATCTGAGGCCACATTTGAACTCGAGCTTCCTGACTTCAGGCCAGATGCTGTATCTACTGTATCACCTAGGTGACCCTGCAAATCTCCAAGTGCTATACAAAGGTAAGCTATTATTATTATTTCTGTCTCCATAATCAACTTTCTACATGATGTGGAGTAAGGAGCTGCAAAACAAACAAACAAACAAACAAACAAACAAACTTTTGATGGAATCACCACCTATTTCAAAGCAGAGACTAAAGAAAGGTTTTTTTTCCTTAAATAAAAATTTAAAATGTCCTATAAGAATCCACTCACTGACATCAGCAAACCCTTTCCCGGCAGCCCCTCACCACCCATTGTCAATAATCTGCTGCCCTTTACTTCCCTACGCCCACCCACAATTCTTTCTTGCTTTGCTATCTTCCAGACAGATCCTCACTCCCATGACAAGGACTATTTCCTTAATTACTATACAGAGATAATAGCATTTCTCCTGCCAGCTCCTCCATTCTTCAATCAAGCAAGATTCAATATGCATCCCCTCCCGTTCCCCCCAATAAAAAAAAAAAGAGAGAGAGAGATTAGCTGGAGTGCCCATGGTCCCACGCTATTTTCTGAAGTAGAAAAAATCTGGGATGAAGATGGCTGGAAGTTCTATAAAATGATCAGCCCTGAAGTCAGGAGGACCTGAGTTCAAATCTAACCTCAGACACTTAACATTCCCTAGCTGTGTGATCCTGGGCAAGTCACTTAACCCCAATTGTCTCAGCAAAAAAAAAAAAATTAATTATAAAAAATGGTGAGCCTGGCAGCCACCTGATGGAGGAATGGGGTGGGGAGAACTGGGAAGTTCTTTACCAAATTACAACACTGAAGCTAAAATTCTGGAGGATTCTGCACAAAACAGGAGGAAATCGGATAACGTCAGCACCCTGATTCCCAGCGGCTCCCCACCCCGGGGAAACCTCCAGTTGTCTGGCCAGACAATTTCTCGACTCTTCAGTTTGGGGTTGCTCCACTCCCAGTGGCTAAATTATTGTCAGAGATGGACCCGAGCCCCCGATTTTCACCAGAGAGGGACCCGAGCCCCCGATTTTCACCAGAGAGGGACCCGAGCCCCGGATTTTCACCAGGAGAAGCTGTGTGCACCCAGAGCAAAAGCCTTTCAAGGACAAAGTGGGTTTCAGCATGATTCACGTCCACAAAGGGAAACCCAGCAAGAGGGGCCTCATGGGAAAGGGCGGAGGGGAGCAGGGTGGGGGAGAGGGGAAGAAATTAGGGAGCGATGTGTGCATGTGACACCAGCATGAAGGGCCTGGCAGCTGTCTCCCAAAGAAAAGGCCAAGGCTTCTGACCTTGGCGGAGGGAGATGGAGCAGCGAGCTTACGTCCTGCCCTTGATGGGGATGACTCCGTGGAAGCGCTTGTGCCCCAACTCCAAACGTCCTTCCCAAGGCCTGTGGCTGGGATGATCACAGGGCATGGAATCATTTTCTACATTTTTGGTCCTCTCTCTATTATTCTGTACTGTGGTGCTCTTCTCTCTCTGACTTTGTCTCTCTGTCTCTGTCTCTCTCTCTGTCTCTGTCTGTCTGTCTGTATGTCTGTCTCTCCCTCTCTGTCTCTTGATTCTTTCTTCCCTTCTTCTCTGTCACCGTTTCTATCTTCCCTCTTCTCTGTCTCTCTCTCCCCTTCTCTCCTCTCCTCCTTCTTCTCCCTCTCCCTCTCTCCCCCTTTCTCTCTCTTTCTTTCCCTCCCTCCCTTTTTCCTCCTTTTCCTCCTCCTCCTCTTCTTCTTCTTCTTCTTCTTCTTCTTCTTCTTCTTCTTCTTCTTCTTCTTCTTCTTCTTCTTCTTCTTCTTCTTCTTCCTTCTTCTTCTTTCTTCCTTTCTCCCAGTCTCTCCTGCTCTCTCCCTCTCTCTCCCTCTCTTCCCTCCTTCCATTCCATTTCTCTGTCTCCACAGTAAAAGAGCCAGGACATTAATGGTCTGTGATCAGAGAACCAGAGAGAAATAAAGAGAAAAGGAGAGAGAAATCCATGCAAATTTAGAACTACAGTAACTAAGAGAGAAAAGTCACACTATCCAGAGACAATTGTCCTGCTCCCTGTGTTCCTCCTGGTCCCCCTGGAGCTAACATTGGGCAGAGGTGTCCCAGTTAGGGCAGGAAGGAAGCAGTTGTGCTCACCACCTCTGCCTGGGACCTGGGCCTCTCTTGCTCTGAGGCTGCCTGGGAGAAGGGATGTGTGAGTAAGAAGGCCCCAAGTTCTGGCTTGCATCAGGCAATACTCGGCCAGTTCGTGATCCCAGGGTGATGTGAAAAGCCAAGCGGCCGGATGGAGCCTCTGGGCAGAAGAGGCAGGCTCTGGGCAGCCTGGCTTTCCCAGGGACTTTCTCTGTGAGCCTGAGTTTATGCCCCGGTGCCCAGGGCACTCTTGGGGCATACTCTGAGCTTTGGGCTCCACGTCGCTGAGGGGGTGGTCAGAGGGTGTGCCAAAAGGGCAGGCCATGATGTCCCCCAAGGGCAGCGACAGCTGCCTCCTTAGCAGCAGCTGCAGACCTTCCTTCCCAGCAGTGCCTCGGAGATGCTGATGGGCACTGCTACTTCCTCGTGATCACTCTGCGCGGCCTTCTCAGGGCACACTGGAGTTCAAGTCAATTCGACTCAGTAAGCATCGCCCGAGTTCCAAGGGCACTGCGCTGAGTGGGGGGACACAGAAGCACAAAAATCACCAGTCTCGGTCTGCAAGAGGCTTCTGTCCCACTGCCATGACCACTTTTTCCCTAGGTCCCTAAGCAGAGCTTCTCAATGGCCTCCTGGGGCCCTTTGGAGGTCTGGGGAAGCCCATGATTGCAGCAGTTGTTGTTCACTTGTCTCTACCCTGTGGACCACACTGTCTTTTCTTGGCAAAGATACAGAATAATTTGCCATTTCCTTCCCTACTGGATTTAGGTGAACAGAGGCTAACTCACTCACCCAGAGTGCAGCTAATAAATAAATTAGTGCCTGAAGCTGCATTTGAACTGGGAGCTTCCTGACTCCAAGCCCAATGCTCTACCCACTAAGCCCCCTACCAGCTCCTGGAAGCCCATGGATCCCTTCTCAAAATAATACCTGTTGCCTACATTTATAATCAAAAGAAAGGCTATATTTCAGTCAGAGATAAGTGAAAACCGAGAGGGCATTTTTTTCCCATCCAAGTTCACAAATCCCTTGAAATCTAGCTCTAGCACCCCACAAGGATCCCAAGCTAAAAATCTTTTCCCTAGTTTCCTAATCTATATCCTTCCCAATTCAATAAAGACTGAGTAGTAGGGAGCAAAGCGCCCACTTTAGAGTCAGGAAGAACCAAGGTGGAAACCCATTGTGCAAACCTGGCCAAGTCACTGAAGTGTTCTTAGCCTCAGTTTCCGATTCTGTAAAATAGGATTAATCACAGAATCTGTTCGTAGGGCCATTGTGAGCATCCAATAGAATGAGAGAATGTGCAAACCTTAAATAAATAAATGCCTGTTGTTGCTAATCTTCTCAAACTGAGGCCTGCAATACTCTCGGACTTACAAATTCATCTCAACAATTATTCTAAAGTCGCAGTTGGGACTGGGACGATTTTCTCTAACCCTGTGAATAGAGTCAGGAAGACTCATTGTTACGAGTTCAAATCCAGTACCAGATACTTCCTAGCTGGGTGATCTGGGGCAAGTCACTTTGCCCTGTTTGCCTCAGTTTCTTTATCTGTAAAATGAACTAGAAAAGGAAATAGCAAATCTTAGCCAAAAAAAAAATTGAATCACGAAAACTTGGACATGACTAAAAAAAAAGACTAAACAGTATGCTCTGACCCAATAAAGTCTTGAAGAAACTAATTCAGCTGCCCCGCGGGACTATCAAAGTACCCCCAGTTTAACATCCCAGGGGAAAATAGACCTGGAAGAAAAGGAAAATCGGCTGATGGAGTTCTCTGATGTGGAGCGTAGAGATGAGCGGGAAAAGAAGGCCTTGTCCTCTGCCTTTCCTTTTTTGGTGGTCATAAGCTGAAACCTACTCTAAACTGTGAATGCTTGAGAGGGACAGTGATGTAACTGTTCCCTGGGAACAATATTCCTATTTCACTGGAGGAGGTGAGCCAAGATGCTTCTAAGCCCCAGAGAACCCTTAACACAGGAAGCTATTTATCATAACAAGCCTGGCTGATACTGTTCCCATACTGAACCAATTAGGTTGGCCGATTTCGTCATACTTCATAACTTGGGATGATAGGTTTCCAAGCATGGCGCGGTGTAGTAATTGAATTTTGATCAAACACACATGGCCCATAACCCAGTATGTGAAATTTTCAGAACAGTTCACAGCTTTTAAATATCCAGTCAACATGCTGCCAAGAGTACAGGATGTGCTCCATGCAAGAGGGAGAGAAAAGAGACGGCTGAAACTCGCTGCAGCTGTAAAAGAAATATTTTTGTTCTGGTCCCGTTCTTCTTTTTGGAAAAGCAGGGAGAAAAGGCGGTGGGAGACCGTGTAATAACTCGGCCCTTGCTGGGTCCAGCCCCGCTCTGGACTCAGAGCCCGGGTTTGGATTACCTTCCTTGCCTTCCCTCTCCTAAGAGCTCTCGTCGGTATTACAGGCCCGTTACGTGTTACGGGCCAGCATTTCTCCTTCGCGTGAGATTCACGCTCTGCTCTTATTTCCAATAAAGATCAACTGCTTAGCTTTGTGTATGGGATAACAGCAAGAGCGGTCCTGCATGCAGACCCTCCCCCCCATTCCCGAAACACGACACCCCGACTCTCCACCAATGTCTGGAAAAGTCCTGGCTCTAGGCCTCCCTTGGAAGCTTGTGGAGGCCAGCTTTCTCTGGGCTGCCCAGAGAGGGTCACAGGCACTCAGCAGGTCCCGGGATGTGGCCATTTTCCATCCCCATTTTCTTCACGGCAAACTAGTGGGAGAAGCTAGACATCACAGTGAACGCCAAAGTTCCATTCTCAGCGAGACAATGGCGGCCGAAAAGAAAGAACTGACGTCCCACAAACCTGTCCTTGAAAGGACCAAAAGGCAGAGGGCAGGTCTGGGGGTTCCGGTTAGTCCAGCCCTGTTCCTGGCCCATGCTGGGTGTATCATTGAACCCTCAGTAATCCTGGGCAACTCTCTGGGATGAACCAGAGTTCATAAAGTGTCATTCGGTTCTTTTTTCTTTCAAATAGGTAACTGTATTTCAATAGAATTGGTTCCCTACATAATCTGTGTGTTTTAAAACATGGGTTTGCCAAAGACCCCAGCTTTTGGGATAAGTACTCACTATTCGGCAAAAACTGCTGGGAAAATTGGAAACTAGTGTGGAAGAAATTAAGGCTGGATCCACACCTAACACCGCACACCAAGATAAGATCTAAATGGGCTCATGATCTAGATATAAAGAGTGATGTTATAACCAAATTAGAGGAACTTAGTATAGTTTACTTCTCAGGCCTATGGAGATAGAATAAGTTGGAAAAAGTTTCTGTACAAACAAAATTAATGCAGACAAAATTAGGAGGGAAGCATCAAATTGGGAAATCATCTTTACATTTAAGGGTTCTGATAAAGATCTCATCTCTAAGATATCTGGAGAATCGTCTCATATTTATAAAAATTCAAGCCATTCTCCAATCAATAAATGGTCAAAGGATATGAACAGACAATTTTCAGATGAAGAAATTAAAACTATTTATAATCATATGAAAAGTTGCTCCAAATCATTATTGATCTGAGAAATGCAAATTAAGACAACTCTGAGGTACCACTACACACCTGTCAGATTGGCTAAAATGACAGGAAAGGATAACGATGAATGCTGGAGGGAATGTGGGAAAACTGGGGCACTGATGCATTGTTGGTGGAATTGTGAACGGATCCAACCATTCTGGAGAGCAATTTGGAGCTATGCTCAAAAAGTTATCAAACTGTGCATACCCTTTGACCCAGCAGTGTTTCTATTGGGCCTATATCCCAAAGAGATCATAAAAGAAGGAAAGGGTCCCACATGTGCAAGAATGTTTGTGGCAGCTCTTTTTGTGGTGGCTAGAAACTGGAAACTGAGTGGATTCCCATCAATTGGAGAGTGGCTGAATAAATTACGGTATATGAATGTTATGGAATATTATTGCTCTGTAAGAAACGACCAGCAGGAGGATTTCAGAGAGGCCTGGAGAGACTTACATGAACTGATGCTCAGTGAAGTGAGCAGAACCAGGAGATCATTATTCACAGCAACAACAAGACTATATGATGATCAGTTCTGATGGACATGACTCTCTTCAACAATGAAAAGTTTCAAACCAGTTCCAATTATTCAGTGAAGAGAGCCATATACACCCAGAGAGAGGGATGTAAAATGTGGACAACATAACATTTTCATGTTCTCTATTGAGGTTTGCTTGCATTGTATTTCCTTTATCAGATTATTCTTTCTTGTAGATACAATTTCTCCTGCACAAAAATGATGTGTGGAAATAACTATACATATATTCGATTTTCTTAAGTATTCTAACATAATTATCATGTAGTGGATATCCTGCCATCTAGGGGAGGGGTGGGGAGTAGGGGGGAAAAATTTGTAACAGAAAGCTTTGTAAGTTTTAATGTTGAGGAATTACCCATACATATGTTTTGCAAATAAAAAGTTTTAATTTAAAAAAATAGGGATAATAATTGCACTTACATCCTAGAGTTGTGAGAATAAAATATTCAGAGGGCAATTCTCAAACCTGAAAGCACTATGTGAATGCTGGCTTTTGTTACAAGTCATTACAATGTGATATCTGAGCTGAACCCTAAAAAAAATTCTGGCAGGATGAGAAACCTGGGTTACAGAGGCAAGAGGTGAAAGGAGAACAATCCAAGCCCCGGGAGTGGCGACCACAGGAAAGTAGGAGATGGAATATTGAATTAAGTCCCTCTCAGCTGGAATTAGAAGTCTTGGAAGAGAAAAAAGGTCCTGTCCCACTGAGTACTGATGCTCCAGATCCAACTGGGTATGAAGTATACAGCCATGGTGGGCTGTCTGTTATCCCATTAAATAATGGATCTAGTTATTCTTCCTTTGGAATCACAGGACCCACTGGAATCTTCACTGGGTCCCCTGATTGAGCATTCCCAATGCCCACATGGATCTTTTGACTTCAATATGCTATGGGAAGGGAAAATGTCAAAGAATCTCTGAATTGGAAGAAACCCTGGAGGCCATCTTGAACATCCCACAACTTGACAACAATATTCCTTGAGGGATGATCATTCAATTTTTGCCTAGGGGGGAGTTCAAGGCCTCTGGAGGTGATCCACTTTGGGAAACCTTTCACTGAGAGGGAATTTTTCTTCCCATCAAGCCAAAACCTGCTTCTCTACAATTCCCAAAATTCTCCTTGTTCTTCTTCCTTGTGGGGTCCAATAGAGCAAGTAACACTATCTCAGAATTTGAGTCATGTCAAGTCAACAAGCATTTTTTAAGTGCCTACTGTGTTTCAGGAACTATACTAAATGCTGAGGATACAAAGAAAGGCAAAAACACGGTCCCTGCCCTCAAAGCGCTTATTTAATGGGAGAAATAACATTCAAACAACTCAATATACAAAATAAATATAGTTAGCTCAGGGGTGATCTCAGAGGCAATGTACTGGTGTTGAGGGACTGAAGAATTTTAGGGTTGAAAACAAACTGGGCAGTTATTTAGTCCAACCAACACCCCCAAAAGAAACCCCTCCAGAATAAACCCAGCAGGGAGTTATCTAAATTCTGGCTAAACTATATTGGATTTATATGTATTTTTACCATGTTTAACATATATTGGGGGTAACTAGGTGGCGCAGTGGATAGAGCACCAGCCCTGAAGTCAGGAGGATCTGAGTTCAAATTGGGCCTCAGACACTTAACAGTTTCCTAGCTGTGTGACCCTGAGCAAGTCACTTGACCCCAATTGCCTCAGCAAAAAAATCATATATATATATATATATATATATATATATTCCTGTAGAATTGATGGTTTCCTTAATCTGAAACATATCCTTGGCCAATATATATATATATATATATATACACATATATGTATGTATATGTATATATTTATGTATGTATGTATGTATGTATTGGATTACTTGCCATCTAGGAAAGGGAGAGAAAGGGGGGAATTGGAACACAAGGTTTTGCAAGTGTCAGTGGTAAAAAATTATCCTTGCATATGTTTTGAAAATAAAAAGCTTCAAAAAAAATAAAATAAAATCCCCCCCAAAAAAATAAATTCTGGCTAAAGATATTCAGTGAAGAGGAGCCCTCCACTTTCCAAGTACTGAGATCATTTGCTCTGAATATCTCCAATGTGTTGTCCATCTCTTGTTTGTCCACGCTTATTTTCATGATGTCTCCCCCATGAGACTGGGAGCTCGCCTTTCTTTGTAGCCCCAGAATGTAGCCCCACAATGCCTGGTACATACTAGGTGCTCAATATATGCTTGGGGACTTGATTCCCACAAGATATCCCATCAGATACATCTCCCCCACCTGAGTATTCTCTTCTCCAAGTTGTACCCCTCCTCCTGTGACCTTCATAGATCCCCTCATTTCTTCTTCTTCTTTTTTTTTTTTTTTTTTTGCTTTTTTCTGAGGCAATTTGGGTTAAGTGACTTGCCCAGGGTCACACAGCTAGGGAGTGTCTGAGACCAGATTTGAACTCAGGTCCTCCTGACTTCAGGGCTAGTGCTCTAACCACTGTACTACCTGGCTGCCCCGATCCCCTCATTTCTTCAACCCATTTTCCTAAGCCCTGCATCTTGGCCAAGGATATGTTTCAGATGAAGGAAACCATCAATCCCATAGGAATAAGAAGAGGAATCTTGTTTTTCTTTTTCTCTAGCAAGGAAAAGGTTAAAATCACACACACACACACACACACACACACACACACACACACCCTGGAAAATATAGATCACATAATAGTCCCATTGCTCTTTGGTTCCTCTACAAATGGGCGACTGCTGAGGAAGACCCCAGGCATGGCGAATGACCCCCCCCTACACAAAATAAAGAGATAAAAGTGGGGTTTTTTCAAAGAGATTTACTAGCTACTCAGCCAGTGTTCCAAGAGGAAACTGGCAGTGTTTGGCTGAAAGGCCGCTCCTCCACCTGTCCCTGAGCCCCACAAACACAGCTGTGGAGAGGGAGACCCCAAAAGGTTCCCAGGGATGAATGGCGCTTTCTGGAACAAAAGGAAAGAGAGAGGCGTCCTCACAAGCCCACTTGGGCTGGGGCCAGCTCTAGTGATTGCAAAAATCAATGACGTGAGATGGAAAGAGCCAGCCTGCTGCAAGCTTTCTTGTACAGGAGATTTCAAGGAGCGGTCCGGCAGCCCCATTAATATGGTTTTAAGGGAATGAACCAACCCAGAAAATCCATTTGGTCCCTCTCTTTTTCCTCCTTCCCTCTTGCCCTACCGCCATCTTGGGCCATACATCCTCCGGGGTCTTTTCTTTGTCTCCAAACTAAAGCTCTTCTGGAAGTTGTGACATGGCATGTTCTGTGTGTGCCATTCAGGGCCCCCACATTTACTATCAGTGTGAGCTTGGGAAGGCCATGTGGGGGGATTAGACCGTGGCTCCCCCTTGACTTTCTTTGGCTCATGTTTATCTTTGGCCATTTGGTGAAGCTTTTGGAACCCTTCTCCAAATTTGTTTTCAGAATAATGAAGGAAATGATCATTTTTTTTTGTTAGAGAGTGAAAAAAATATATATTTTCCCAACTGGAGTTCTCAGGTCTTCTGAGATCTAAGACCCCTGAGGGCAGGGGACCCCAAATGCAGGACCCCCTGACTGAATGGCCTGTTAGAGGCCTCTGCCATCTTTAAGCCTGGGCTTAATCTTGGGCCTGGGCTCTTCTGACTCACTGGTGACAGATACAGAAACCATGGCTGTGGGCCTGTCTCCAGAGAGAGGCTTACAGCTTTCAAAGCTGAGTCTGAAAGGGCTCTAGTGGGCAGATCTCCAAGAAGATGCCCATCCCCCCCCCAAAAAAAAGTCAGCATGGTGCTGTGGAAAGAACTCAGAGGCCCTGAGTTCAAATCTCATCTTGGTTACCGGGGACCCTGACCAGGTCTAAATGACAAACCTCTCAGGCCCCCATTTCCTTATCTGTATGAGATGTATGTAGATGGCCTCCGAGATCTAGATCTTCAGTGTCCTGGACCTCAGTTTCCTTTTCTGTAAAATGAGGTTGGTTAGAGTAGGTGGTGTTCAGGACCTCCAATATCTGAGGTTCTGGAGGGGATCGAAACTTTGCTGCTCCTGGAGGAAGGGGAAAGGAGGGATGGGGCCGGGGGGGCCTAGAAGGCAAGAAGGCACGCAGGGAGGCAGGGCAAGCACCCTAGTAACTTTGAAACAACCCAGGGGGCTCGGCCTTCATGCTTCCCTGACGGGCTGAGGGGCTGAATGCCCCCCGCATTAGCGGGAAACTACCATTTTGGTCATTTGCTCCTTGATTAGACCAGGATTCTGGGAAGAAGCGGGAAATGGCCTGCCAAGGTGTCTCTGCTGGGGCAAAAGAGACTCCCCCAAGCCCCCACAGAGAGGGGGTGAGAGCAACACAAGCCCAGAAGGAGGAAAGACAGAGAGAAAGAGACACAGAGAGAGAGACAGAGACAGTCAGATACAGAGACAGACAAAGACAGAGACGGACAGAGAGACAGAGAGAGACCCAGAGACAGAGAAAGACACACAGAGAGGCAAAGACAGAGAGACACACAGAGATGGAAAGACAAAGGCACATGCAGAGAGACAGAGACAGAGACAAAAAGAGAGACAGAGACATAGAGAGAGACAAAGACACAGAGAGACAGGGAGACAGAGACAGAGAGACAGAGACGCACATAGAGAAGGAGAGGGGAGAAGGGAGAGAGACAGAGACAGACAGAGACACAGACACAGACACAAAGGCACAGAGAGAGACATACAGAGACAAAGACACGTGCAGAGAGACAGAGACACAAAGAGAGAGAGAGAGACAGAGACACACACAGAGAAGGAGAGGGGAGAAGGGAGAGACAGAGACAGAGACAGACAGACAGAAACACAGATAAGATATGTGCAGAGAGACAGAAACAGAGACAGAGACACAGAGAGACAGAGACAGAGAAACAGAGACACACAGAGAAGGAGAGGGGGAGAGAGAGACAGACAGAAACAGAGAGACAGAGACAAAGATAGTGTCAGAGATAAAGAATGAGACAGAGACAGGGACAGAGAGAGAGACAGAGAGAGGGAGGGAGGGAGGGAGTGAAGGAAGGAGGAAAGGAGAAGGAGGAGAGGGAGAGGGAGAGGGAGAGGGATAGTGGGAGAGAAGGTGCTGCTCCCCCTGTGATCCAGACCAGCTGTGCCTGAAGCTTCCAGGGATGGGGTTTGGCTCCACCTGCAGGAACCTAAAGAAAAGCCACCAGAGCCATCGCCAGGGTTGGAAAGGATGGGGAAAATAGCACAAGCACAAGGTGATCACAAAATCCCAGCGCGCATTTATGTGCAACCTTAGGTTTGCAAAGGGCTTGACGAGTATTTTTTTCATTTTATTCTCACGACAGCCTCCGAAGGTAGGTGCTATTATTAATCCCATTTTACAGATGAGGTAAGTGGGAGAACAAAAAAGGTAAGTGGATAAAAAAGCCTAAAGGTTTGTGCCCAGGTCCTCCTGACTCCCAAGTCCAGTGTTCTACCCCCTGCACCACCCAGCCACTAAGTAATTCTGGAAAAGGGGCTCAGAGAACCTCAGACTCCGAAGAAGGGTTTCACAGCCACTCCCCCACCTTGCCCCAAGTCATCAGATAGCAGCCAGCACCCCATGATTCCAATTTGACTGCTCCAAGGCAGCCCTACTGACTTGTCAAGTCTCTTCACTGCCACCCAATTAAGTACTGAGTGAAGACCATGGAAAGAATTCTAGCTTCAGGATCCAAGGCTTGGGTGGGGGGGCTACCAAGGCCCCTTAGGTCTTCCGGATTACTCCCCTAGCTGCCCAATCCTTTCCTTAGAATCACCTAGCCTCAGCCAGAAGCCTTCTAAGGTGGAGGAACACGGCCCCTCTGTGGGCAGCCCATTCCACTCTTGGACCCTTGTCACCGTTAGGAAGTTCTTCCTTCTATGAAGCTGCCTTTGGTGCCCTCCATCACTGCTCCTAGCTCTGTCCTGGGAGGAAGGGGGCACAAACAGAACAAGCCTAGTTCCTCCTTCAAAGAGCAGCCTCTTCACCTCCTCCAAGACACCTGTGATGTCTCTGAAGCTTCTTTCTCTCTTCTTGGCTGAAAAATCCCGCCTCAATTTCATAACCCGACTTTCTCATTTTTTTTCAGGAAAGGAAACTGAGACCTAAAGGGGTAAACTGACTTCTCAAGGTCACCGAGCTGATGAGTGGCAGTATATTCAGAGGAAAGATAGACCTTATTTGTCAGGAAAGGACAGCTCCTTCGAAAGCTCTGCCCACATGGCCATGTCATTCATTTTCAGTCTGTTAAATTAATAATGATAGATCCCGATCAAGGCCTGAAATGCTTACTGCTGATGATGAAGCATCTATTTTTAGAGCCCATCAATGATTATCAATAGAAAGACTTTTTCTATTCATGTCATGGGACAAGGTTTTGCTATTTCAGTGTTAGACATCCTGGGTTTTGCACTAATTGGATGGAGAGAGGTTTAATCTCATTTGGCTCTAGAGAGAATTAATAGGCTCTTTCTCCTCTCTCTCCTTCTCTCTCAACTTCTATTTCTCTGTCTCTGTCCCTCTCTCACTCTCTGTCTCTCTGTCTCTGTCTCTCTCTCTGTCTCTCTTTTTCATTTCTCCCTCTCTCTCCCCTTCCCTCTCTCTCTTATCTTCTTCCCCCAATGACTCTGAAGAACTCTGTTTTAAGTGCCCAATGACTCATTGCAGACTAAGGCAGAGCAAACACTTAGGAAAACCACAAATTGAGGAAAGGAGCCTCAGGGTAGAGATGGGGAATTCCTGACTCTGAGCACTTGGCACAGCCCTGGATTTGGTATCAGGAGATTTTAGTTCAAATTTAGACTCTGTCATCTACCAACTGTGACCCTGAGTAAACCGCTTGCCCTTTAAGTAGTGCCTCAATTTCCCCTTCTGTAAAAACATAAAGGAGGTTGAACTAGATGAATGTTAAGTGTCTTAAATCCTCTCATTAGCCCTGGTTAATCTGGTCAGGATTTTGGCTGTAGAATGCTTCTGTTCCAAAGGCACCATATTATGTAGCCAGGGTTCCTGTTCTAGCTTTCTCTCCCTTGAAAATTGAGTGTCTTCCTCGTTAAAGAGAAGTACTGCTGATAAGTCAGGGCTGTTTTCTATGAGCCAAGCATCTTATAAAAATAATAGATCCATTTTAAGGATTGCAAAGCACTTCTAATGGTTAATCACAGGTAGCAAAGCACTCACCTAGCCCTCACAAAAACTCTGGGAGGTAAGGGCTATAATTATCTCCATTTTACAGATAAGAAAACTGAGGCTGAAAAAATTCAAGTGATTTGGCCATAAACATACATCCAGGAAGAGTTTGAACTTCCTGACTCCAAGTCTGGGCATTTAACTTCAATCAGGCTCAGTTTCTTCATTTCTAAAATGGGGATAATGATCAGACCTCTTAACATAGGATTGTTAGAAGGATAAAATGAGCTCATTATTTATAAATTGATTTGAAAACCTTATTGTTTATTATTCATTGCTCTATCTAGTAGCCTATTATTTAACCATAATTATTTTAATTCAACCTCATGGTAGCCCTGTGAAGGAGGTACTTATGAACATTATCTCCCACATGCACATGCTTTACAGATGAGAAATCTTAGGCTAAAGGAAATTAACTGTCTTGCCCAGAGTCACACAATCAATTTTTTATAGATCTAGAGCTAGAAGAATCCTAGGGACCATTTAGTCCAATCCTCTTATCTTACAGTTGAGGAAACTGAGGCAAACAAAGCTCAGATACAAGTGTCTGAAGCTGGATTCAAAACTCAGATCCTCCTGATTCCAAGGAGTCTCAATGACCAGACACTGTGATCACAATGGAAATATAAAGACAAAAAAAAGTGAGGTACTCTTATTTATTCATTCAATAACCAATCAATCAATAATTACTTATTAGGCACTTGCTGTGCTCTAAGTATGCTGTGCCCTGAAGAAACTTGCTTTCTTTTTAGGGAAACATATGTAACACACTGTCTAAGGTGAGGTGGGAGCCCAGAGCTACCTGTTTCCAATTGTAGCTCTCTATGTACGATATATATACCATGTTGCTCTGGTAGCTTTGGCGATTTATGTTGGGAAGGTCACAGCCTACAAAGTACAGACGTTTCTCCCTCTGAAAACCCCTCAGCTTTAAAGAAACATTACCTTGCCAAATGTATGGCTTTATCTCCTGGTTCTTTCCATCCTAATTAAAAACATCTTCTAAGGTCAGCTTGCTCTCTCCTTCACATTCAATTTCTTCTAAAACATCAGCAGTATATCTGTCTCTTGACAAATAGACTAATAACATTTTGAAAATCTAAATCCAATTTTCACCTTGTTTAAAATAAAAAGGCACACCCCACAAACCCAGGAATGAGATGGGCCTTCTGTGACTTGGAAAAAAAATCACTTTCTAGCTCTGGGTCTCAGTTTCCTTTTCCATAAAATCAACTAGCTCCCTGATCTCTAAATCTCCTTGCCAATATCCCTCTTAATTTAACAGTCTCTCCTTTTAACTCACAATATAAGAGAGACAGCACACAGAAGGCTGGATACAGAGTGAGGGGGACCTGGCTTCAGATTTCACTCTGGCATATACTAGACCCCAGAAAAACAAGTCACTTGAGTCATCTGAATTCTCTATAAGACCAAGTTCTAGACAGATGGCAATCTCTTTGGTGAAGAATTTCCAACGCCAGGAGTTCTACTACCGGTGATATTGGGATCCTCGGTTAACTTGAAATTGAACTGTTTAAATGGGGCCTAAGAGGCTGATAATCTGAGTAACTAAACCCAATCCCAATCCATTAAATAGTGTTGATCGGTCCCTTACTGTGTGCTAGCCACTGTGCTTAGTCCTGAAGATAGAAAGAAAAATAAACAGATCCCTGAAGCTGGACAGTTCTCCGGATGGGGATCCCAGAGACAGGTGAAGTTAGGTACTTATGTTCAGTCAGCCTCAGTTCCCTTATCTTTAAAATAGGTCTAATGATAGCACCTATGTCTTAGGGTATTTGTGAGGATGGAATGAGCTCATTATTTGTAAACTGCATTGAGAACTTTAAAGCATAATATAAATCTTAGCTCTAATTTTTGTTGTTACAGTTCTTTTCTCACCACCTATAAATCAACCTGAAACTAAGATCCGATGCCAAAAAATAAATATCTAACTACATCATTTTGTTTTAAGGGATTTGGGGAGAGGCTGTTTTCTATAAAAAAAAAAAAACAACTCCATTCTTTGGTGCTTATTTCATGTAGAGATTACTTACCAAAGGAATTGGGGTGGGAATAAGCATTTATACAGAACCTACTATGTGCCAGACAGCATACTAAGTGCTTTACAACAACCCTGCAAAGTTGCTGATAGTTTCCCCCATTTTACAATTGAGGAAACTGAAGCAAGCAGAGATTAAGTGGCTTGATGAGGGTAACACAACCAGTAAGTATCTAAGGCAGGATTTGAACTTGGGGTTTTCCTGACTCCAGGCCCCAAACTCTGTCCATTGCACTACCTAGCCTAAATTGCTTCTATTTTTGTTCAGTTGTATCTGATGTTTTGTGATCCCATTTGGGGCAAAGATGCCATTGGCTTGCCATTTCCTTCTCCAGCTCATTTTACAGATGAGAAAACTGAGGCAAAAAGGGTTAAGAAACTCTCAGGATCACGCAGTTAGTAAGTGTCTGAAGACATATTTGAACTCAAGTCCTCCTGACTCCAGGCCTGATGTTCTAGGCACTTGCCCAAATTGCTTGTATTAATGCTGAGTTATTCACTTTAAAAGGGACAAGCTGGTATTTTGGAGTTGAACCCTACTAATATGGCGCCAAGGGGTAATGAGAGGCTGTTTCCATCCAAAAATACTGGGCAAGTATATGGCCTGGACTTAGAATCATAGAATTTAAGTGGGCTGAGATCTCAAGGGGCAGAAGGAAAAGGCCTTCTTTCTATAGGACTCCTAACAAGTGGTCATCCAACCTTAGCTTGAAGAGCTCTGAGAGGACAGTTGAGGACACCAGAGCACATAGAGAATCAGGTCTGGAGTCAGGAGGACGTGAGTTCAAATCTTTGCTCAGACACTTATTAGCTGTGTGACTCTGGGTAAGTCACTTAGCCCTCAGTTTCCCCATCTGTAAAATGAGCTGGAGAAAGAAATGGGAAACCACTCCAGTATCTTTACCAAGAAAACTCCAAATGAGGTCACAAAGAGTTGGGCTTGATTGGATGACTAAACAACAGGAACAGCATCAACAGCAAAATTTTGTGATATCTTCTTTATAATTATAGTTATCAATATTTATTTAGTGCTTTCAGATTTGGAAATCACTTTATTTGGTATCTCAGCTGAGCTTCCTAATGACAAAGAGTAGCCAGATGCAGACTTTCATGGGTCAGAGGCGATCTTCTGCCTTTGTTTTGATTCTCAGCATTTAGCACAGTGCCTGGCACATAGTAGGTGCTTAATAAAAGGTGCTAATTAGCTAATCGACTATGAACTCCTTGGGAGCAAGGGCTGGTTTTTGCCTTGCTTTGTATCAAGCAAGTGCCTAAAGTAGAAAGGCAAGTGATAGTCCTGCCCTCAAGGAACTTATATTCTAATGGAAGATATGCTGCACAAATGACATTAGAGGAAACTGAGGGAAGGATCTGAGATGAAGCCCAGGGAAAGGTTCATTGGGGAAGGGGGAGCTTTTGCAAGAGGCCAGAGAAGTGAGCAGGTGAATATGAGAAAAGACACAGAGACAGAGAGATAGAGACAGACAAAAGATAGAGAGAGAGAGACAAAGAAACAGAGAGGAAGAGACAGATAAAGACAAAAAGAGAGGTGGAGAGATAAAGAGACAGAGAGACAGAGACAGAGAGAGAGAGGGAGAAACAGAGAAAGACAGAGAGAGAGAGATGAAGAGAGAGACAGAAACAGAGGGAAAGAGACAGAGACAGAAACAGAGGGAAAGAGACAGAGACAGAGGGAAGGAGAGACAGACAAAGACAGAGAAAGGCAGAGAGATACAGAGAGGAGAGACAGACAGAAACAGAGGGAGAGACAGAGACAGAGAGACACAGACAGACAAAAGATAGAGAGAAGGAGACAGAGAGGAAGAGACAGAGACAAAAAGAGAGATGGAGAGACAGACAGAGAAAGACAGAGAGAGATGAAGAGAAAGACAAAGACAGAAACAGAGGGAAAGAGAGACAGACAGATAGAGAAACATGAGAGACACAGAGAGGAAAGATAGAGACAGAAATAGGCAGAGAGAAACAGAGAGAGGGAAGACAGAGACAGAAACAGAGTTCTGGGCACGGGAGACAGCCAGGGAAAAGATGGAGGAAGAACCAGGAAGTCAGTGTCGCTGGATAACAGAGTACATGGAGGGGACAGAGATAGAAGGAGATGGCAAAGGAAGGTTATGAGGGGATTTAAAGACTGAACGGATATCTTTCTTGCCGTCTGAGGTAACACTGATGCTCCAGATCTTAGTCTAGGAATCTTAGACAGTGGGTATCATTATTATTATTCTTATTTTATAAATGGATAAACAGATTTTGAAATTTCTGGTGGCTTGTTCAGGGACAGCTTTCTGGGAGGGAGGAACAAGAAGAGCTACAGAGCAAAGTCTAATCAAAATCAAAATAAAATATAACAATAAAATCTGTTTAAAAAAAAAAAAGAAAGAGAAGGATATGGCGGAGAGACAAACCCCCCCGACATTTTCTGCTACAGTAGCCCAGTGCAGAGCTAAGGTCTGGCCGTGTTTATCCATAACAAACAACATTTCCTGCATTTATTATCAACGTTTCAGAAAAACTGCCATTTCCTTCCAACTATGTAAATGGGGTGCTTTCTGTCACAGCAGACGCAGGCGGGTGGAAGGTTGCCGGACTCTCCTGCCTGCCTGCGTGCCCTCCACAAACAGGCCGATTTCTCCTCTGGGTCGTCCATTAAATCTCCCATTAATTGCCCATTAGATGCCCAGGTGGTTGTGGCAAACACGGCTCTTAGGAGCCAAAGAGACAACTCCAAGAATTAAAACAATTGCTCATCGCCCAACGGGACCATGGCCTTGTCACGCCACCACACATGGGTCCAAGGGACTCTGGTCAGAGGAGTGTGTAAAGAATCAGGAGCAGGAGCAACCCTGGCTGCATCTGCCCTGGCAGGAGGAAAGCGAGGGACTGACCCAGAGGAAAAACCCAAATGCTGAGATGGTGCTTCAAAATCAGAGCTGAAAACATCCCTCCTTTCTGAGGCAGGAACACTGGTCACTAAGGACTGACTTCTGCTAAGAGAAGATAGGAAAGGGCCTCAAAGCATCATAGATTTAAGGCTGGGGCGACCTAAGAAATCTAGTTCGACCCCCTCACGTGAAAGATGAGGGCCCCATAATGGGAAGTATTGAATCCAAGTCTTCCTGATTCCCAAGGACACTGATTTAACCATCCCATCACACTTCCTCATAGAGGAGACCAGTCCTTTCACATACACTTCTACAAATGCTTCAAGAAATGATGGAGAATCGCAAGGATAATTAGCAGTTAAGTGCCTTCATCCAGGCCAGGATTGCTCAGAAAGATACTGAAAGTCTTAGAGATATTGGGAAGGGAAGCCAGTACAAGCTGGTAAATAAATCAGAGCGGGACCAAGGCTCTGACCAGGGACATGAAGGATTTAAAGTCTGCAACACCCTACTTTCCCTCTCCCTCCCTTCCTCTTTCTCCTCCTCCTCCTCTTTTTCTTCTTTTTTCTTCTTCCCTTTCTCTCTCCCTTTCTCTGTCTCTCTGTCTCTGTATCTCTCTGTATCTCTCCCTCTCTGTCTCCTTCTGTCTCCCTCTCTCTCTCTCTCTCTCTCTCTCTCTCTCTCTCTCTCTCTCTCTCTCTCTCTCTCTCTCTCTTCTCTCTCTCTGGCAAGAAGCCCAGAGTGCTCAGACTGAGAAACTACAGACAGGTCAGGAACTTAAAGTGCTCGGACCACAAATGTGAGTCCAGGAGCTGGCATCTTTCTGCTTGGAGATCCTCCCTCGGGTCCTGGAAATCTCAGTCCTCTGACCTAGAAGGACACAGAGGGGCCTGAATCCTACTAGGCTGAGTGCAGACAGATATGGGGAGGTAGAAGCCAGAGACAGAATTCTGCCCAGGAAACGGAGGTAGGGACCAATGAGATGACCTAACCCATTCAAGAGTATGGGAGGAGGTGGAGCCTGACCCTGACAAATCAAGAACTGAGGCTGGACATAGGAGCATACAGAAGAAACTCAACACAATGAAGATATGTTCTGAGACAGAAGGTACCCCATAGGAAAACATAAAAGTTTAAAAAAAAATCTCTATAGCAAGTAGAGACCTGAGGGAGGGAAAGAAGATGGTCTGGTCCATAGAACCACAAGAATACTTGAAAGAAATGAAGCACGAAGTAAAAAGTGAGTCATAGAGAAAGGAGAATCTGACATAAGATGGGAAAACCCAAGTAGTGGCTCAGAGGGCAATGGAACCATCAAGAGGGAACCAAGAGAATGCAAAGACTCCATGAGGCAAAATTAAATGGGTTTTTTTTAGATGGGGGGAGGGAGGAAATGCAAGGTATCCACTATTAAAATAACTAACCTGAAACAAAGGATGAACAAAATAAAAACAAATACCCTGAATACCATATTTCAAGAAATCATAAGTGAAAATAATCCAAGTCCAGTAGAACCAGAGGACAAAGTGAAAACAGAAAGAATCCACTGGATATTGCTGAAAGAATCTCCAAAATGAAATCTCCAAGAAACATCATAGCCAAAATTCAGAGTTTACAAGTCAAAAAAAAATACTGAAAATAGTCATAAAGAAAGAATGTGAGCACCAAGGGAGCATAGTAAGGATCATAAAAGATTTGATCCAGCAGTGTCTCTACTGGGTTTGTATCCCAAAGAGAGCATAAAAAAAGGGGAAAGGCCCCACATGTGCAATAATGTTTGTAACAGCTCTTTTTGTGGTGGCAAGAGACTGGAAACTGAGTGGATGTCCATCAATTGGAGAATGGCTGAATAAATTATGGTATATGAATGTAATGGAATATCCTTGTTCTATAAGAAATGATCAGGATGATGATTTTAGAGAGGCCTGGAGAGACTTGCATGAACTGATGCTGAGTGAAATGAGCAGAACCAAGAGATCATTGTATACAACAACATCAATATTATGTGAGGATTAACTGTGATGGACTTGGCTCTTCTCAATGATGAGATGATGCAAGACAATTCCAACAGACTTGTGATGGAAAATGCCATCCACATTCAGAGAGAGAACTATGGAGACGCAATGTAGATCAAAGTGTAGTATTTTCACATTTGTTGTTTGTTTATTTGCTTGGGTTTTTTTTTCCCATTTTTGTATTTTTTTCTTTTTTTTTCATTTGATTTTTTTTTTCTTGCTGAGGCAATTGAGGTTAAGTGACTTGCCCAGGATCACACAGCTAGGGAATGTTAAGTGTCTGAGATCAAATTTGAACTCAGGTCCTCCTGACTTTAGGGCTGGTGCTCCATCCACTGCGCCACCTAGCTGCCCCTGATTTGATTTTTTTTCACAGCATGATGAATATCAAAATATGTTTACAAAAACTGCACATGTTTAACCTTTATCGGATTGCTTGTTGTTTCCAGAGGGATGGGGGAGGGAGAAAAATTTGGAACAGTTTTGGAAAGATAAATTTTGGAAACTATCTTTGTAGTTGGAAAAAATAAAAATAAAAAATTGTGAAGACTTGTAGAAACTACCACATAGAAGAAAACTAATAAATATGATATTCCCCAAAGCAAAAGGTAAACACTTATAACTAAGAATAATTTGCGCTCTAAGATTAAGCATAATTCAAGGTTTAAAAATGGACTTTTAGTACCATGGAATTAATAAAGAAAAGACTTTCAAGCATTCCTGATTTAAAAAAAAAAAAGCCAAGTAGAAATTTTGAAATGCAAATACAAGGGAAACTGAGAAAGGTAAATATAATTTGTGCATTTAAAAACAAAATTAAATGGTGGGGAATTACTTATAATAAAAGCAGAAGAAATCAATTTTATCTAAAAAGCCACAGAGGGAATTAAATAAGGTAGAGGACCTGGAGTATTGAGTTTGGCTTAGTTTTTTCCAAGGGGAAGAAATGAGGAAGAAAGGAGTGAAATTTAATATCCCTCAAAATTCTGGTGAGTGAGAAGAACATACAAACTTAGAAGAAGGGCTAGAGGGAATAAGCATCACATGAACACTTTCATCTGAGCTGGGACAAGGAGGGTTGAGCACATACACACACACATGCACACATGAACACACACAAAACTCTATCAAAATGCATTAAATTTAACAGAGAAATGCATAAATAGAAAGGAGAATTTAAAAGAGAGAGCAAAACAATAGTGACTGGGATTTGGTTAAGGAAAAAAGAGGAGGGGCAATGGAATACAAGGAGGTTGCTTCAATTATAGATTACTAGTACTGATAGCATTCCTTCTCTTTGATGCAGCTAGGTGAACAAAATTGCAGCCGGGGAGACTTGAACTCAGATCCAGCCTCAAACACTTACTACTTAGGTGACCCTGGAAAAGTCACTTAGTCTCTTCTGGCCTCAGTTTCCTTATTTGTAAAATGGAGATTAATAATAGCACCTACCTCTCAGAGCATATGGGAGGATAAATGAGATAATATCTGTAAAGTGTTTTGCAATCCTTAAAGCACTAGATAAAATCCCCTGTCTTCTTTTTATAAACTATCTTTCTTGTCATCTTACACTTACCAGAAACAGAACTGTGTTTGGAATTCTTTGAGCATGATACTTCTGTTCTCATCTCTATACTAGCATCTCTGATGTTTGAGATTGTCTGTCTTTTCATCTCTGCCTCCTGCCTCCTATTTTCATTTAAGACTCAGTTCAAATCCCACATTCTGTAAAAAGTCTTTCCCCATCCTCCCCCACCCCTCAGTGAATGCTTTCATCTACTATGCATATGTGTTCTATAAATGCAGCTATTTATATGTTGTCTCCCTCATTAGAATGTGAGCTTCCTAAAGGCAGAAACTATTTTTGCTTTTCTTTGTAGCCCCCCTATTTAGCACAATTACTGACACAGAGTAAGTGCTTAATGAATGCTTAATGGTTGACTGAGATCACACAAGACACACAGAGAAAAAAAGTATAACATATTATGATAAAGACACAAGTTGAATTAATTCTCATAACCAAAAATGTAGATGGGATAAAATCACTCATAAAATGGAACAGTAGAGCAAAATGTATAAGACAGTAGAATTGAATAATAAATTGTTGAAAAGAATGACTCTCTGAGCATTTGAGTCCTAACATAGTTAAAATGAGGATCTAGAGAGGAATTTATCATGTTTCAGGTGAAGTCAAAAAAGTAGGAGCAAGAATCATGATTTTAGACAAAGTAAAAATAGACATGGATAAGAATGATCAAGAGGGGAGCTATGTTATGTTTGAGGAGACCTTAGATGAAGAATTCTTAACCTGGGGTGAACCGTTTGAAATTATTTTGATATTTAATATCAAATAAAAATATAATAAACAAAATTTTTCTATCAAAAATTTGATATTTGATCATGTTATTTTAAATAATTGGTTTCCTTTGTAATAAAACAAAACAAACAACAACAATAACAAAAGTGAAAATAGTCTACTTCAATCCACATTCAGTCTCTATAGTTCTTTCTCTGGATGGAGATGGAATTTTCTATCCCAAGTCTATTGGAATTGTCTTGAATCACTGTATTGCTGAGAAGAACTAAGTCTATCATAACTGATCATCACACAAACTTGCTATTACTGTGTTCAGTGTTCTTCTGGTTCTGTTCACTTCTTTCAGTATAAGTTCATATAAATCATTCCAGACTTTCCTGAAATCAGTTTTATTCAGCCATTCTCCAAGTGATGGGCATCCACTCAATTTCCATTTCATTGCCATTACAAAAAGAGTTGCTACAACCATTTTTGGCACATGTAGATCTTTCCCCTTCTTTTATGATCTCTTTGGGATACAGGCCCAGTACTGGCACTGCGGGATCAAAGTGTTTGCATGGTTTGATAGCCCTTTGGGCATAGTTCCAAATTGCTCTCCATAATACTGGATCTACATCCATCTACAATGCATTAGTGTTCCAGTTTTCCCATATTCTCTCCAGTATTTATTGTAATCCTTTCCTGTTATCTTAGGCAATCTGATATGTGTGAAATGGGAAGTCAGAGTTGTTTTAATTTGTACTTTTCTAATAAAGCATTTTTTTCCATATGGCTATAGATGGCCTTAATTTCTTTATCTGTTCATATCCATCGACCTTATCAACTAAGGAATTAAATAACCAAATTATAATAGACTTCAATGTAATCCTTTCAGATTTAGAAAAATCTATCCCCCAAAAACCATTAAGTAAGAAAGAAGAAAGTAGGTAGAATTTTGGGAAAGTTAAATATGATAGCTCTCTGATAATTACAAAACAAGAATAAAAAGAAGTGACATTTCTCAGATGTGTCTGGTCCCTTTACAAAACCTGACCATGTAGTAAGACATTAAAAACCTCGTAAAATGCAAAAAATATTAAACTCATCTCTACTAATCAAACACAACAACAATATAAATATATAATCAAGTTTGACCTTGTGTTCCAAATTTTTCCCTCCCTTTCACCCATCCCCTCTCCTATATGGCAAGTGATCTAATATATGTTAAACATGCAATTCTTCTAGACATATTCCCATATTTATCATGTTGCACAAGAAAAATCAGATCAAAAAGAAAAAAATGAGAAAGAAAATAAAATGCAAGCAAAGTAAAAATACTACATTGTGATCCACACTCAGTTCCCATAGCCCTCTCCTTGGGTGCAGATGGCTCTCTCCATCACAAGACCACTGAAACCGGTCTGAATCACCTCACTGTTGAAAAGAGCCATGTCTATCAGAATTGATTGTCATATACTCTTGTTGCTGTGGACAATGTTCTTTTAACCTGAATTTTAAAAGAGAGAACTAAAACAAAATGTCTAAATGAAAAAGGAGTATTCACAACATGAAAAGAAAATAAAGAAAATTATTAGGAACTATTTTGCCCAATTATATGCTGATAAAACTTCAGCAAGTGAAATAGGTAAAAATGTATAAAATATAAAATATGGAGATTAACAGAATGAGAAAGAAAATTTCAAAGAAATTAATTCCAATATGATATAATCTGTTTGCAAAAGTAAGAGAATCTTGCATCAAATTTCTTCCACAATAAAACATGGCCTCTCTACCTTTCTACCTTAACCAAGGAGATAATTCAGAGAAAAATAAAACTATAGACCAATACCACAATTAAAAAGTTTTCTTTTTTAATTTGGTGGTTCAGTGGGAAGAAGCTCGCCTCTTATACCTGCTCATTGAATGACCACTCAAATCCTTAAACCTCTCTGAGCTTACATAAATATTGATAATAGTGCATGTACCATCTACTTCACATAGAGTGGTGTAAGGGGAAGACAATTTGTCAACTGAAAATCATTATAGAAGCATATGTTATGGGTTTTGGGTTGTTTTTACTAGATTCATAATTACATCAGTGTAGGAAGTTCCTGATAAGAAAATCCTCTACCAATGTAAATGAGTATCAGCTCTACAACTTAGAATCCTGAGAGATGCTATCGTGAATATTGGGTACCAGGGGACACATAAAGGTGAGTAAGATAACCTTGGCCCTTAAGGAGCTTATAGCTTAGTTGGGGAACAAAAGATATTCATGCAGATAAATGTGATATGTGATATGATGACAAGGAATATGTGATAAATGCATAAAAGAAATATAAACATGCTTCCATATAGGATAAGAAAAAGATGTTTTCCATTAGGGAATCAGAGAAGGCTTCTTCGAGAAGCTGACATTTGATCGAGGCTTTGAAGGATGAATATCCAACTCTACTTGGCCCCCTATCACTGAGTTAAGCGTGTAAATATATCTGAAAGGCTGAGGAATGAACAAAATGAACTTGTCTAGAAATGGTGCAATAAAAGAAGTAGGGGCACTCGCATTAATTTGCTGGATGTGGGTTCCAGGGACTTGAAATATTGTTATTTTACCTCATGTGACAAGAAATCTGAGTAACTATTGATTGATTGGGATACTGCTTCATTTCTTAGGTGGTGGGAAATGTGGGGAAGGGAGCTAATTAAAGAAAGTCTAGCACTGCCTTTTAACCAACCCAAGAGAAAAAAAAAATAGAGCAGAGGCTATTGGTTCTAAAATTATTTTTTCATCTGGTTCCCTATCACTGAGCCCCATTCATTTCAGCTTAGATGTCACAGAACCCCAGAATTAGAAGGTATCTCAGTGGTCACTGAACCCAATCCATATGTGAAAATAATCCCATGCCTTTCCAGTGACCTCTAGCCTTTGATTAAAGACATCCAGGGAGGGGGGAAATTGGGCTAGCTAGGCAGCACATAGTGTGACCAACCTGGAGTCAAGAAGATTCATCTTCCTGAGTTCAAATTTGGCCTCAGATACTTACTAGCCATATGTGGGCAACTCACTTCATCCTATTTGCCTCAGTTACCTCATCTGCAAGATGAGCCGGAAAAGGAAATGGCAAACCACGCCAGTATCTTAACCAAGACAACCTCAAATGGAACCACAGAGAGTTGGACATGACTGAAAAATGGCTGAACAACAAAGGGGGACATCAGCTACCTCCCAAAGCAATCCATTCCACTTTAGTCAAACAGGAAAAAAAATCTATTCCCTCTTTTGCCCTTGTTCTCCATGTTCTCCTTGTCTTCTCCAGCTTAAACACTCCAAATTTGTTCAATTATCTTTCAAATTGATGGGACTAGAGATCCCTCATCATCCTGGTTGACTTATTCAGAAGCTCTTCAATTCTTCACCTTATCTACACCCAGACAGGGATATGCTGGAAACACTTCAAACAGGCTCAAGAGAGTTGATTGTTAAATTTTTAATTATATTTTACTGGTTTTGGGTGATGGTGCTCAGTTGTGCCCAACTCTTCGTGACCTCAATTAGGGTTTTCTTGGCAAAAATACTGGTGATTTATTATTTCCAGCTTATTTTACAAGTGAGGAAATTGAATCAAACAGGATTAAGTGATTTAACCAAGTTCATACAACTAGTAGGTGTCCGAGGCTGGGGATTTGAACTCAGTAAGATGAGTCTTCTTGATTCTAGGTCTGATGTTCTATTTGCTGTGCCACCTTGCAATTATATTTTGAAAACTAACAAATGCTACAAATCAAGGTTTAATTTACTGTTTTAATGATAGTTTAATCTTAATAAAGTGACATAGAAGATGCTAATAATATAGATTAAACTTAAAAGTGTGCCATGGAACACTGTGAGTCTTAATTCTACCCAAATCTTTATCAGATCAACTATTATCTAAGTGAACCCTTTCCCATTGTCTATATTGGGAATTTTTGAATTCCAGTGGTAAGACTTTACGTTTCTACCATTCAATTTCATCATTTTCTAAAAATCCAGTCTTTTATTTTTTGAGTTTCTTTTGATTTCTGACTTTATTATCCAGTATGTCATTACACCCATGATCAGAAATATGGAGATAAATTGCATTATTTTTCTTTAATTTCTCCCCCCTCCTTAACCCTTCCACTCCTAGATAGTACCTAGATTTTCTCCCATAACTTTATCTCATCTCCTGGATTTTACTTACTTTAAAAAAAACAAACAAACTGGTATTTATTTCATTTGAAAAGCAGACAAGGTCCAAAGAACTGCACCTCAGTTAAGAGATCTATGTTTAATGTGGTAGACTTCCTGCCATCTAGGGGAGGGATGGGGTTTAGGGGGGAAAAATTGTAACAGAAAGCTTTGCAAGGGTCAATGTTGAAAAATTACCCATACATATGTTTTGCAAATAAAAAGCTTTAATAAAAAAAAAGAGATCTATGTCTAAATCTCATACAATCTGTAAACTTAGGTGCTTGGAATAGATAATTTAGACTTCTCCCTCTCTTTTGGAAGCAGTCAGGACTATGTGACCTGCCCATAGCTTGCAAATTCTTGACGTAGGATTTGAATTCGGGTCCTCCTGACTCAAGGAATGATGTTCTGTCTCATGAGCTAACTGTCCTGGAAGGGATAACTTCTAATCCAGCTCTGAGTCTATGAAGAAAAGGCCCCCAGCTGATTTCCTACATCCAGTTAGCTAGAGAAACATATAATAAAATTAAGTCTTAACTCCTCTTCTGTCCCTCAGATCCATTAAATTTTTATTTGACTTATAGTTAGAAAATTTCTTTTAGATCTTTTCATATCCCTCATCACCAGAAATCAAGGTAGCAGTTCCACTTGAAAAAACTAAGATCAAACAAAAAAGAAAAACTACAATGAAGTTGTGGGAAGCTGGCAAGAGGATTAATTAAACTCCCATCATACTCCTGGTCTATGTAAATCACTAGGGGAGCAAGCCTGCAAAGAGAATAAATGAAGCTGGGGGAGCTGGGGACCTTTTTGTTACTTCCCTTCAGTAACCAATCAGCACACTTTGCTTTTTAATTGTTTCATCTGGGCTCGATGTGTTTTTCCAGCGAAACTGTGATATAGTGACTTTGAGTTTTGGAGTATGTCAAAAAGTGCAGCAGCACAAATATTTCCCTTAATTCTCACAACAACTGATCCACAGGAACCTTTTCCAGTCCTTCTTAAATCCAGTGCCTTTCCTCCATTAATTATCTCCTATTTATTCTGGATATCTTTTGCTTTGTATAAACTTGGTTGCATGTTGACTCCCCCTTAGAGGATAAGCAAATTGAGGTCAGAGGCAGTTTTTTGCTCTTTTTTATCTCTAGCATTTAGCACAATGCCTGACTTAATAAATGTTTATTGATTGATTGATTATTCCCCTTTTGCAGATGAGGGGGGAAAAACTCATAGGAAAAGTAGCTTGCTTATATTGAGAACTTTTAAGCATAACACATTTTTTTCTGTGTGTTTGTTTTTTAACTATTGTCTTGGTCAAGTTCATGCTTTCCAAGCTTGTTTTTTTTATTCATTTTTTATTCATTCATTCATATTTATTGGACAAATATTCATTCATTCATATTTATTGGACACACAATGTATTCTGCTTAACTATGATTCTCAGGGCTAATTATCCAGCTGTAACTTTTTTCCTAACTTCTAGACTCTACACACTTACAATTACCTATTATAACGCATCTCAGACTGGATGTCCTATAGGCATCTTAAAGTCAACGTATTCAAAAGTAAACTCATTTTTTTTCCCCAGAATCCTCTTCATGAATGAACTTCACTGCTACTGTGAGAGAAACCTCCATCCTTCCAGTCAACCAGTTTCGAATCCCAGTTCTTCACTCTCCTTCACTCCCCACTCCAATCTGTTGCCAATGATTATTGATTTTCCCAGCAGCAGATTTTGTGCATACCCCCTACTGAAGGACCTTATCACTTCTCATATGGACCCATCCTCAAGTCTCTCCCCACTCAAAGCAATTCTCCACTCAGTTATCAGAATGATCTTAATGTGTATGTAGGACTGTAACACACACACACACACACACACACACACACACACATCACCACCATACCCATTCAGGTAACTCTAGTTGCCTCCTGTTACCTTCAGGATCAAATATAAAATATTGTTTGTCCTTCAAAGTTTTTGGTCCCTGACCCCTCCTTACCTTTCCTGTCTTCTTTATCCCCACCATGTCCTTTCTTTTCCTTGCATAACAAGGTTTTCTACCTCCAGACTCCAAGGTTGTCTCCCATGTCTGCAATGCTCCCATTCCTTATCTCTGCTTCCTGGCTTCCCTGGCTTCCTTCAAGTCCCCAGTTAAAATCTCTTCTTTAATGGGAAGCATGTTCTGATCTCCTTTAATTCTAACCTTTCTTTTATTGATTATCTCCAATTCGTTCTGTATATATACATATATTTGTATATATATACATATGTATATATGTATATACACAGAACATATATATATATATGTATATATACATATGTGTATATATATATATATATATTCTATTTGTATATCTTTGAGTGTTGTCTCCTTTTTGAGTTCTTTGAGATCAGGAATTGTCTCTTGCCTTTCTTTGTACCCCCAGCATTTAGCACAGTGCCTGGAACATAGTAGATGTTTAATAAATGTTTGTTGAATGACTGACTACTCTTTCCCTTGCTTTTAACTGATTGGTGGTTTGGTTTTTTCCCCTGAGTTTGTATTTAGCATAAACAAACAACACAATTGGATTCTGTATCCCAATCTGTTCTAGTCAAATCTCCTTCAAATTATGGGTGAGTTTGCCCCTTTCACATTCATAGCTATAAAATTTTCATCTCTATCTTATCTATTGCAAGTCTTCTCTCTTTCCCCACACTTCCCCTTTATAGAGGAAATGGAGAAAGAATTAGAATGAGACCCACAGTAGTGAGTGTTTCCCCTTTTTCAAGCAAACCCGATCCAGATCTCTTCAACATGAAATGTGATTGAATTAGAATTTAGGTTAATGAGGACCCCTCTAGGTCTAGTCAAGAAGGAAAAACAAAGACCTACTAAATAAAAGAATTGTTGTAATCCCCATTACACACTGGAAAATAAACAAAAAGAAGAGAAACATATTATTTTTCACTCAGATGTTTCTATATCTTGTTAAACTCCTGGATGCTTACTACTAAGTGAGGTGAGGGCATGTTTGTCTTAGATGTCATTTGCCTGGAGGCAGGAAATAATAATTGTGCACCATTCCTAAAGTACTTTCATTGATATGCTCAAGTAGGTAGACACAGTGGTGTCATTAATCCCTATTTTACAAAAGAGAATGGTTTCCCTTCCAAAAGATAGTCATAAATTTTCAAAGCTGGGGAGATTTCAGAGGCTGTCTGCTCCAACCTATAAACAAAGCAGAATACACAAACTTGTCCCCCCATGCACTCCTCAGGAAATCACCATCCAAAGTTTGCCTAACAAACTCCATTAGAAAAAAAAAGAACCCAATTATAAGAATTCAAGCCATTCTCCAATTGATAAATGGTCAAAGGATATGAACAGGCAATTTTCAGATTAAGAAATTAAAACTATTTCTAGTCATATGAAAAGGTGCTCCAAATCACTATTGATCAGAGAAATGAAAATTAAGACAACTCTGAGGTACCACTACACACCTGTCAGATTGGCTAAGGTGACAGGAAAAGATAATGATGAATGTTGGGAAGGCATGTGGGAAAACTAGGACACTGATACATTGTTGGTGGAACTGTGAACGGATCCAACCATTCTGAAGGGCAATTTGGAATTATGTGCAAAGGGCTTTCAAATTGTTCACACCCTTTATTCCAGCAGAGTCTTTACTGGGCCTGTCGCCCAAAGAAATCTTAAAAAAGGAAAAAGAACCCATATGTGCAAAAATGTTCGTAGCAGCTCTTTTTGTAGTGGCTAGAAACTGGAAACTGAGTGGATGCCCATCAATTGGAGAATGGCTGAATAAATTATGGTATATGAATGTCATGGAATATTATTGTTCTGTAAGAAATGACCAACAGGATGATTTCAGAAAGGTCTGGAGAAGCTTACATGAACTGATGCTGAGTGAAGTGAGCAGAACCAGGCAACATGTACTTGGCAACAGCAAGATTATTCAATGATCAGTTCTGATGGATGGGGCTCTTCTCAACAATGAGGTGATTCAGGCCAGTTCCAATGATCTTGTGGTAGAGAGAGTTATCTGTATCCAAAGAGGGGACTGTGGGAACTGAGTGTGGATAACAACATAGGATTTTCACCTTTTTGTTTTTGTTTGCTTGCTTTTTCTCATTTTTTTTCCTTTTTGATCTGATTTTTCTTGTGCAGCATGATAAATATGGAAATGTTTAAAAGAATTGCACATGTTTAACATATATTGAATTACTTGCCATCTAGGGGAGGGAGCGGGGGAAAGGAGGGAAAAATCGGAACACAGAGTTTTGCAAGGGTCAATATTGAAAACTATCTTTGCATGTATTTTGAAAAAAAAATATTAACAAAGGAAAAAAAGAAAAAAGAATGCATAAAAGTTTTTGTCTCTTTCCCTCCTTCCTTTCTTCCCTCTCTCCTTCTCCCTCTCCTTTCCTTCCTTTCTCTCTCTCTCCCCTTCTCTCTTTCTTCTTCCCTCCTTCCCTTCCTATCTTTCTCACTCTCCCTGTCTCTCTCTTCTCCCCACCTCCTCCTCTCCTCCTCTTCCCTCCTTTCCTTGTTCTTTTGCTCTCTTTCACTTTCTTGGTCTTAATCATTTTACCTCTTTCCTATTCTCTCTTTATTCCATTTGTCTCTCTTTTTTCTCTTTGTTCCCTTTCTCCCTCTCTTTTCTTCTCTTTGTCTTTCCTCCCTTTCTCTCTCTGCCTCCTTCATTTTCTCACTCACCCCTTGGGCTACCTTTCATTGATGAGAATATTTTCTTAATTTGATGTCCTCATTTCTTAATTAAATTAATTTCAATTTTTAATTAGATATTTTATATCTTGTCAAACTACTGCCTTGGGAATGGTCCCCTTGGAAAGGATTGCCCTTATGACAGCCCACCTGAGTTCCTCTTTAGACGTTCGCTGCCTTCAGAGTTTCTCAAATGTTCTTTTCTATATCTGCAATAGTAAAAAGCCTCCAACTTTTGAGAGTAGATTTGGATTTTTTTTAAAGGCTCAAAGTCCTTTGAAACCAAGTCAGGAAAATCTACCTCCAAGAGTGTAAATGTTTATGTTTTGCAAATAAAAAGTTTTAATAAAGGAAAAAAAAAGAGTGTAAATGCTAACATCTAAAACTCCCTTTGAAATGAGCCACAAGTTGTATATGATTCTATATACTCTCTCCCTCTGTGGGACCTTTTCCTGTTACCCTGAGACATCAGTCCCTCCCTCCCAACCTCCATATTACTTTGTACTTACTGATCCGTCCATAAGGATCCCCCAGCCAAATGTCAACTCTTTGAAGGCAAAGATAGTATTTTATTTTGATCTTTATTCCCAGCACTTAGTAGAGAGCTTTGAACATAGTAGGACTTTAATAAATGCTGATTGGATTGGATTGAACTGAATCCCAAATGGAACAGACTAAAATACATTTGACCACAGAAGTAGAAAGTGACTGTGAAAATATCATAACAAATCTATCTGAAGAAATGGGATCAAATTTGCTGCAGTGTGTTTCACCTAAGTGCAGATCACTTAAGTGCATCATCAGCTCATGTTCCCAAGAATTATACAGCCTCCATCTGGCCCCCGTTAGATGGACTAGGTTGGCTACTCTCACTAATTGCACATTGGCAAACGGCAGAATGCCACTTGGGCACTCTGGACTGAGCTCCCCAAGCCATCCTTTACAGTGTAATGAAGCAAAGGGAGTTGGGTTGGAATATTTAGGAGCTTCTATCAATTTCTCACCTTTTACTTAGTTTGGGGGTGCAAATGTGGGCGATGCATCCTCTCTCCTACAGCTCCAAACCTCTTCATCTAGGACCCCTGATAATAAACTGAATTAAATTTTAGTAAGTTGGGGCAGCTAGATGGCGCAGTGGTTAGAGCACCAGCCCTGAAGTCAGGAGGACCTGAGTTCAAATCTGGTCTCAGACACTTAACATTCCCTAGCTGTGTGACCCTGGGCAAGTCACTTAACCCCAATTGCCTCAGCAAAAAGCAAAAAAAAAAAAAAATTTAGTAAGTTAATGTAACAGGATATAAAAAATCAGCTAAGAATGCAGAGAAACTTGGGGAGTCATTACTAAACAAGCTTTTAGTAGGTACCAACTATGTACCAGACGGAATATCTGGCGCTGAGATGACAAATTTTTA
Source organism: Myrmecobius fasciatus (assembly GCA_023553655.1). Lineage (NCBI taxonomy): Eukaryota > Metazoa > Chordata > Mammalia > Dasyuromorphia > Myrmecobiidae > Myrmecobius > Myrmecobius fasciatus. The sequence continues at coordinate 175,683 of JAJPUD010000573.1, forward strand.
AAAGTAGATAATCTCTTCCCTTCAGGGAGCTTGCCTTCTATTAGAGGGAAAGATAAGTAAAAGCAACATAGTACAGCTAAGTAAATAAAGGCTTTATATATGTATATATATATACATATATATATATAAACATAGGGTAACAGGAGTATTTTCTTTGGCAGGGAACAACTGAGGAAATCAGAAAAACCCTCTTGAATGAGAAACCTCTATTCACATCATGAAAACTAAATAATCTTAAAATAAAATCAAGGTAAAGGTAAGTATTTAGATAATGCTTTAAGAGTTGCAAAATACTTTATAAATATTATCTCATTCGATCTTCACAAAAACCCAAAAGATAGTTATTACTATCCAAATCAAGGGGCAAAGTTTATTGCAATTTTAACACCAATTGAAGCAGGCTAAGTTCCAAAAGGATTTAGCAAAGAACCAAGAAAAAGAAGATGAATTTATAGGATAAAGTCAGAGAGACCAGAGCTTCATGTTATTTATTTGCTAATTTTATGGCTTATAGGTAGGTTTGATGGGTGATCTCTTCCCTGTTGTCAAAGGAACTTGGTTATCACTGATGATCTATATGACAGTCAGTAATGTTTGTAGGACTAGTCTAAGGCTTTAGGACTTTAGAGTCACTGACAGATTGCTAGAACATTAGCACTCTAAGGTCAGAGGACCTTTGGATTATTGCTATATTTCCCTAAAATCTAGGGAAAGACTGAACCAGTTCTCTAGGTCAGTGTGATGGGGCAGAGAACAGTGGATCCACCTTTGCTCTGCTCCTGGATGCTGTTCCCCTCTCAATCTGGCCAGGACCCCGTTGGCTTTCTTGGGTCACCCATCACATTGCCACTTGTGCTGAACACTTACAGCCCTGAGATTTTTGTCAAAGTCACACCCAGGGCTACATGCCTCCCCCAACTCATGCTTGCAAAAAACCACACACTTTGCACACTTCAAGGGCACAATTAGGCAGCCAGTTGGTGTAGTTGTTGGAAGGTGCTAGACACGAATCAGGAAGATCTGCGTTCCTATTCTGCTTCAGACATACCAGATGTGTGACCCTAGGCAAGACACTTAACCTTTCCCATTCATAAAATGAAAATAATCGTAGTACTTATCTTACAGAATTGTTGTAAGTTGATCATCCAATGTGATAATAAATGTAGTGTTTTGTACACCTCAAAGTGCTATAGAAATGGGAGGTATTATAATGTATGTAGAAAGTTTTACTAAAGTAAAGGAAGAAGAAAATGGAGAGCAAAATTTATATATATGTTTTATATATAATTATTATTATATAATTATATAAAATTAATGTGTAAACATAATTATATATAAATAATACATAAATATATTATAATTAATATGTAATATATACTGGTTATAATTTTATATATATTATAATGACTATAAAAATTTAAATTAAAATAACATCAGTAATCATCCAAACTCATTAACTGTGATGATCAATCTTAGTTCAGGAAAACAGATTCTGAGAATTACTGCCCTCCTCCCATGGGAGAGAATATGGAGGCAGAATGTTGTACACTCATGGGAAACATTGTTCTTTGGGACTGGTTTTTGCTAAATTGCATTTAGGGAAAGTCTCTACCCCCTGCAGGTTGTAGGAAGGGCTGGAAGAAGGAGATTGAGGCTCTGCATGAAGGTGGAGACTGAGAAAATGGAGAGAAGATGGAGAGTATGCAACGTGTGAAGGTCGCAATGATGAGATCTGGCAACTGTTGGACTGAGGGAGGCTGAGGAATCCAGGATAATCTCAACGCTATCAACCCCCGAGACTGGAAGAATGGTGGACAGAAATAGGGAAGTCTGGAAGAGCAGAAGGTGTAGGGAGAAAATAACAAGTTCAGTTTTAGACAAGGTGAGTTTAAGATGTCTCCAGGATATTCAGCTGGACAATAGGCAAGACTAAAGTAAGCCTGAAGCTCAGGGGAGAGGTTAGGGCTGGGTTTATAGAATCTGATATGCAGATAATTTTTAAACCCATGGGAGCTAATGAGGTTACCAAGAAAGGTAGACGCCAGTCCAAAACAGAAGAGTGATGGATGGTGTTTGTGATGATGAGTTAGCAAGGGTTATTGAGGGGCGATCTGGCAGGTAGGAAGTGAGTCAGGAGAGTGTGTGTGTGTGTGTGTGTCTGTCTCTATTTTCCATCTCTCTGTCTCTCTCTCTCCTCTATCTCTCTGTCTCTGTCTCTGTCTCTGTCTCACACACACACCCCACAGAGGATTGTAGCCAAGCAGAAATGGTCAACAGAGTCCAACATAACAGGGAGAAAAGAATGTGGATTGAGAAAAGACCATCATCCGCAGTGACTTTGGCAAAAGCAGTTCCAGTTGAATGACGGGGTCAGAAGCTACCTTACAAAAGGTGGAAGAACAAGAGGAAAGGAAGCGAGATCAGGAAGGCAGACAACTTTTTCAAGAGTCTGGTCAGGAAAGGGAGGAGAGCTACAGAATGCTCCACTCAGGGTCACTGAGTCCAAAGTCTTGAGACTTGAGTGCGTCTGATAGGTATGGAGCCAGCAAATAGAGTGTGGCTGAAGATTACAGAATGATTGCAGTTGTCACCTTCTGGGGGAGCTGGAGCGCAGTAGGAATTGCATGTGTTACAAAAAACCCTTAAATAAATGGGTGTGTGTTGGGGCAGGTTGGTAAATGATTGTGATATAAAAAAACAAATGGCATCATTGAAAAAAAAACACTTCTAAAAATGCTTGGCAATATATACCAAAGAGATCTTAGAGGAGGGAAAGGGCCCCACATGTGCAAGAATGTTTGTGGCAGACCTTTTTTTAGTGGCTAGAAACTGGAAACTGAATGGATGCCCATCAATTGGAGAGTGGCTGAATTAATTATGGTATATGAATGTTATGGAATATTATTGCTCTGTGAGAAACGACCAGCAGGACGATTTCAGAGAGGCCTGGAGAGACTTGCATGGACTGATGCTCAGTGAAGTGAGCAGAACCAGGAGATCATTATACACGGCAACAACAAGACTATATGATGATCAGTTCTGAGGGACATGGCTCTCTTCAACAATGAGATGCTTCAAACCAGTTCCAATTGTTCAGTAAAGAAAGCCATATACACCCAGAGAGAGGGATGTGAAATCTGAATCTGTACCACAATGTAGCATTTTCACCCTCTCTATGGATGTTTGCTTACATTATGTTTCCCTTCTCAGGTTTTTAATTTTTATTTTTTTCTCTTCCCTGTACAGCAAAATAACTGTATAAATATATATACATATATTCGATCTGTCAAATATTTTAACATAATTAACATGTATTAGACTTCCTGCCATCTAGGGGAGAGGGTGGGGGGTAAGAGAGAAAAATTTGTAACAGAAAGCTTTGCAAGGGTCAATGTTGAAAAATTACTTATGCATATTTTTGCAAATAAAAAGCTTTAATAAAAAAAAATAAAAGTGCTTGGCAAATCATGAAGAATTGTACAATGTACTCTATTATTGGGGGAGGGAGGAAGTGGAGAAATCCAAGATTAAGCAACTGAGGAAGGCAGTAGAGAATAATTTAATATTGACCAGATACAGAATTAAAGTATTTGAGTTTACATCCTAGATTTTCCACTTAACAATTGTGAGTTCAGAGGCAATCCATCTAAACCTCAGTTTCCCCATTTGATGGATGAGATAATCTCTAACATTCTATATAATAAGATCACTTCTGAAGTAAACAGTCTATGGTCTATGTTCCAAGTCCCTACTAATTCTAATATTCTAATGCAAATATTCTACTTTCCAATACTCCATGAGTGAAGGAATGAATGAATAAGACATTTAAGTACTTACACTTTGTGTAAGTTAAGTACTTACACTTACACTTACACTGTGCTAAGAGTTGGAGTCAGTCCCTACTCTCAAGGAGCTCACAATCTAATGGGGGAGACAAATGGAAGGTTTCCAGCCCAAAGCAGATGGGAAAATCCCATAATTCTCAGGGGGCAGCAGCAAAGCAGATGGCCCTTCCTCTTCTTTAAAGTCATTGCAACTGTTAAAATTATATCTGCCTCTGATCACTTGATAATGCCAAGTGTTTTGATGGAAATAACTATTTTCTGGATATTCATTGCCCATAGCTGCAGCCCCCTAGGGAGCATTGGTCCCCGGCCTGCTTCTCCACAGGGGCTGCTTCCCAGGAGTATGTGAAAGCCCCGGACTGGCAGCCTGGCTATCCCCAGGGCTCTTGGGCTCAGCTCCTGGACGGTCCCCATGAGGGTCTGGGGGGATTGCCCCTGCCAGGGTATGTTGAGGCTTCAGCCAGCCTGCTTGCCCTGGGAGTCTCACTCAGTTGATTGGCAGCTGGTGAGGATGGCTCCCCAGGGGCTGCTTGGCCAGATTATCCATTTGCTTCATGGGCTGAAGTGGAAGCCATACCAGGGGTCTGAGGTGGGGGGGGGGAGATGCTGCCTTTCCCAGGGATCATCTTACTGATGATGGCAATTAGCATTCAGCTGCTGCTGCAAGTCCTTTCTCTGGACTGATTGCTCTTTTCTAAGACACTGTAGGGGCCGGGAAGGAAGCAGGTCTGCTGGTTTGGGGTCTCTCTATTGCCAACGCTCCTGAGTACTTTCAGTTCTAACATTCTACGTTACATGTCCCAATACTCTCATTTCTAAGGTTCTTCCAACTCTGATCACCTACAATCTTAAAGTATTATTAAAAATGGAAGCTCTGACTCACGGCCCTGGGGTGAGGGAGGGGGTGAATGTCCGAGTACAGAAGGACTGAAGTTTGTCACCATTGGACCCAGTTGCCTTATGGTCCCGTCTGGCAAACTGAGTTAAAATCCTAAAGATGAGAAACTGAGCTCAGGGTCTGTGGGTCTTGTACACAGGTTTGTGGTGAAACAAGGACTTTCCCCTCTGATGGAGGAACTCTCAGGTACCTGAAGGCATTTCTGGCGGGACCAAAGGGCCAGCTGCCGACCACTGACTTCACGGCTCTTGGCTGAAATTTAGTCTGTGCGTTTTGTCCCCTTTGCTTCCAGGCCAGTAACCACCATGGATCCCCTAGAAACCAATCTGCCCATTGAAAGGCCTAGAGACTGCCCCAATAAACTGATCAGATTTAATGCAAAGCAACGAAGACCGTTTGAAAGGCCCACACGTTGGTGGCTGGATGGACAATGGACCAGCGTTGTGATTTTTTTTCCACACAAACCAACCAGAAACCACAAGTGGTTTCCCTTTCGGAAAACCATTTCAGAGTCTCAGAGGTGGAATGAACCTCAGGCCAATCGGAATATCATTCAGCAAGATTTCTGAAAGTACCTACTACCCATCAGGCATTATGTCAGGTACAGGGGGACACAGGAGAGTGAACAAGACAGCCCCTGCCCTCAAGAAGCTTACATTCTTAACATGTAATGGACTTCCTGCCATCTAGGGGAGGGGAGGGGACTAGGGGGGGACAATTTGTAACGGAAAGCTTTGTAAGAATCAATGTTGGGGAACTACCCATACATATGTTATACAAATAAAAAGCTTTAATAAAAAAAATCAATGTTGAGGAACTACCCATACATATGTTATGCAAATAAAAAGCTTTAATAAAAAAAAAAAGCTTACATTCTAATGGGGCAAAGTGATGCAGTAAGGAAAGCTGGAAAAGGGGAGAGGGCTCGATGGGTTATAGGCTTATATAGACTCAGGCAGCTGGACTGGACATAGGGATGGACTTCATGATAACAGCTAACATTTATAGAGCACCTACTGTGTGCCAGTTACTGTGCTAAGCACTTTATAAGTATGGTCTCATGAAATGATGAGTTGGTCAAGTTAGAAAAATACGGGAAGACGGGGACTTATGAAGGATGGTGTTGTCTACCTTCAGAGAAACTGAGAACAAGCATAGTACAATCTTACATATATGTGATTACATGCTTCTATATGTGTATGACTATGGATAGTTATATAGGTATTTGTGTGTGTTGGATGTGCATGTACACATGTGTGTATATATGTGATCCTATGTGTATCCACATATGGTCACACTTAATTGTGACCTTTTGGGAGGCAGAGAGGAAAGGGGAAAAAAATAAAGGAAAAAATGCACAACAGACAAGAAAAGAAAAACTACAAGGAAGCAAAGAAAAGATGGCCAGCCCTGGACACAATGTGCAGTTTTTACTATATAGGTTTTCTTGAAATGAAACTTTGTTGTTTTATATTTTGAATCTTCGTTTATGTTCTGTTGTACACATGGCAATGTTTTTTTTTTCTTTTCCTATTTTCTATTTAAGTTTAAAATATAGAAAAAAAGTTTAAAAAAAACTAAAATAAATAAATAACCCAAATATGATCTCATAACAACCGTGGGAGAGAAAGTTCTCTTATCATCATTTAACAGATGAGAAAACTGAAGCAAACAGAAGTTATTTATTTATTCACTCACACAGGCTGTCAGTGTCTGATTGTCGAATTTGTCAAACAAAACTCAGCAGATTCCCTCTCCAGGGTTCTATCCACTGAGCCACCCAGTTCCCCCAGAACTTAAGAAACAATGGGCCAAGCAGGATAATTAGAGTGGGACAATCAGAGCTCTTCTCTGGGATATCAGAACTTAAAGGCTGCTGAACACTATTGGGCAATCCTTCATCACAAAAATTCCCAGTTATGGCTTTTGCTGGGCTCTGGTCATACTTCTGGAAAACAAAAGCTGTGGGAGTTAGTGACCTAACCTCTCTGGGATCATAGGATCATATACTATAACTACAGGCCCTTCCTTCCAGAACGTAGGGACCAAATGGGACAATATCTGTAGAGTGCTTTTAGCATTTTAATTCTATGTGAATGTCGAGGAACTGGGACTCCAGTTGTAAAGGTCTCCACATTTAGCCTCAACCCAAGAGCCTTCTCCAGCTTTCTCCAATCCTTGCCTTGGCTGTGTCCTTCCCACAATCACCCTCTTTCCCCTGCCATCACCCCACCCATTTCAACCACTAACTCCAAGAAAACTAATCAAGGGGCAGCTAGGTGGTGCAGTGGATAGAGCATCAGCCCTGAAGTCAGGAAAACCTGAGTTCAAATCTGGCTTCAGACACTCAATACGTCCTAACTGTGTGACCTTGGGCAAGTCACTTAACCCCAATTGCCTCAGCAAAAAAGCAAAAAAAAAAAAAACTAATCAAATCAACAACTCTTCCTGGAAAGGATGAGTTACTCAATTGCCTTATGAGTCCATTCATCATCCTGTGACTTCCTAGACCCAAATACCCTCCTTGGCCATGACTATCCATTTTACTTCTGCAGTACCTCTCAGGTATACCTCCTTCTCTCCTCTGACCCAGCCTTCACCCTGATGTAGACCTTCATCACTTCAAGCCTGGGCTGCTGAATAACTGCTGGGGAGTTGGGGTGGGTCTGTTTCATGCCAGTCCATCCTCCATTCATTTGTCAAAGTGATTTCCTAAAGCACAGACCCAATCGCATCATCACTACCTTCCACTCAATAAGCTCTGGCTCCCTATTACCTCCAGATGCAAACGCAAACTGCATTGTTTGGAATTCAAAGCCCTTCATAATTCGCCCCCTCCTTCCTTTTCAGTCTTCTTGCACCTTACTCCTCAACATATTCTTCCATGCAGGCAATCTCCCCAAGTCCATGGACAAGATCCTCCATCTCTTAGCTCTGGGCATTTTCTCTGGCTGTCTCTCTTGTTTGGAACACTCTCCTTTCTGATTACTGTCCTCCCTGGTTCCCTTCAAGTCCCAACTAAAATCCCATCTCCTCAAGAAGATCCCAATCTCTCTTCATTCCATTTAGTCATTTCCTACTTATCTTGTATATATTCCAGTTACTTATTTCCGATTTATTCTATATATAACTTGCTTTTTATGTATTTGCTCCATATTGTTTCCCCCATTAGATTGTAAGCTCCTTGAGGGCAGGAACTGCCTTTTGCCTCCTTTTGTGTCCATTCCACTTAGCACTACTATGCGTCTAGCACGTAGTAAGTGCTTAATAAACATTTATTGACTGACTAATACTTCCCTATATGTGATATCTTCTTCATTAAAAAGTAAGCTCCTTGAGGGCAGGAACTGCCTTTTGTCTCCTTTTGTACCCATTCCACTTAGCCCAGTGTCTGGGAACTCTCAATAAATGCTTTTTCATTCAAGCATCATTAAGATGCTTCAAAACCCCTTGATTTAAGTTCTCCCTATTGATTCCAGCCCTGCTGTGACTTCCCAAGTGGTCTTTGAAGGTGGCTGTAGCCAAAATTCATCTCCCTATCTCCAGTCTGATGAGTCTCTCAACAGAGCATCCTCTCTCCACCAACTTAAGGGTCCTGCCCTTTTCAGCTTGGTTGGTCAGTCAGGATTTCTTAAACACCTAGCAGGTGGCAGGAAGCGAGCTAAGTCCTCGGAATAGAAGGAAAGACAAAGGCAGTTCCTGTTTTCCAGGAGCTTATATTTGAATAAAAAAGCCAACAAATAAATAATTAGTTACATGTCTCATACATACAGAAGGATCTACAGAGTAGATAGAAGGCAGTCTCAGAAGGAAGGTACAAGTAGCTGAGGGGATGAAGAAAGATCAAGTTATATATAGAATATAGAATAAATGGGAAATAATTAACTGAAATGCATATAAGATAAATAGGAAATGACTAACTGGAATGAAGAGAGATTGGGATCTTCTTGTAGAAGATAGGATTTTAGTTGGGACTTGAAGGGAACCAGGGAGGTCAGTAGTCAGAAGGTGGGATTTGAGTCTGATCAAAGTGGAATGGGGCAGCCTAGTACAAAGGAGACCGTAGGAAACATAGAACCAGGGGACCGTGTACTACAATTGAAAGAACCATGACTTTGGAGTTAGGGTCTGGGTTCAAATTCTGCTGGATCCCAATGTTTATTAGGTTCATCTGCAAAATTAGGAAGGGTTGACTTGAATTTTGGGGTCCCTTCTAGGTCCAGATCCAAGATGAGCAGAACACTTCTATGGCATGAAGCCAGCTAGATCCTTTCCCCTTCTCTTCTCTAGCCCAACTACTCCTAGTTTGTGCATCTCATGTGGTTTGGCACCCTGATTGTGGAGAGCTCACTAGAGTTAGAGGGAACCATAATGCACAGAGTACTCAGCGTTCAAATCCAGCCTCAGAAGCACTCTCTGTGTGTCCCTGGGCAAGTCACTTCACCCTGTTTGTCTCAGTTTCCTCATCTGTAAAATGAGCTGGAGAAGAAAATGCCGATTCACTCCAGTATCTTAGTCAAGAAAACCCCAAATGGGGTCAAAAAAAAGTCAAACATAATCAAAAAAACAACCACAGCAAGATCCCTGCCTCTTCTATTCTTTAGCCTAAACATTTCTGGGGTGTGAAATACTGATTTTTGAGAGCTCACTAGCTGCCCCCCTCCTACTCCCATCGGGAAGGCTGATTTCCACAGCTTTTTATTTCTAGTTCGGGGAACAGAAATCTCATCAATAATGCTATTATTTCTGGAAAGAGCATCATTCCATTGCCCCCCACTTCATCCTTTCTTAGTCACCACACCCCTACTCTGCTGTCTTCTTCCTCTTTGGAACAGAGTTTTTTTGAGGGCAGACTTTCCCTCTTTTGCTTTTATAACTCTGGATCCATTCACATAAATAAGCAATAGATGCTTTTTAAATTATCTTCTACCCCATCCCTTCATCTACTCTTCATTCATTTATGGTCTCTACTTCTCTCATTATATAGACTACCTTTTTCTGGTCTTGTTTTTACTTCATCAATAACTTTCCTAAATAAGATTTTTCTTACCCAGAAATACTTGCTTGTCCTTATCATTGAGCCTTTCCTCATGCTCATTTCCTTAAAATATTTTCTTCCTAACCTACCCATACTTGGTTAGCAATCTTGCCATCCTTGGGCGCTATTAGGGGGCACGTTGTGGACATGTCACTGTTTGGAATGAGGGTGGGAGCCAAGGGAAGTGGGATAGTTACCTCCCACCCACAAATGGGCGGGAAGACCAATTCAAAAGCTATTGCAATAGTTAAGAATGAAGTGATGGAAGTAGAGGGACTCCATGCTGGGCATATATCAAGTGAGAGAGGTGACGGATAGAGGAGATCTGGTGTGAACAGGGAAATATCCCTCCTTAACTCAGAACTGACTTCTCCTTTGAAAGGGGAAAGTTCAACTCAGGAGTGACCTCCCAGGTCATTTCCCAGAGCCTTTTGGTTATTTCTCCCACCTGCCTGACAGATTGTCTCTGTTTTATAGATGCCCATCTCTATATCTTGCATACACCTTGTGTGCATGTGCTTATTGTCTCCTGGAATAGAATGTAAGCTCTTGTTTTGATTTTGTCTTCATATTCCCCAAACCTGGCACTCTATTTGGCACCTAGTAGACATTTAAGAAGTGTTTGTTGTTTGATTGATGGAGCTTGGAATGAAAAAAATATATATGATACTTGTCTGTCCCTAAGAGATGGTTGTTAATCTTTAGTAAGAAGGAGGATAATTTTAAATGTCCTTTGTGGTTCTGTTGTTCGGTCATGTCCAACTCTTCATGACCCCATTTGGGGATTTCTTGGCAAAGATGATGGAGTGGTTTGCCATTTCAAATAGGATTAAGTGACTTGCCAAAGATCACACAGTAGTAAGTGTCTGAGGGTGGATATGAACTTAGGAAAATTAGGATCTGAATTCATGACGATGAGTCTTCCTGTGTCCAAGTGCAGCACTCTATTCATTGTCCTACCTCGCTGTGTAAATGTCCTAGCTCTCCCAAAAGAGCCGGACATCTCAGCTCTACTAAAAGAACCGGATACCTCAGCTCTACCAA
>JAJPUD010000573.1:186517-250397 GCA_023553655.1 Myrmecobius fasciatus
TCTCCCAAAAGAGCCGGACATCTCAGCTCTACTAAAATAACTGGACACCTCAGCTCTACCAAAAGAGCCGGACACCTCAGCTCTACCAAAAGAGCTGGACACCTCAGCTCTCCCAAAAGAGCTGAACATCTCAGCTCTACCAAAAGAGCCGGACATCTCAGCTCTCCCAAAAGAGCCGAATATCTCAGCTCTACTAAAATAACTGGACATCTCAGCTCTACTAAAAGAGCCGGACATCTCAGCTCTGCCAAAAGAGCCAGACATCTCAGCTCCGCCAAAAGAGCCGGACACCTCAGCTCCACTAAAAGAGCCGGACATCTCAGCTCTCCCAAAAGAACTGGACACCTCAGCTCTATTAAAAAAAAAAGCCAGACATCTCAGCTCTCCCAAAAGAACTGGATACCTCAGCTCTACTTTAAAAAAGCCAGACATCTCAGCTCTACCAAAAGGGCCGGGCATCTCAGCTCCACCAAAAGAGCCGGACATCTCAGCTCCACCAAAAGAGCCGGACACCTCAGCTCTACCAAAAAAGCCGGACAGCTTAGCTCTGCCAAAAGAGCTGGACATCTCATCTCTACTAAAAGAACTGGACATCTCAGCTCTCCCAAAAGAACTGGACACCTCAGCTCTACTAAAAAAAAAAAAAAAAGACATCTCAGCTCTCTCAAAAGAGCCGGACATCTCAGCTCTCCCAAAAGAGCCGAACACCTCAGCTCTACCAAAAGAGCCGGACACCTCAGCTCTCCCAAAAGAACTGGATACCTCAGCTCTACTTTTAAAAAGCCAGACATCTCAGCTCCACTAAAAGAGCCAGACATCTCAGCTCTACTAAAAGAGCCAGACATCTCAGCTCCGCCAAAAGAGCCAGACATCTCAGCTCCACCAAAAGAGCCAGATATCTCAGCTACACCAAAAGAACTAGACACCTCAGCTCTACTAAAAAAGCCAGATACCTTAGTTCTACCAACAGAGTTGGGTGGGATAGTGGATAGAATGCCAGTCCTGAAGCCAGGAAGATTCATTTTCATGAGTGCAAATCTGGTTTCAGACACTAAATAGCTATGTGACCTTAGGCAAGTCACTTAACCCTATTTGCTTCAGTTGTGGTAATGGTGGCCAAATCTAGAGCATCGGATCAGTAGGAAAGCTGAGAGAAGGATGAAAAATGACAGTATTAATCACTTCCTTAAAATGGATGATGGAGTAGGAACTCATTATTGGGAAGAGGAGGCTACAAGGGTAGAGATATTTTAAGGTGAAAAAGCTGCAAGAGGGATCTTATTGGGCAAAAGACAGGAAATCAAGTGAGGAATTGGCCAGTCAAAGATGCCTGGCTTTGGCACTTCCTCAAAATGGAGAATCCAAGAAGAACTCACTGATGAGAGAAGGTAGACATAAGGGCTGCCCATTTTTTCTCCCCCAGCCCCACTCTTATGAATGTTCTACTTGATCTGGAGCTGGGAAACCAATAGAGCCTAGTCTTGAGATAGGCCCAACTGAGGCCAGGAAAGGTCAACTAACTCCATTCTATTTACAATAAATCTCATGTCTTTAGCTCTGGGCTATTCTAAAGGATTATACTCTCAAGTTATAGCAGTCAATTTTGATGGATTCATATGTTTATAGTGAGCTAGAAATTCCCCAAAAGTCCATGTGCTATCTAATCCTCATTAAATATCTTTCTTAAGTAAAATTGTCAGTTTAGTTTATTCAGCAGATTCAGTCTGCCAAGAGTCCATTACTAAAAAATCCCTAGTTAAAGGAAGTGTTGACCTTTAGCAGTTTTGGGAGAGAAAGGCAAGTGGTATGTGCAAAGGTTCTGGGACAGAAAACAGGCTTAGAAAATTTTTTTAAATTTATTTAATATTTTATTTTCCCCCAATTACATGTAAAAATAGTTTTTAACATTTTTTTCTATATTTTGAGTTCCAAATTCTCTCTCTCCCTTTGTCTCTGCCCTCATTGAGAAGACAAGCAATGTGATACAGGTTATCCATGTGCAGTCACAAGCACAGTTTTAAGGAGAGATATTTTCTCTTCCTTGCCTCCTTCTCTGAATGCTATACCCCATATTCTTCCTGTTCTGTACTCTGGTAGCATTGAATGTCTTCACCAATGATTTGGCACTTTCCTGTTTTGAGCTTCATTTGACTTTTCATGGATTTTTATACCTTGTTTTTCCAATTAGGAGGACCATGGCTCCCACTTCTTCAAGAATAGGCTATTTAGGGATGAGAGTACATGAATTAGCCAACGAGGACACAGCCCTTAGAACGTGTCTGGTATCCACCCCTCTGGAGAACCTGATTTTGGAAATATAGGATGGTAGTAATAGAGTCACTATCTCTGATTCAGAGTCATGGAGGATTCCTTTGACTGTTTCCTGTTAGCTTACTACAGAGTGATGAAAAGCCTTTTAATTGGCTGCTGAGACAGAATTGAGTGTGCATCAGTACTTGAGTGGATTAAAATGATTCTCTCTTCCTGGGTATTTTTGAATGAGGAGGAAGAACTGTCCAAAGCCTGTGGGTGGGGAGAGATGGAACAACTCTGATAGCGTTACCTCCCTCCATCGGCTGCCATGTGGCCATGAACACATGCTGCTGCTGTTTCTTCTGTCTCGGTCCCATTTCTGTTTTCCTGCTCTTAGGTGAATGAGTATCAGAGACAGAAAAGTCGAGATCTTGTGAGCTTCAACAGAACAATCAGAAGTCCAGCAAGTGGAGTCCATAGCAGTGTCTAGTTCAGGTCAATTGTTTTCAGTTGTCTCCAATTCTTCATGACTCCATCTTGGCAAAGATAATGGAATGATTTGCCATTTCCTTCTCCAGCTCATTTTATGGGTGAGGAAACTGGGGCACACAGGACGAAGTGACTTGTCCAGAGTTACAGTGTCTGGAACAAAATTTGAGAGTCTACTGGTAACCATAACCTGTCAGCCAAGATGTAGCATCTCGAGAGGGAGTCATTTAGTCAGAGAAATTCGTGAGCTTTTTTAATGAAGGGAGAAAAAGGCTCCAACAACCCGGAATTGCAAGGTACCCCTTAGCCCCACACATTTCCTATATGTGTTCTTCATATGGTACTTCAAGATGGAGCCCACACTCTCCAGACTGATTTATTCTGAAAAAATAAAAGTGTTTTGTAATTTCTGTTCTGGTTTCCGGGAAGTTGAGAGATGGAGGGTCTTCTCTGAGGAGCCCAGCACTATATCCTCCAGCATCCTATACCCTGGGATATGGAATGAAGGAATGATGATTCCTTCTCCTCCTACAAGTCCATATGTGCTGCAGCCTATTCATACTCACCATGTGTCTCTCCCCTGTCCTTTGGAAAGATCTCACCTTCAGTGTTTCAAGTTCTGTTCATGACCATATAACATCACAGGTACACCAGGGATGGATAGAGACTAGACTGTGATGTCAGCTAAGTGTCTGAGGCTAGATTTGAACTCAGGCTTTTCTGACTCCAAGTTGAGTGCTCCATTTCCCCAATTGGCACTGATAGGAGCAACTAGGTGACTCAGTGGAAAGAGCCCTGGGTCTCAAGTCATAACGACCCGAGTTCAAATTCAGAGCCAGACACTTACTAGCTTTGGCACTCTGGGCAGATTGCTTTACTATACTGGAAAAAGAATTGGCAAACCACTCCAGTATTTGGATGGTCCATGGGGCCAAACGGTCAGGACAGACAGAGCAACAACAATAGGCACTGATGGACCAACTCAATGGACCATCCGTCCCATCTCGTATCATTATCCGGACCTTTATCAGATGCTTGGTTTTTCCTGTGTTCGTTACTGAGTAAAACTTCTTTGAGATTTTGTGAATCTCATTAAAAACTAGGTAGTATTGTAGGGCTTGAAGCAATCTGGACCATGTCATGGCCAGAAAGGAACAACTTGAGCAGCCCAGCCCCATCTGAATCGGATAGACTCTGAGGTCCGTTACAAGTCTGAGCCTTGGAAGACTAATAGCTAACGAGAGCCAGTTCTTCAGGCCCATGAAGCCGTCTGCTGCCTGTGTATGACTTGGGTGCAAGAGATTGTATAGAAACTTAGGGGGAACCAGCCCCCGATGACTCAGGAGTTTATATGTATGTATTGCATAATGATGAAAAGCCTTCTGATTGGCTGCAGTGGTGGAAGAATTGATAACTAGAAGGACCGAGCAGGAATTTTAAAAAGTGATGGCCATTTCTCAATCCTTTTTGAGTTTTTGAAGCTATGATTGGGCAGAACTACTTCACTTGGGACTATTATAATTGAGCTGGTCCTGAAAGTTGGGAGGGAAAGGGTATGGGTCCTGTCTCCCATCTGGATGCGAGAACATGTTCCCCCCCTCTGTATGTTTATTCTACCAAGTTTAAGTGAATGAGTATTCTAAGATGTAAGTGTCCAGATGGTCTTGTAAATTTGGGAAATATAGAGGCTCCATCTGAGGGCCCACTAGTAACATAAATCAGTAGCAATGGGCAGGGGAACATCAGAAGCATCTCCTGAAGAATACGGAAAGACAGTTACCCAAGGGCAGTGACAGATTCAGGAGTCAGGACCCCTCAAGATGGAGAGACATGGACTAGCTATGGACACTAGAAGGCACCAGTCCTTGGTATCAGAGAGTCAAAACTAAGGGGAGCTTAATGAGGACTCTGCAAAGGGAGAGGACGTCCAGTATCTAGAGGATTGTGGATTTACTTCTTGGCCACATGAGTTCTCTGCATCAGACATCAAAGGCACGAGGACGAAGGGATTTCTCAGGCTAAATGGGACCATTTCTGCCTGGACACATTGCCAAATGGAGATACTGGGAGAGCTGAATCCAACTGAACCAACGCTGACTTTGCTCAATAGCTGTTCCGTGGTATTATTACGCAATCTTCTTTTGTTAAATAATCAAGAAGTATCTCATTCTATTCCAACCCCAAGAATGAACCCCTGAACCAACCTAAGTCAGATCTTACCCAGTATCCCTTATCATAAAGGACTGGATCCCAAAACATCATCATCATCATGGGTTGCTAAACACTTTAAAAATATCTCATTTTGTGGCAGCTAAGTGGCACAGGGGATAGAGCACCAGCCCTGAAGTCAAGAGGACCTGAGTTCAAATTTGGCCTTAGACACTTAACACTTCCTGGCTGTGTGACTCTGGGCAAGTCACTTAATTCCAATTGCCTCAGAAAAAAACAATAACAACAACAACCCCCCCCCACAAATATCTCACTTAATCCACATAATAACTTAGTGGTAAATAGTATCATTATCCCCATTCTACACAGAAGAAAACAAAGGCAGTCAGATTTTAAATGATTTGTCCAGAGTCACAGCTAGTAAGTGTCTGAGGCTGGATTTGAACTCATCTTTCTGGTTCCAGTTCCAGTCTTATCCACCATACCACCTAATTGCCTTAAAGATGAAGAATTACATAGATGAAGGTCCCTCTTATATTGTTTTGCAGTAGCAAAGGACATGATATCTATCTATTTTACATTTTCGTGATTTTTTAAAAGCTTATTGCATTATTAAACCTGACTCATGATGAATATTTAAGCTGTTATCTATTTCATTTTCTGCAAGAAAGCTTGAAAGCAAGAACATTTTCTGCTGTTCCATTTGCAACTTTAGCACTTGGCATAGTGCTTTGCACATAGTAAGCACTTAATGCATTTTCACTCATTCATTGATTTATCTCCAGTTTTATATTCAATTCAATAGAATGCCAGTTCCCCAAAGTCAAAGACTTTTCCATTTTTGCTTTTGTATATCTACACAGTACATGGTACCTGCTCAAATACTCTCCGATAGATCTGTGTCTTGCCAGTGTGAATATTTTTGCAATGAAACAGATTGCAAAACACCCACACCTCCCCATCCTATGGGACCCTTGTCCATCCCTGCTACAAGTTCACCAACAGACTATTAAAAAAAAAAACAACCTTGCCATTTCCCAGAGGTGATCCAGCCTGTTCTCTCCTTATTGTTTATTTCCTTATTGTCTCTTGCCCATTTGAGGCATCTATCCAAGATAAGATAGATAGATGATAGATAGACTGATAAATGATAGATAATCTAGCTCTCTCTCAGATATGTGTGTGTGTTTTGCTCATTTGCAGCATCTATTCAAGATTAGATAGATAAATAAATAGGTAAATAGGTAGATAGACAGACAAATAATAATCTAGCTCTCTCTCAGATATATGTGTGTATCTTGCTCATTTGCAGCATCTATTCACAATTAGATAAATAAATAGGTAGACAGACAAACAAATAATAATCTAGCTCTTTCTCAGATATATATTCATATATATACATCTTGCTCATTTGCAGCATCTATCCAAGATTAGATAGATAGAAAGCTAGATAGACAGACAAATGATAGATAATCTAGCTCTCTCTCCTGTGTGTGTGTGTGTGTGTAGCCCATCTGTAGCATCTATCCAAGATTAGATAGATAGATAGATAGATAGATAGATAGATAGATAGATAGATAGATACATAGATAGATAGGTAGATAGGCAGATAAATAGATAGGGAGGGAGGGAGGGAGAAACAGAAGTAGAGATAGGGATGGAGATAGAGATCTAGATAGAGAGATACAGATAGATATATATATAGAGATGATAGAGATAAAGATAGAGATAGAGAGATATAGATACAGATACAGCTAGAGATAGAGACAGAGCTACAGAGAGAGAGAGAGAGATACAGATAGAGATACAGCTAGGGAGAGAGATAGAGAGATGAGCTAGACATAAAAACAGAGACAGAGATGGAGACAGAAACAGAGATAGAGATACAAAGATAGATAAAAAAGATACGGAGATATGGAGATAGAGATAAAGATGGAGAGATACAGAGAGATATAGATAAGACCGAAAGAGAAAGAGAGAAAGACAGAGACAGAGAGAGACAGAAAGAGAGAGAGACAGAGAGACTAGAGATGGGCCTGGATGCAGAACACTAGCTTTGGAGTCAGAGCAGCTGAATTCGAATGTGACCCTACTTTTTGATACCTGTGTGCCCTAGCAAGTCACTCACAACACTTAAAACGAGGAGACTGGTCTGGATGAGCCATGAGGTCGGTTCTAAACCTCAAAGGACTGACCAAATGGAAGTTAGCAGTCTCGTGTTATCAGCTCAGTTGGGCTTGTTTCCATGACAAACAACATACACCCAATTAAAATAGCAATTCAGACTTTCAGAATTCCCAAAAGCCAAGAGGGAAAAGCCCTGATTTTTCACAATCATCTTCTGTTTGAATATAAAACCAAGCTCCCGAGCTTGCAAAGTGCCCCAGCCTACAGCCTTCTGCAGAGTGTTCTGGGAAGGCTGTGCTTTCCCTTGGCCCCAGCAGCTCTGACCTGGATCATTTTTCTCATTTGAATCTCTCCTGTTTGGCACCCACTGATAACCCTGACAGGTTAAAAGCAACATCGCGTTGCATGCGTGAGGACGCTCGCAATTAACCTTAATTTGGGCCCAAAGTAGACAGCTCAGCTGCCATCGCATCAACATTTCCAGAGTTATTAAGTGATGAACTCCAGAGAAGTTTGGATTGAAGAAAACAAATTCTGGTTCCACATTTCCTGCCTGACTGGAACGAGAAGAAAGGCCTTGGGGTAAAGGACTCAGAAAGGCCTCTGCAAGACCTGAGAAGAGCTCTGTCTTTAGAGAAGAGCGCAAGTTTGGTTCTTCATTAGATTGGGAACCAAAGGCAATCAATCATCAAGCATTCATTGGGGAAATACCATGTCCTGTACGGTGCAACGGGTAGAGTGCTGAAGTCAAAGGCTCTTCTTCCTGAATCCAAATCCAGGGTGAGCTGGGTACGTCACTGAACTCTGTCTGCCTCAGTTTCTTCATCTCTAAAATCAGCTGAAGGAGGAAATGGAGAACCACTCCAGCATCGTTAGCAAGAAAACCCCAAATGGGGTCCAGTTGTTGAGAGAAGGCACTGGCTAATTAAATAAGGATGCACTTGCCAGTCACCAGGGCTACAAGATAAAAATTCAACAATCTCTGCCCTTGAGGATCTTTCGTTCTACTCCAAAGAATATAAGCTGTCCAGAGTTGTTGACAAGCACTCTCTCTAATTGGAGGGGAGCTGTCTTTGCCTTTTGCCTTTCTTTTTATCTTAATATGGGGCCTGACACATAGAAGGTGTTTAAGAAATGCTCATGGGAACAGCTAGGTGCGTAGTGGATAGAGCACTAGCCCTGAAGTCAGGAGGACCTGAGTTCAAATTTAGCCTCACTTCCTAGCTGTGTGACCCTGGGCAAGTCACTTAATCCCAACTGCCTCAGCAAAAAGAAAAGAAAAAAAAGAAAAAGAAAAAGAAAAAAAGAAATGCTCATGGACTAAGTAGAAAACAATAATATAACACCATGCAAGTAACACTTAAAATCTGCAAAGCATTTTATAAATATTATCTCATTTTAATCGGGAGGCAGGTGCCATTAAGCAAATTCAAGCAGGGGCAAGAACATTTCAGGAGAGGCAGGGGACTACTAAGTGGGGAGCCAGGAAAAGCCTCCCTAGAAGGTAGCCCCTGAGCGGTGCTTTGAAGGAACTGGATGAGGTGGAGGTGAGGAGGCAGCCCAATCCAGGCATAAGGAATCATTTTTGCAGAAGGTCAGAGACAGGAGAAGGAATGCCCCTGAAGGGAACGATTAAATAAATACTGAGGTTAAATTTTCATTTTAGAATTTTTCCAGGAAAACATCTGGAAAGTAAAAGTAGAAGCACATAATTCAATTTTTACTGACAAACAAAAGTTCCCTATTGGAAACAACCTTAAGGGTATAAGCACCCTTCAGAGAATTCAATTAGAGGCCAGAAAAAGAAGGCTTTTTATCAAGAGCAGGGCTGCCTAGAAAATGGAAGGTACTGCAAATCAAACCCATAAAAGCTCTTTGGAAGGATCTTTTCTGAGGATGGAACATTTTATCCTCAAATCTGAGTTTGCCATTTCTTTCTTTCTTAATGCTGTCTGTGCTCCAGGCAGGGAGGTTACATTTCTCCCCCACAAAACAATGATTTTGCTCTGGGCTTGATTCTAATTTCAGCCTTCAGACTTCAACAATCATCAGCAAATCCAAAGTGGAAAGCTACATTTTCAAGAGATCACACTCCTACTCTTTGGTTTCTTACTGCTGGAAGAAGCTTCAATGTGCATCTACTTCCTATCTACTAATTAACAGCATTATATTTATCACCGTACGTTATGCATCTAAATTAAAAGAAAAAAATAAAAGTATCATGGGTTACAAAAAGTTATAGGCAACTTGGAGTCTCATTGGAGCAGAGATGGAGGGGCAAAGGTCCTCCCATCCGCTCCACCTGCTCTCCGTTGATCTGCAGTAGGGGAGAGAATTTTCACACCGGGACTGCCCCACTCACTATTGAGTCCAGAAACCAAACCAAGCATCCTGGAAGAGTACAGCATTGTAGAAGTGTTAGCCAGTTTTTGTTTTAAATGAAGAAAAATGCTCCGACAAGGTAACGGGGTTAGTATCCACTTAAAAATAAAAAAAAATAAAAAAAAACAGCTGGTGAGCTCACATGGCAACCAGGAGCATCAGGGGGGCTGTAAGGAATCTCATCATCCCACTTGCCCCCCAGCACTTTTTGTTAAGCCCAGTTTTGCTAAAAGAAGTCCCTGGGAACGTTAGAAGGGTTCCAGACTCAGGGAAACCTGCACAGAACAGAAATTCAAAAGAATTTAGGGACCATAATGCAGATAAGAAATTAAATTAAGTTTAATCCGCAAAAGAGTTACAAAACGACTGAGGGCTTCCCTTGGCCAGTGAGTCTATACGGCCACAGTAGCCTCTGGGGCCACAGATGGAAGAACTGAGTCTTCCCCTTAAAAGCAGATACCACACAGAAGGTGAATTGCAGGAGGGAGCAGCAGGAGACAATAAAGAAAAAAGTCAGCACACTAGAGGCCTAAGTTGGTCCCCTCCACACACCTGACCAGACATCTTCCCTGCCTGGCCCCCCAGCTAACTCCTAGTGGAGGAGAATATAACTGGGTATTCAAGGAGGAATCCTTCTCCCTTAGCGTTGACGATTGATGGGTGCTTTTTGTTTTGAACTGGTGTGTCTCCTAGTTTAAAAAAACACGCCGGTGGGGGCTCGCCAGCCGTTTTTTTGCTTTTAAGTGGACATTAACCCCAATACATTTTTTTATTAAAACTTTTTATTTGCAAAACATATGCATGGGTGATTCTTCAACATTAACCCTTACATAACTTTCTGTTACAGATTTTTCCCCCCAACTCTCCACCCCTCCCCTAGATGGCAGGATATCCACTACGTGTTAATTATGTTAAAATATTTGGCAAATAGAATATATGAATACATATTTCCACACTTATTGTTGTGCAAGAAAAATCGTATCTACAAGAAAGAAAAATCAGAGAAAGGAAACACAATGTAAGCAAACATCAATCGAGAGCATGAAAATGTTATGTTGTGGTCCACATTTCACATCCCTTTCTCTGGGTGTATAGGGCTTTCTTCACTGAACAATTGAAAGTGGACGCTAACCCCAATAACTTGCAGGGGATCTGTAACTGAGGTCAGTGCCAGAGTATTTTCTTCATTCATTCAAAACAAAAACTAACACTGCTACCTTGCTGGAGTCTTCCAGGATGCTTGGTTTGGTCTCTTGGCCCAGAATGTGATCCCATTGGGATAGGGAGGTCCCGGTGTGAAAATTCTCTCCCCTACTGCAGCTGGGAATCTCCCTGTCACTGGGGGCTCTGAGATGGCAGGTGATTTGCCCCTGGATCAGAAGCAGGGCTCAGACGGAGGCTTTGCAGATTTCAGGGCCGGCCCTCACAAAAGGCTACTCCTAGAAGGGGACAGAATCCCTGATGTCTTGCAGCAGCTTTGAGGGTCGGCAGCCTGTTCAGTTCTGGGGCAGCTGGTCTCCTGGTTAGAGTTTGCTTTTCATTTAAGGCTTCCACACCCTTCTAGATCCTGTTCAACTCAATATGACTATCCAGGGAGTGTCATTTGCCAGGCATTGTGCCCGCCACTGGGGCAACGAGACAGAAACAGTGAAATGGCTCCTGTCCTCAAGGAGCTGGCATTCTGTTGGGCAGTGCCATTCCATTCCACAAGTATTTATTATGGGCATTGATTGTGCCCGCGGGAGGGAGGTGGAGGGGGGGAAGCCCTGAAGTTTATATTCTGCTGGGAGAGTGGACATACACCCGATGAAGTCAACAACAGACTGGCAGTAATCAGACCCGCTGCTGAGCCCCTCGGGCCTGGGGTGGCCCCGTTATCTCTGCTAAGGGCCCAGGCGTGGGGACCAGTGTCAAACCTGGGTGCGCCCGAGCTCCAGAATGAGAGATGGGGCCACTCTGTCTCATGGTCTTGGAGCTTTGGATCCTCAGTGTCAGAGCCCGACTTAGGTCGGAGCCCCTGTGGAGGAGGGTCTGCTTCTCCAGATCAAGGGGTGTCACGATCAGCAGTTTAGGACGTGACCCTGTAGGGAAGAGGGGGAGCAGAAATGGGGGCAGGAGGGGGTTGTGGGTGACTGCCCCAGGGAGTGGTGACCCTGCTTCCCCAATGGAGCCCCTCCTCCCCTGCCTCCCCGCAGGGAACTGCCCGACGGCTGCATGGCAAGCTGCAAGGAGCGCCAGCTTGCCCCCACTCCCCTCCTGCCCTGGGCACTAAGGGGAAGTTTAAAGCCCCAGATGGCGATTGCTGGTTTTTCTTTCCAGACAGCACAGCTCGGAGGGTAGCCTCTCACAGGGAGCTCCCGATCTGCCCCTTCTCCAGCTTCCCTTTTGCTGGAGGCACGCCCAGGGCTGACCTGGATGTTCAGGTAGCTGACCGCACCAAGGACTCCGAGAAATCCCTGCTAGACAAGCTCAGAGAGCTGCAGCCTCGAGTGGGGCAGCTGTTGGAGCAAGGACCGGCCCGGAAGGAGCAGTCACTGTCACTGCGGTTCCACCAGACCAGGGAAAGCTCCAAGTGGCCACTTTTGGGCCGGCCCCTTCTCTGGACTCTCAGCCTGGCGGCCATCGGGTAGATGAGGCGTCTCAAGAGCAGCCAAGATGCAGGGCCCTGGACACGGGCAAGTGGCAGTCCCAGAACGCAGGACTCGGCTGGCTGTGTCCCTCTGGGCTGGCTGGGCTGGGAAGGGGGCCGTCTCCTGCCCCCGGGGGGGCCTTCAAAGTCAAAGTCTGGGGGCTGGAAGAGGAGGGTTCCCCTTCCCCTTTGCCTCTGCCTCTGGAGCCAGTGAGAAAGCCGCTGGGATGCGCGCTGGCCCTCGCGCCTGGCTGAGTGGGTGCTGGACCGAGTCTAGCCTTTCCCAGTTGGGTCAGTGCCTTCGATGCCCCCGGGGGAACTTCAGAAACACCAGAGGCGACTTCTGCAGGTTGAGAGCGGCCTTTGGCTTCCTTGGTTGGAAACGGGCAGGAGCACAGAGAGCTTGGGGTCTGCCTCATGCCCCCTCCCAGGCAGAGCTGGGCCCCGTGAAACGCGGGGTGGGAAATGGAACTTGGGCGTGAGGGAAGGGTTGTGCTCTCTGGATCCTGGGCTCTGTGCTTGAGCCCTGGGGGGCCGGGGCCGGAGCCGCAGGAGTCGTGACTAGCTCCCGGCTCCCGGCGCGGATTTCCCAAGAAAAACAAGGGTTATGCCCTCACAGCATGACTTCTTGCACGACCTTCCATCGGCCGCCTGTGTGTGAGCGCACGTGTACAATTCGGCGCCTGGCTCCCAGCCCTGACACATACAACTTTTCAAGGGCCTTCCTTCCCTCAGCTGTCACTCTACGTCTCCCAGCTGCATTTATTTCTTTAGATGCGCTCTCTCCCATTGGAAGGTGAGCTCCCTGAAGCAGGGACCCGGTGTCGCCTTTGGCCTTTCGTGCGGGGACAGTGAGGGCTAAAGACTCGCCTGCTGATGAATGACCAAGAAATAGCCAGTCCCTACAAAGTCGCGGAAGGTCACGGATGCCCCGGATCCGAGACGGTGTCCCACGATCCGGATGGAGTGCAGCCGGAGGGGACCTTCCTCGCTTTCACAAAGCCGCAGAAGTGCTGGAAGCCCCCATGGGGCTTCCTCGTCCCCCTGAGCCCTTTCTGAGCAGGAGCTCGGGACCCTCTCGTAGTCACACTTTGTACGTTCCCCCGTGCCCAGGACGATGCCCTGAGGGACCCATGAGGTACCCACGTGTCAGTCAGGTGCTGGAAACACAAAATCCAGGAGCTCCTGCCCTCAAGGAGCTTATGTCCCCCCCCAGCATCTTTTTATCCACAAAGCAGACCCCGCACAACTTGGGAGGGGGCTGCACTAGCAGCCGAAGGGACCAGCGGTGACCGTGGGGAGAAAGGAGCTGGGACTGAGCTCCCAGAGGTGGAAGAAGTCAGCCAACAAGCACTAATCAGTCACTCCCTGCGTGGGAAATGGCGGCTCCAGCCATTCCAAGGGGAAAATGGAGTCGTGTTTTGGGTTTGCTTCCAAATGGGCGGGCAGAACATGTTCATACCTCCCAAGGACACTCTTCCCAGCCTGCCGGGGACACACACAACTCTCAAAGGCCTCCGGCTCCAGCCCTCAGTGCCTCTGCTAATTCGGTCCAACCAATGGACTTCTGCCATCAGTGGGAGGATTCCCTTCGAACAGAGCCACGGTGGGCTTCTTTCCACACTCTGTCAGCCTGAGGTCCCCCAAGGCCTTGGGAGTCCTCCCGCAGGCCTCTGGCCCTTGCCCACTTCCTGCTGATGCCCGCGGGCTTCAGCACCCCTTCTCCTGCTACTCTGCCATCGGCTCTTGCCAAACTCCTCACCTACACGGCTTTGCAGCGGTGTCACCCCCCCACCCCCTCCTCATTGTCCTTGGAATCTCAGTTTCAGTTTTTCAGGGACAGCGGGATTCTGTGACTTTTAACTACACAACACCTAAAAAATATTCTTGCATATTATGAGCAGAAAAAGGAAAAAAAAAGAAAGTGGAAGAACACCCACCCATCCGGGCCCTCCCCCGGCTTTCCCGGTAACCAGCTAGGAAGACTTCCTTAAGCTACTTCCTGCTGTGGGCCTTAGTTCCCTCATCTGTAAAATGGGGATAATGCAGCCATCATTATGACCAGGGATCGCTTTTCACGGGCTTTGGAGGCAAGCTTTGATGCAGGACCTGGCTGGCTGGGACAAACTCCCCACAAAAGCTTGGGTAGAGGCCCAGAGTCCACAGTGCTGACCAAGGCTTCTTCAACCTCCATGGGGCAGGACCTTCCTCGGACCCCAGGGGCTGGAATTGTGGAGGCCTCTCCATGCTTGAAAATGCTATTCAAAAGGGATTCTGGCGCTGCTCCAGGCCCAGCAGGGGCCTGAGGTGCCTCTCAGGGGTCCCACCATCACATGGGAAGCATTCTATTCTGTGGCCCTGTCTCGGCCACCCCCAAACATCCTGGCCCAGCAGGGCTGAGTGGCCAGAAGAAGTGGGAAAGGTATCAGAGGCAGGAATCCGGGCCAAGCTTTCCCAGGTAAACTAAAGCACTTTGAGGTTCTTCCTCAGGGAGGTCCAAATACTGCTGAAAAGGTGGGACACCCCAAACCATAGAAAGGCATTTGGTCAATAAGCCATGGCCTGTTTTCATGCTTCAATTAGACTTAAGGATCAGGGAGACCAGGCTGCAGATCCCCTTGGAAGCTTACTAGGGTGTCATGGTGGGCAAGTCACTTGAACTTTGTTCAGCCTCAGTTTCCCCATCTGTTTAATAAAAAGCACACTAGACACACCAGCTGCTCTTACTACTAAGAGTCAGATGCGGGGCAGCGAGTCAGGAGGACCTCAGTTCAAGTCCAGGCTCAGGCCTGTAACCTTTCTAGATTTGTGACCCTGGGCAAGACATTTAACTCCAATTGCCTCACAAAAAACCCCCCAAAACAAAGAGAAAAATGTTGAAGGGAACCTTAATGGTTACCTTGTTCAAGCATCATATGTAATGGAGACAAACTAGAACCATTCCCAATAAGATCAGGAGTGAAACAAGGCTGCCCACTGTCACCATTACTATTTAATATTGTATTGGAAATGTTAGCTTTAGCAATAAGAAAAGAAAAAAAGATAAAAGGAATTAGTGTAGGTAACGAGGAAACCAAATTATCACTCTGCAGATGACATGATGGTATACTTAGAGAACCCTAGAGACTCAACTAAAAAACTACTAGAAACAATTCACAACTTTAGCAAAGTGGCAGGATTCAAAATTAATCCACATAAATCATCAGCATTTTTATATATTACCAACAAAGTTCAGCAGCAGGAGATACAAAAAGAAATTCCATTCCAAATAACAGATGATAGGATAAAATATTTGGGAATCAATCTGCCAAGAAAAAGTCAGAAACTATACAAACTAAATTACAAAACACTTTCCACACAAATAAAATCAGACCTAGTCAATTGGAAAAACATTAAATGCTCATGGTAAGTCAAGAGAATATAATAAAAATGACAATACTACCCAAACTAATTTACTTATTTAGTGCCATATCAATCAAACTCCCAAGAAATTATTTTACAGATCTAGAAAAAAGAGTAGCAAAGTTCATTTGGAAGAACAAAAGGTCAAGGATTTCAAGGGAATTAATGAAAAAAAAAGACAGATGAAGGTGGCCTTGCTGTACCAGATCTAAAACCATATTATAAAGCAGCGGTCATCAAAACCATTTGGTACTGGCTGAGAAATAGAGCAGTCGATCAGTGGCACAGGATAGGATATCAGGACAAGCTAGGTAAGAACGTTAGCAACTTAGTGTTTGATAAACCCAAAGACCCCAGCTTTTGGAATAAGTACTCACTATTCAGCAAAAACTGCTGGGAAAATTGGAAACTAGTGTGGAAGAAATTAAGGCTGGACCCACACCTAAAACCGCACACCAAGATAAGATCTAAATGGGCTCATGATCTAGATATAAAGAGTGATATTATAACCAAATTAGAGGAACATAGGATAGTTTACCTCTCAGACCTGTGGAGATGGAATAAATTTATGTCCAAAGAAGATCTGGAACTCTTAATTGAACACCGGATAGATAATTTTGATTATATTAAGTTAAAAAGTTTCTGTACAAACAAAACTAATGCAGACAAGATTAGGAGGGAAGCATCAAATTGGGAAATCATCTTTACATTTAAGAGTTCTGATAAAGGTCTCATCTCTAAGATATATAGAGAATTGTCTCATATTTATAAGAATTCAAGCCATTCTCCAATTGATAAATGGTCAAGGGATATGAACAATTTTCAGATGATGAAATTAAAACTATTTATAATCATATGAAAAGTTGCTCCAAATCACTATTGATCAGAGAAATGCAAATTAAGACAACTCTGAGGTACCACTACACACCTGTCAGATTAGCTAAAATGACAGGAAAGGATAACGACAGGTGTTGGAAGGGATGTGGGATAAGTGGGACACGGATACATTGTTGGTGGAACTGTGAATGGATCCAACCATTCTGGAGAGCAATTTGGAGCTATGCTCAAAAAGTGATCAAACTGTGCAGACCCTTTGACCCAGCAGTGTTTCTACTGGGCCTATATCCCAAAGAGATCTTAGAGGAGGGAAAGGGACCCACATGTGCAAGAATGTTTGTGGCAGCCCTTTTGGTAGTGGCTAGAAACTGGAAACTGAATGGATGTCCATCAATTGGAGAGTGGCTGAACAAATTATGGTCTATGAATGTTATGGAATATTATCGTTCTGTAAGAAACGACCAGCAGGACGATTTCAGAGAGGCCTGGAGAGACTTGCATGAACTGATGCTCAGTGAAGTGCAGAATCAGGAGATCATTATTCACAGCAACAACAATACTATATGAGGATCAGTTCTAATGGACATGACTCTCTTCAACAATGAGATGCTTCAAACCAGTTCCAATTGTTCGGTGAAGAAAGCCATAGACACCCAGAGAGAGGGATGTGAAATGTGGACCATGACATAACATTTTCATGTTCTCTGTTGAGGTTTGCTTGCATTGTATTTCCTTTATTGGATTATTCTTTCTTGTAGATACGATTTCTCCTGCACAAAAATGAAGTGTGGAAATAACTACACATATATTCGATTTTTTAAGTATTCTAACATAATTATCATGTAGTGGATATCCTGCCATCTAGGGGAGGGGTGGGGAATAGGGGGGAAAAATTTGTAACAGAAAGCTTTGTAAGGGTTGATGTTGAGGAATTACCCATACATATGCTTTGCAAATAAAAAATATTAATAAAAAAAATGGTTACCTTGTTACAAAGACCAGGAACTGGGGCTTAGGGAAAGGAAGTCAATTCTAATGTGGAAATGTGTTTAACATGATTGTACAAGTATAACTCTATCAGACTTCATGCTGTCTTGGGGAGGGCAAGAGAAGGGGGGGAGAAAAACGTGCAACTCAAAATCTTATAAAAATGAATGTTGAAAACATGTAATTGGAAAAAATAAAATAGTGCAAAAAAGACCAATAAATTGTCTTTACATATAATGAAGGAAAAAACTGAATATTAAATTTGTAAATTTATAAATATATAAAGACTATTAACTTTATTAAAAAAAAAAAAAGAAATGAAGATAGTGAGGAATATAACCACTATTCAAACCCAGGCCCCCCAAATCTGAAGATGACTCTGATTCAGATTTATAAGAGAAAGCCCAGAAATGGTGTGAAGGAATCACCCACAGCAAAGAGACCATTCTATTGTTTTATTTTGAAGAAGGAAAAATGAGAAGCCACAACTTGCCTCTAGAAAAGGCATTTGGGGTGGGACAGAAAGGCGAGTGGGGGGTGAGAAAGTCCTCATGGGAGACAAAAGGCTTCAGTCTCCAGTCAACTAAATCTCAGAATAAAATATCTAAAAAAAAAAAAGAAAAAAAAAAACTCCAGTAAAAATCACATTGAAGCGACCACGACGTGCTGTGCAAAGGGGGACAATGAGGAAGCATGGGAATTCACCCTCTGGAGTTTTCTTAAAATCAAGGAGGCACCAAACCTAAAAGAAAGAAAAAAAAAAGTCAGTTAAAATGTCTTTTTTAAGCCCCCAAAGTTACTACAGATGCCTCCCTTAACAAGGATGGGCCTTTGTTCACTTTGTCCCTCTCCTTCCTCTACCTCCTCCTTCTCTTCCTCCACCAATACTTTGGCCACCCCCAATTCTATTCTTGCCAGTTTGATGAGAATGAAGGGTCACCTCAAAATTCTCATGCTCTGCCCTTCTCTGATACTCAGTGAGGCTGGACATTTTCCAAGTGATGATAATTTGTGATTCCTTTTCTGCAAACTGTCTATTCACATCTTTAGACCGCCTAACCAGGATGGTCTGGGAATTGCAACTGGGGCTTTTAAATAGTTTGCCAAGTTTCAAGTGTCATATTGGCCACAAATATTTTCTATTATTTCCCTTTTAATTATATTAAGTTCATTTTGCAGTTAATTTTCCATGAAGTCAAGGACATCTATCCTACATCCTACAATTCCTTGAATTTAAAATAAATAAATAATTAAATCTTTCTGCCATAAACTGAATATCTAACATCTCATTTTATTCTACCTTCTTCTTCTATTTGCCAGGCCAAGCTGCCTGTCACATTAAATACATAGATTAATATTACCATTTGTACTAAATTGGCACATTTAACATAAATTAAAATGGCAGTATTGCCATTTTTACTATGTTAATCCAATCCATCCATGAACACTGATTGTCTGTCAATTAACAATTACTTCCTAAGCAATTGCTCTGTGCTGGGCACTCTGCTTAGCATTGGGAATATAAATAAAGGCCAAAGATAGCTCCTGCTTTCAAGGAACTTCCAATCTAACTGAGAAGATGAGGTGCAAACAACTGCGTATGAACAAGATAAATCAAATAATCAGCAGGGAGAGCAGCAAAAGGACTTTGGCTGAGACTTAAAGGAAACTAAAGAAGCTGTTATTACTAAGGCTGCCCCTACTACTGCCACTACTTTTGCCATTGCTGCAGCTGCTCTTGCTATTACTCTTGCTGTTAATCCTGCAGGTGGTGCTCCTGCTATTACTACTACTACTAGTATTCCTGCTGCTGCTCCTGCTATTAGTACTACTACTACTACTATTCCTGCTACTACTGCTACTATGGCTGTACTACTGTTCCTGCCGCTGTTTATTACTACTGCTACCATTCCTGCTACTGCTGACCATCTTTTGTCACCAAGGGGGCAATAAAAGTAAATTAAAATATCATAAAACCGAGGGCAGATATAAAATTATTTGAGATTAAAAGTAGTCGCTTACCATTGAGTTATTTTCTAAATATCTATGGGTACTTCTGTGTTTTTCTAAATGTCTCATTGGTAATGCTCAGTCTTGTAAGTCTTGTTCCATAATAATCTATAATGTAACTAGTGCCATCTGAAGGACCAACAATCTAAAAGAGGAAAAAAAGAATTATTTGCAAAGGTGATTGCAATTTTTATAGGGATTTTGTCCTCAGTGATAACATTCACAGCCACTAGTGAAAACATCTTCGAAGATGAGTTTTTTAACTAGCTTTTGGGTTTGAGAAGTACCCAGGAAGCCCAGTATGTTACACTGACAAAAGCGCTCCCTCCTTCTCACTATCTGATTTCAAGTCAAATGAAAACCTTTCTAGCATTTAAGGTAGAAAGCTGCCGTGAGTCGAAGAGAGGAAATTTGTAGCAAAAGACAAAAAAGCTTTGGCCACACTCAGAGGAACCAAAGCAGGTGCAAGGAAGGCAAAGTCCCAGCAGAGGGCTCGAGCCACCCGTGTTCCTTTGGCCTTTGGGGTCCTCTCACCCCTGGAGGCCAGATCTTCTCCCTAGAACTCCCTGCAGCACTTGGTCTACCTCCACCTCCTGCCTTCTGGAGCCAGACCTCCGGGGCTGGTCTTCAGAGGTGACCCTTAAGGACACAAACCAGGACCAGGCATCTGAGCCCTGGAAATGCTCTCTTCTTCCTCCTCCTCCTCCTTGATGAACACAACCAGCCATTTCCTTTGGAGAAGGCCAGGATGCAGAGTGTTCAGCCAGAGAACGGGCTCAGCCTCTGCTCCCCATGGCCCCAGTCGGCCTGTGTGCCTAAGGGACAGCCCAGGACAAGGGAGCAGATGGGTCTGTCATGAGTGCCAGGTGCAAATTCTGGGCCACAGACGAGTCACAGGATCCCAGCTTTATCAGAGCCCTCTTTCACACAAGAGTCCACTCAGAGGAAATGACCTGTTGGAGAGTGCGTGGGCATCAGGCGGCTTCAGAGGCTCCTGCTCCCCCATTTCCTCCTCTGTACAATGTGACCCCAGGCCCCGGGTCCACATCTCACGGATTCGCTGTAAAACCCAAACGGGATCCACCAATTCTGGTGATTCTCACTCTGGCGAGGGTAAGATGCACGTCATGAACGGGCTGCATTAGCTGAGTCTCCTGAAGCAGAGACTCCCTGTCTGGCGGGGCCAGGGCCACATGGACAGCCCGGGGCTCGGCCCCTTCTTCTGGCCCGCACGTTCATTGCCAGGGTGAGAGGGCATGGCTGGCACGAGGCCCTACTGGTCCATCTGGCCAGAGCCCCAAGGGTCACCCTGAGGCACTGGGAGGCCTTCCACAAGCTCTTCACCAGGTTCTCTCTCTGCATCTGTGACCAGGCCTGAGAATCGACCAGCCTCTGGACACTTGAAGGTCAGAAGACAAGCCTCAGCCCTGAGACCACTTGGGACCGACCATGAGAGCTGCTTCCAGGACCCCCAAAGCACAGCCTGAAGAATGGGCAGCACAGGGCCAGAACACCGGAGGTCAAAGGGGGCGGGGGTCCGCCCAGAGCAGGACTCTTGGATGGCTGTCATGGAGTCCGACTCATGTCCAAAAGTCCACTTGGGGTTTTCTTGCAAAGAAACTGGAGTGGTCTGCCATTTCCTTGTCCATCCCACTCTGAAAATGAGGAAACTGCGCAAATGGGACAAGAAGAGAACTGAAGTGTCAGAGGTCACTGCCGAGCTCAGACCCCTGACTGCGGGGCTGGGGCCCTCTGCCTCTCAGACCCCTGCCCCCAACCCCCTTCCTTCAGTGACAGGCAGTAACAAACCCTCTGCTGTTTCCTGACCCCAATGTTTCCGGTAACCGGAGTTTTAGCCGGACCCACAAACAGACAGGGACTTAGCTCGAGACAAACCTAGATTCAGATTAAGTCAGAGAGCCCAAAGTCTGGCTAATGTCATTTTCCTAATTGGGCTCCGAGGTAAAGATCACACCCCTAAATGTTTTGTTTATTATCAGCTCCATAAAACAGCAGACAAAGGGACCAGAGGACCCAAGGGTGCTGGGATTGCCCCTGGTCTAAAACAACACCAGTTAATTGGCATAACGGGTGCAGCTGATGGCAAAGGGGGCGGCAGGAGAACAACACGGGCTGTGCTACACATTTTATTCATTACTCCTCCAGTGAGGCAGCTAAATCACTTAATAAGGTCCTCCAGCAAGGGAGGGGCCTGCTGAGACCTCCCTCCCCCCACTTTTCCAGAATCCCCTGGTGCCAGCTCACACTTTTCTGGGGATAAATCCAAAACAAACAAGGATAAGTTTGGGGAGTGCCAACAAGTGTCCCAAATCTCAGGCCCATCACCCAGCTGCTCATGGCAGGTCTAGTCTCACCCAAGGCAGACCGACACCTCCTGCCACAGCTCACGGCCTCTTCCGTTTGCCTGTAAAGCTCTCCATGACGCAGACTCGTGCTGCTGTTTCTGCTTCCCCCCAGGTCGTGCCCCCAACACTCAGGGTCACCTTGGACACAAGGTGGGGATAGGAAATGGGAGTCTGAGCCTTATTAGGTGAAAAGGAACGGTCTGCAGGGGCGAGGCAGAGGACAAGGCCTGCAATCTGACCGGCCCTCAGGTCACTCCTCTCTAAACTAAGGGGACTGGAGAACCTCTTCCATCACTTCCAGCCCTGTGAGGGCCAAAGTGAGCAACCGAGAAGAAGTCTCCCCGTAGACTTACAGAGGCTGGGAATCCCAGCCAGTTTCTGCAACAATGCTGGCTGGGTGAGCAAACCCAGCAGGGGTTCTCATGGAAGTGGAGGGAGACTGAGGGGCTCCCAGACTACAGAGAGCAGGGACTCCGGGCACCAAGCTCACTTCATATCCTGAGCTCGCTCGCTCTCTCTGTCTGTCTGTCTCTTTGTCTTTCTCTGTCTCTTTCTTTGTCTGTCTCTCCCTCTGTCTCTTTCTGTCTGTCTCTGTCTCTTTCTCTCTGTGTCTCTGTCTCTCTGCTCTCTCTCCCTCTCTCTCTCTCTTCCTCTCCCTCTCTCTCTCTCTCTCTCTCACCCACACCCACCTACACACACCCACCCACCCACACACACCCACACACACTTGTATATAGATATTCCTTTAACGCTAAGCAGTTGAGCACCTTGTCTAGGCTGGGAATGAATAGCAGATACAGCTTCTGGAACTGCTTGAGCTTCAAGTTAAGTCTAGTTCATTTAGCAATGGATATGTACAAAGAGTTTTGCCATTATTTAGCATCAGAACAGAAGTATCGGACCTATTTTTTCCTAGGATGGTTTTTCTGAGTTTTCATTAGAAACATCACAAAGTGGAAAAGAAAAATCGTAACGTGTGTTTGAGGAGGTCATGAGGCCATGCACGATGTGTTTCTGGGATCACAGCCCAGTAGAAAAACATTGCTAACCACTGGGGAGGAATATTTAATGGTTAAAAAAAAAAATGGGCACGGAGAGCAGGAGGAAAAGGGGAAGAGAAGAGCCATACACAAAAAAGCAGGATGGAAACGTCTATGATGAACTGGAACAAATATATTCCAGCCATAAATATTAAACGTAGATTGATAATGCTTGTAGTTAAAAGTTACTCATATTTGTTTAAAAATGATTCATCCCGAAAATGCCTCACTCAAGATGCAGCCACATGTGAAACCTCCTCCCGGGGCTTGCAGAACGATGTGAAAACTCGCTTGGCGAACTTGGAGAGAGGACGCCGGCCCCAGCCGAGAGCATCGGAGTTGGTCTTCCATCCTAAAAATGACTGCAGGGTCCCAAGTGTGCCAGTTCTTCCCCCCAGATCTCGGGGAGGCCTCTCCCCGTCCTGGAGGCCTTAAGGAAGAGTCCAATCTAGGCTTTCGGCTGCCGCAAGGCAGAGGCTGAATCAGTTGCCGATTTCTGGAGGTCCTTTCCAAGTTGGTGATTTGATGTAAATCAGAACCGCCAGGAAATGCTACGACGACCAAAAGCTAAAGCTCCTTCTAACGCTCTCAGACAGATGGTGGGACCGTGGAGCTATTTAGTTTTGGAAGTCTTAACTCTAAGAATCCCAATGCTACATGAAATTTCTTTGAATGTCATTTAACATGAGACACCACTTTTCTAACATATGTAAAATGTTACCTTAGCCTCTTCATGCCTACTTGCCTGTCCCACAGTCAGAGGAGGAAGGGCATATGCTGGTGGGTGAATATAGTAGAATTTCAAATTCAAAACTAAATATTTTCTTTGTTTAATGCTGCTGGTCTTATTCTTTCCCCAGATGCTGCCTCCTCCTCACAATATGGCAGCCTGCATATTTCCCTCTTAGATCTGCGCTTTTATCTCCAGAATAAAGGCTGACTGCACAAAGCAGAAAGAAGGTGAGGGCTGGAGACAGGACGAAAGGCAAGCGAAAGGTGTTGGTAGCCTGCACACTTGTGGCTGAATCAAGGAGGGGACTGACTGTGCCAAGACCAGGCACTTAAGCGTTTTCGCAAGTTCAGATGCTAACTACGGCCACTCATCATTTAGGCTGGGGAAACCCTGCATCTGGGATACAAGCCCTGCAAGGTAAATACCCGGTGGTGTCTGATGCTCAGAGACACGGCGGTTATCCAGGAGGCCAACTTGATGGAGCAGATTTAGAAAGCATTAATAACTGTCAACCTCTTAGTGAGATATGTGAGAGAAATTTGAAATGTATTATTAGTTCCAGACAATGTGCAAAAGACTTTTATACTTATGCCAAATGCCATCTTTTTAGTCTCCTGATTCTACTACATCTTACTCTGTGAATGGGTATATCCAGAGACGTACAAGCTAGTGGACCACGAACAGGCTCAGAGATAGGCCTTCTATAATGAAAAGCCAAGGCACAAAAGCTTGGGGAAACAGCCATCACTGGAACGGAGGTGTCTGGCCTGGAACCAAACCTGGCAACACTTGGAAACACAAGCAAGCCAGACCAGTCCATGCTCTACACTGCTGGCATCTAAAAGAAATTAGGACCGAGAAATGAGGGCCAAGTAACAGAGCCTTTCAAGGAGGACAAAGTTCCCCCTTTCCACTCTCAGAGGAGCCTTCTCAGAGCCGGTGTGGAAATCCAGAATCAAAAGACCAAAATCGGCTTATTCCTACATCAGGAAAAGCCCACTGAGCCCCTGCTCAGTGTAAGCCCATTTTAGCTAATTTCTACATCAGGAAGGGCCACTGAGTCCCTGCTCAGTGTAAGCCTATGGGGGCAAAGACCCTAGCAGGCCTCCACCCACTGATGAGATTCGGTTCTTTTCAGTGAAATAAACTTGTCTCCTTTTACCACACAAAAAAAGAAAAGTCCAAAGTCTTTGGGTCGATGCACAAATTCCCGTTTTGAGTGAACACACACACACACACACACACACACACACACACACACACACACACGAGTATACTTGGAAATCAGCTTACCTGCATTGAAATGAGAATGAAATCTATCAGACTGCCAATTCCACAAAATCCTACAGTGCAAAATTTTAGCAAACCTAAAAAAAATAAAGGAAAAGAAGTCTCCAAAGTGTTCCACAATGTGAACAGAACTTTTCAATTTTGCAGGGAGCTTGGCAAGATGCTCCACACTGATCCTTTTATTTCAAGAATTTGAAACTGGCAGAAGAATCCATTTCTCTAACAAAAGTTCATGTGATCACACATGAAATATATTTAAAGAAAGAGTAAAAGTCCAGGATTCTTAACTGAATTAACAGACAAACATCAGGAAGAAAAATGTAATAAAATTTGTAAAAAGTTCTGTGCTAAAAGTCGAAAGAAATAAATCTTTTAAGTTTCAGTGTACTAGAGTTACAAAACAGCTTTTAAAACTGAAAACATTTCTTTATGACATCTCTATTTGATTTAGAGTCAACAAGATCTGTTCCCCAGTTTTAATGTGCATAAATTCATCAGAAAGACTTCAAACAAAAAAATTTGGAATATCTTACAAAAATGTAGCTGATGGGAGAACAAATTTGGATATCACATTAAAACACCAAAACTATAATAGAACCATCATAGAATCATGGCACACAGCAACCAATTTATAAATACTTGCTGATTCAATTAATTAATAAACCTTTATTAATCATCTACTGCATGGCTGGCCCTGTGCTAAGTGTTGGACTCACTGACTGACTGTCTGAACCTTAGGAATCAGAAGGGATTAAGAATTCATTTATCCTGAAGAGAGCCATCTACACCCAGAAAGAGGACTGTGGGAACTGAATGTGGATCACAACATAACATTCTCACTCTTTTTGTGGTTGTTCACTTGCATTTTGTTTTCTTACTCATTTTCTTTCCTTTTTGATTTGATTTTTTTTTGTGTGCAGCAAAAGAATTATATAAATTATGTTTACACATATTGGTTTAACATATATTTTAACATGTATACCATATATTGGATTGCTTGCCACCTGGGGGTGGGGGTGGGAGGAAAGGAGAAAATCTGAAACACAAGGCTATGCAAGGGTCAATGTTGGAAAATTATCCATGCGTATGCTTTGAAAATAAAAAGCTTTTAAAAAAATTAGAAATTAAAAAATTAAAAAAAAAATCCCCTAGCCCAATGTGTATCTGAATAAAAGAGTATTTAGGAGTCTGAGAATATAAATTCAAATCCTCCCTCAGGCATTTAATTCACTCTGGGCCCGTTTCCTCATCTGTAAAGTGAAAGGTCGGACCTGTTGGTCTCAAGGTCCCTTTCAGCTACAAATCTATGATTCTATGAAGGCTTCCAATGAGAGAAAACCTCTGTCCTCCTTCCAAGTTATTCCATTTTTAATCAACAAGAGTATGCCTTCTTTCTGCATCCCCAAAGTAAGAAAGGAAAACAAAGGCCCTGTTACCAACACATATACAAGCAGAACAAACTCCCTGGCTGGTGGTGTTTCCAAGTCTCACTTGCACTCAGAAGCCTTCACCCTTTATCTGGAGGAAGGCAGTTCTCATCGTAAGTTGGTCTTTTGCAAAGAGGAGTCCTAAGTCTTTCACTGCCGTTTGCCTTTCCTGTGTCACTGCATAAATCTTGCTCCTGGCTTGGCTCACAAAAATCTCCCCACCATCATTTCTATTTTTTTTTTTTTTGCTGAGGCAATTGGGGTTAAGTGGCTTGCCCAAGGTCACACAACTAGGAAGTGTTAATTGTCTAAAGGCATATTTGAAGTCAGGTCCTCCTGACTTCAGGGCGGGTGGTGCCATCATTTCTTACAAGCACCACAGCATCCCACCACATTTCTACACCATCCCCTGGCCAGCCTTTCCCCCTTTAGCAGGCAGACCCCTAAGGTTCAAATTCTTTGCTGCATCATAAAGAGCTGCTATAGGTATTTCTGCAATCCTTAACTGGAGTCTGGTTTGCCCAGGACTAATCCCTCCCATAACCTTTCTCCCATCATATTTCCATCTGCCTATGGAAAGAAATAGGTTGGATAACCCCCTGTCGGTGATGCTGTGAAGAAATTACTGCTCCCAACAGCAACATTCTACTATTAATGATTCCATCTCCTTTGCTGATAAGAAAAGATCACGTTTGGAATTAGAAAGGATTGTGGAAGTCACCTAACCCAGCCCCATCAGCTTGGACATGGAGAAAGAGAAGCCCACAAATTGAGTCACTTGCCCAATGTTGAAGAGGCAACAAGTGGCAAACCTGGCTTCTGAGTCTCTTTCCAGGGCACCATGACGCCTCCTAACTCACATCAAACAGAGGGCTTAGGGCCAGAGCAGCCCAGCAGTAAATAATACACCAAGAACAGAGCGTTAAGATCCAAAATCTCCGTCTTTGAAAATCTTTCCACTCAATAGATGAGCATCCACTTGGGATGGCTGAGGTGCCGATCTGCTTTAAATTGAGAGTGATGGCCCGGAAAGCATTTCATTCTCTCTGGACCCAGAACCAAAGACTCTATCAAGGACAAAAATAAAAGACGGAGGGATAAGAAATCAAAAGGGGGAGGGGGAACCACAGTTAAATAACAGAAGAAGGCAAAGAATAGAAATATTCCCACTATCGTTATTCTTGGTCACAGAGATATATGGGTACAGCTCATGGAAATGATAATTAGAAGAATAACAAAAACTCAGATTTATATGGCACTTCCAGGTCTGCAAAGTGCTTTCCTCAGAACCCCGTGAGAGAAGTAACACAAACACTGCCTCCATTCAGCAGGTGAGGAAACAGCCTAACTCCAATCCCATGATTAGGGAAAACCAGAACTGGGCCTCTGAAGCAATCCTCCGGCACGGACCAACATGCTTCCCTTTATACATCTTGCTTCTAACTGATGAGGTTATTCTGTACATAATGCCTTTAAGGAAGGTGGAATTACTTTTAAAATGTACTGGGATAAGCACAGCACCTGGAATGGAAAGTCACTGTCATAAGGGCTGTGCAAAGTCAAGTATTAACATGTGGGTTGAACCATGATGCGGTCTGACCTTTTGATTTGGAATTGTTTGAAATTTGGGATTTGATTTGGAATTTGGTGGGTGGGGGAATTTGCTAAACTATTTGAACCTTTGACCTGGTGATCTCCCTCCTGGGCATACCTATCAATGAAGGAAGGAAAGTGCCATATATAAAAAAGAATTCCCAGCTGCACTTTTTTGTAGTAACAAAGTACTGGAAACAAAGTGGGCGTCCTTTGCCTTTGGACTAATCAAACAATGGGTGGTACACGAAATGGAGTCATGCTGTGAGAAATTTGTAGAAATACAGCAAAGTTGATGTAGAAGAGATACATAAAGCCTAAACATCAAAAAAAAATAATAATAATAACATAAAATAAATAAAAATAAAACAAATACAACTTGCAAACAAAAAGATAACCAAAAGGACGCCTACTTCTAAGTGACTGAAAAAATATTTGCCCTAAAAAGGGACAATGAAATCTATGTCCCACTTCCCATCAGGGAAGCCAGAGAATCTTGAGGTCAGAACGGTGACCACATTGTCAAAGTCATACATGTGGGTGTTAACTGTTTTTCTTCATAACAAAGGAGGCTTATGGGAGAGGGGAAATGACAAGTAAGATTAGATCCAAAATCAGTGATATAAAAAATAAAGGGCATCAAAACTTTTTAAAATATGTAGAAGTAAGAATCATAACTAGGAACACATTCAGGTTAATTGTTGTTTCTATTTAAAAATAAATCTCAGAAGGCCAACTCTTGGGTACAGGCTTACTAAGTGGATGCACTAAACCATCACAAACGTTCGGCTATTAAAGTAAGACACCCTTTTGTTTTTACCTGAGGCTCTCTGGGTGCCCTTGTACGACTTTCTGAGGGTGTTCCAGAAGCTCATAGGACACTTAGCGTGACAGATCCTTCTGCTGCTCATCTAAGACACTGACATGGAAGCAAACATCCATGCTTGGAACTTGCCACCCTTAAAATCAATCCATTTACAGAAGCTATGAATGTAGCCATGATGCAGTGTGGCGTTCTGGTTAGGGTTTGGAGTCTGAAAGAGCTGAGTGTGAATCCTGCCAGAAACATCAGGCAAGTCACTGGTAAAGTGAGGGATCAGCTCAGGGACCCCAAGAGCTCCTTCTGCTCTCTGGAGGATGCTGGGGGATGCCCCTCTCAGGAGACTCGAGCACCTATCTTCCCTGAGGGGTGGGCCAGGAGGAAGATCGAGCGGGCCTGTGCCCTGCCTCTTGGGGGGGATGCCCCTTCCACATGCAGAACCCTGATCAGGGGTTGAGTTCCCCCCAACTCTTCTCTTTCTCAGGCTCACAAGCCACAGGCCATTCCACCACAATGCTGGAGCCTCCCAGATAACATCCCCAGGACTGGGGGATATGTCCCAGGTGAGACTGGACGGGGCAGTGACGGGACAGCTGAAATGCCCTGTCCCTCATTTAGCTCTGAGCCACTTCTCTCCCTTGAAAGCAGAGGTTGCCATTAAGGAAGGTGCCCTAATGAGGCAGCCTGTCTGGGATCCAGGGATGGAATCATTTCATGACTTCACACAAAATGCATCTGTCCTTTGGGTTTTTACCTTTCTGTTTTAAATTCTTCCACAATACTGTCCCCAGTAAACAGACGCTGGATTAGAAATCAGACAGACCTGGGGGCAGTTACATGGGTCTCAGTTTCCCTTAAACAAGCATAATATCAATCAACCACAAGCACTTATTAAATGCTTACTACATACCAGACCCTGGGTTAATTCCAAATGATACAAAGAAAGGCAAAAACACCGCCCCTGCTACAGCTCCAAAATAACACCTAGGTATGGGCCCAGAATGTGTACCAAGTAGATGAAAAGTCATCTCTGAAGAAAAGAAAGGCTCTTTTGGGGGGAAAGACTGAGAAAAGAAGCTAAGTCCCATTAACACGCTCTGCAAATCTGAAAATCTGCAGCAAAAGCCTCCTGTGAAACTGTTGCTGCTCATGATTAATATGGTGAAAAGTTTTGCATGAGTGAACATGTATAACATCTCAGAATGAGGGCGGGGGAGAGGGAAGGATGGAGAAAATGTGAACCCCAAATTTTTACAAAATGAACGCTAAAAATTTACATGTAACTGGGAAAAAATTAAGTACTCTTTTGAAAAATCACTGCAGTGGTTCAGCTGTTTGGGACTCCGTGGGGGGTGTTCCTAGTAAAGATATTTTCTGGCCATTTCCCTCTGCAGTTCATTTTACAGATGAGGAAACTGAGGCAAACAAAGAAAAGTGACCTGCCCAGGCTCCCACAGCTAGTACTATTTAAGGCTAGATTTGAACTCAGGTGAGTCTTCCTGCCTCCAGGCGTGGGAGTTCCCTCCACAGGTACCTCTCACAAAGGACTTGGGATATCTTGCATACCAACATGCAGGATTTAAAGATAAATTCTTAACCAAGAATGAACTACAACAGAAAGAGGAAAAGTGACCATCTGGATGAAGCTCCCATCACCTGCTGGGCCCTTCGTCCTGACTCGGGGCACTTTCACAAACTGTTGTTTCCCAGCTGCTCCTTCCCCATCCGCACCTCCCACATTCCCTAAGCTTCCTTCCAGAAAGCAGCAGGGGCCAGTGCACACAGCATGGGGCCTGGAGTCAGGAGGGCCTGAGTTCAAATACAGCCTCAGACACTTTCGAGCTATGTGACTTCAGGAAAGTCATTTCACCTGTCTGCCTCAGTTTCTTCAACTGTAAAATGAGAAATATAGCAATGACCTCCCAAACCTGAGGATGAAAAGAGACACTGTAAAGAATAAGACCAGCCGCAAATGGATGTCACTGTCATGTTCATAACATGAACAGCTTCCTCTGTGTTTTACACAATACAAGGATGATAAAAAGATTTCTGTAAGCAGGGAAGGTCTGCAAAGCACTTTCCTCCCCATAATCCGTGAGTCGGACAATCAATACCAAAGTCCCTTTATGCAGAAGAAAAAACAGAGGCTTTTGGTGCTATGGGACATGTCCACAGCTACACCACTAGGAAGTGTCTGACGCAAAATGCGAACCCAGGTTTCCTGGCTGCACATTCAATGTTCTTTCCACTATTTCTCGTCATTTTTAACACACACACTGCATGATTAAACTTTTTAATGATGGAATGGAGAAGGACAGCACCTTCAAGAGAGGAGGAAGGCAGGGAAGTAAGCAAACTTCACACACATACTCACTGTCTGTCTCCCTCTCTCTCTCCGTGTCTCTGTCTCTCCCTCCCACTCCAAATCTCTCTGTGTCTCTCTGTCTCTGTCTCTCTCTCACGAGAAGCTTTCATTAACCTCTGACACTAATAAGCAGAATTTTTCATCAGTTCCAGGATCACTTGTGGGACAGGACACTGAGACCTCCCTCTTCTAACAGGATCCCTTCCACAGCCAGTTCCTCGATCCTGTGGAGCCTGGGTCATTTGAGGAGGTGCTGAGCTTGCGAGAGAAGAGGTGACAGCCACGGGGCTGCAGGGCCTAGATTATGGAATATTTACTTCTCTTTCAAGTTTCAGGCTCAGGCAGCTGTCGCTGCGCCAGCTCACTGCCTCCATCTGCCTGCTCCGCTCTCCCCACGGAGTTGAAGATGTGTAAGGAGGCAGATGGCCCTGAACCCCTGATTCTAGGATGGTAGAGGGAAGGGAAGAAATCAGGTGGGAGGGCAGAATCAGAAGCAACTGGCCAGTATAGAAGGAGAAGTACTGGTTAATACTCCCCAGATCCCAAACCAAGCCAGTGGCAAACATCTGGCTGGCCCTGCAATTAAGTGCAAGCAAAGGCTTGAGATTTGGAGTAATTCCTCTGGAACTTGAGAAAGATTTGTTTGGCAAAAGAACATCTTAGGAAATTTTCACTGTACATTGATATAATAAGATGGAGGATCCTTTATTAATGCAGCACTATGATTTTTTATCATATTTTTGAGTTCAGATTAATTTTTTTTCCCCATTTTTTTGAGGGGAAAAAAAAGCTTCTGCCCCATCATGATTAGCAATCTTCTGATATTCAGGTCTTCTGATTCTTAAAATTAAATAGGTGTCAGAGAAGCCCTGAGAAGGGGTCTGGTCCCTGGCTCTGTCAGACAGCAAAAATATTTCAAAACCCTCCCCCCAACAACTACTGTCCCTACCGACAGCGCAGAGAGGAGGCTTCGCTTCCTGCTGACCCATGATTCTGCCCCACAATCCCAGGCTGAACAGGAATGGGGCTACCACCTGACTAGTGACAAAGCAAAACCCAAACAGCAGCTTTAGCAATGGATTAGTGCAAATATCAAACTTCACATCTTAGAAATACAAATTCAATAAGAGGATTTACTCAGCCACAAAATAAAATGGTGAGCACAGATTAATTTTATAAGTCACCTGCCTTGTTACAGGTTAGATCTTGCATCTCTGCCCCGAGTCTAAAGAGTCTCTCTTAAGACTAGAGCGCATTTCTTCCTTAAGGCAGCCTCCTTGCCAAAACCCTGGAGAATCAGAAAATAAATCTAGCCATTAGTCACCAGGATTCCTTTTGCTCTTCTACCGACACAGAGCAGCTTTCAATCCTGAGAGAAGCTTAACTTGCAAATCTTTTTTATTTGGATTTAAGAACTTTCCATTATGTACTGGTCCAGACGGGTGTCTTCAAACTTACTTATTAATCATATTTTTAAAGCATTCGAATACTATGGACAAACCTAAGATTTTAAACTCCAGGCCTAGAACTACAACACATTGTTATTCTCATAATAAGAAAATATTTACACTTTGAAACGAAGAGCATTAGGAAATGGGAGTATCTGCAATCACTGGCTCCAAAGAAGGCTTTCTCTTCAAGAAGCCATAATCTCTTAATGCAACAGATGGGCAAAATAAAATGTGCTACTTATAGCATAGCAGAAAAAAATGTCACAGATGTTAACACAGAATTAAACATAAAGACAGAATATTATTAGAAGAACAAGACTTCATATTGAGCAGACAAATGAAAGGGTTCCAGATGAAGCTGCCTTGATGTATTCTGTATTAAACACAGAACAGACTGAATGAAGGGGATGATGGGAGGCCTAGAAAGGAAACATTTCCTAAGACTGAGCAAAACAAATTTTTTAAATCTCATCAAACTTTATTGGGAAAAAGGACCGACTTTCTTTGCTCTCTGCTGCTGGACAAAGGTGAACCAAAGGAAAGTCCCTAACACTGAAAGCATCTTCTTTCTTTAAAATAATAGCTGGAGTGTCCCTCTAACATATAATGGAAGTCTGGCTCCTCCTGGTTACAAGCACCCCAGGTCAGGGGTGACCAAGTGACTCTGGAGGTCTGTACTACCTCCACTTATTTGTTCAACTTCAAAAGTCAGAGCGATTCCAAAAGATTCATGATGGAAAATGTGATCCACATCCAAAAATAGAATTATAGAGTCTGAATGAGGATTGAAGCAGACGATTTTCACTTTGGGGGCTTTTTTTTTCCTTTTTCCTTTTTTCTGAATCTTCTTTCACAACATGATTAATACAAAAATATGATGAATATGACTGCACATGTATAATATCAGAT
Source organism: Myrmecobius fasciatus (assembly GCA_023553655.1). Taxonomy (NCBI): domain Eukaryota; kingdom Metazoa; phylum Chordata; class Mammalia; order Dasyuromorphia; family Myrmecobiidae; genus Myrmecobius; species Myrmecobius fasciatus. The sequence goes on from JAJPUD010000573.1 coordinate 219,797, forward strand.
TGCTTTCTGTCTTAAAGAAGCAAGGGAGGGAGAAACATTTGGAACTCAAAATCTTATAAAAGTGAATGTCAAAAAATTATCTTTGCATGTAATTAAAAAAAAAATAATGATGAGCTCAAATCACAGGTACTTCCTGCAATGGTAAGAATGGGGTCTTCAGAACATCTCTCCCGTAAAAACAAACATCACCAATGAGGAGGAATACAGATGAGTTCACAAGTGGATGCACTGTACATGGCAAGGCCTGGCCAGCCCTAGCACTTCCCCTCCCATAGCCAAATGAGGGCCTGGCCTTCTACAACCAGTGAGTCTCCTGGACACAGGTGCCAGTGGGTAAAAGAAAGGCCATTTTCCTCCTTTCCATCCACTAGCCCAGGATGGAGGGAATTCTATCAGGAGCTGGGCTGTCTTTTCACAGCTGGCTCTCTTCTCAAGTGCCAGAGCAGGCTAGCTCTTTCCTCAGAGCATTCTCTCTGCCATTAATTAATTAATCCTTTTAAAGGATTGTGAAGAAGGTTATACAGCTCTCCCTACTTCCCTTAAGTATTACTGGCCAAGCAAACTCTGAAAGGGGCAATCCTTTACTAGATGAGTCCGAGAGGGATAGCTTTATCTGTGCTATCTGATCTTAATATCCTGCAATCTCATCAAGTAGCGAGCTGGGGGTGGAACTCAACTGCTCTGGGTTCCCTGCTCACCTCCCCATCCCCTTGTAATTATTATAACATTCAATATGCAACCATGAATACCTGAGGGAAAATAGCAACCAACCATTTAGAGCTATTTCATAGCTTTCTCTCATTGAAACACACAATGTTTTAAGAACTATATGGACTGATTATTTTTACAATGTGAAAGACAGTGGTCTAGTAGCAGCACAGGTTCTGACCCAGGAAGCCCTGCTTCGGGCCCACTCCTCCGTCACCCCCATCACCGCCACTCCTGCACAAGGCAGCATCTGTCCTTTCCTCTGCCCCAAGTCTGCCAGCCTGGGTCCAGCCTTTACTTCCTGGGACAAATGAACAAGCCTCCATATGGGATCACAATGTGGGGGTCATGAAATTACGATTTATTATTAGCAAATGTTTAATTTGTATACCTATTTTATGTACCTATATACCTGGAGGGGGGGGTGGGGGTGGAGGAGTCACACAAAAATTTTCTTGGGCAAAAAAAGAGTCACAAGTAGAAAAAGCTTAAGAAATTCTGGGTTAGCTAAGCAGGATTAGGCTAGATAACTACAGCCAGGTAGAGCAGTGCTTAGAATATCAGGTCTAGAGGTGGGAAGATCTGAGTGCAAATCTTGCTTGCTATGTGACCCTGGGTAAGCCAGAAATGCTGTTTGCCTCAGAGTCCTCATCTGTAAAATGGAGACAATATTAGCATCCACCTTCCAAAGCTGTCGCTCAAATGAGATAATAACTATAAAGTGCTTAGCCCCGGGTCTGGCACATTGTAAATGCCACATTAAATGTTAGCTATTATTAGTATTCAAAAACAACTGAATTACGAAACCGAAGAGCAGATATGAATGGTTCAATGTCAGTAGAGGAGTAAGTCTCTAAAATGGCCCTGTGCTACACAACATTTTTATCAAAACTAGAATGAAACCATAAAAAGAACGCTTCTCATGTTCCCTGACACAACATAGAGAAAATCAGCATGGACAGGCTAATCCCTGTGCAAGGATGACACTCAAATTCATTAAGCATCCCATATTTTTCTATTATACTTCAGTGGAAATATAAAACGGCAGGGGTAGCCAAAATGATGTCAGATAAGTCAAAAGCAAAAACTGACCTAAATTAAAAGAGATAATCAGAGAAATTACATTTTGTTAAAAAAATTAATTAATATCAGTATTAAACACTTTTGTACCAAATGCATGTAAATTCTTAAAGAAAAAGTTAAATGAGTTCCAGGAAAAAATAAAGTGATACTATAATAAAGGGGGAATTCAATTTTCTTCTCACAAACCTAGATAAATTGTACCAAAAAATAGAAAAAGTTAGGTATGCTAAACCTCTGGAGAATACTGAATGGGAATAAAAGGAGTACATCTAATCTCAGCTATAAATGGCACAAAAACAAAAAAAACTGACCTTTTATTAGAATATAAAAACCTTCAAATGCAGAAAAGAACTATTAAATGCTTTTTTTTTAGCAGCCAAAATGTAATTTTAAAAAATTGTGATCAATAAAGGGCCTTTGAAGCCTACATTAAAAATTACTGGAAACAGGGGCAACTAGGTGGTGCAGTGAAGAGAGAACCAGCCCTGAAGTCAGGAGGATCTGAGTCCAAATCCAAACTCAGACACTTAACACTTCCTAGCTGTGTGACCCTGGGCAAGTCACTTAACCCCAATTGCCTCAGCAAAAATAAGAATAATAATAATAATTACTGGAAATTAAACAACTCTAAAGAAGGGACCGATCAAAGAACAAATTATAGAGACAATCAATAATGACAGTAATGAGATGACATACCAAGATATGTAGGATATAGCCAAAGCAGTAACTGGGGGAAAATATGTATTTCTAAAATGAATGTTTCTCAGATTTGCTGATGATTTAAAGTTGTAGCTAATCAGACTAAATAACTTTCTGAATGACGAGTTCCAAAAAGATCTCAAAAGGCAATAATAATGGGTCAAATTTAATAATATGAAATTTTAAAAATAAACACAAAATTCTAGATTGGTTACAAAAGAGACACTGTGATGCAGTGTTTTGGAAAAGGGCATAATCTTCCACATCTGTAAGATGAAGGGTGTGCTTTGGTCCCCCAAAGTTGTAATCTCAGCAATCTTGCTGCCTCTTCCCTCAACTTCACCTTCTATTTCTAATCAGCTGTCAGATGCTGTTGGGTCTATCTGAACATTATCTCCTGTTTTCTTCACATCTTCCTTTCACTATCACTGCCCTACTTTGGGATCTTATCTCTTCTAATCAAGAAAATCAGAAAAACCACCTAACTGTTCTTGCTACCTCCAGTATATCAGTCTCCTATCCATCCTTCAAACTGATGTCTAAATGATCCCTCCCTGCCAAAACCCTTTCAGTGGCTTCCTACTGCCTACAGAAAAGTGTATAAATGCCTAATCCTTGAATTCAAAGATTTTCACAATCTGGCTCCAATCTGTATTTCCACACTTATCTCATGTAGTCTAGGTTCCAGTTAAGGCAACTTATTCCATTTCTGCAGTTTTCCATCAGGAAGTTTTTCCATGCTACGAATCTAAACCTGCAGTTCTACAAAATTCTCCATTCACAGATTGGCCTCTGCCTGCAGGACCACCGGAATGAGGGGGGGCTGCCACACCCAGAACTCTTGTGATTTTCTATGCCTGCTGACAGAAAGCAGTCAGCAGTTGTTACTGGTGGTAATGGGGAAGGGAGGCCCCCTTCTCCACAATGATTTTCCCCCTCAATGATGGCAGATCTGGTAGGTGGGGGCACCATTATTCCCAAAGCCCTTAGATTAAGGGTCCAGTCTTAGGCTGCCTCTACTGGGGGGTCTAAGAGGAGATGATGGTCATGGTGGCAGTCTGACTTTCCTGGCACTTCTCTTGGATCTCTCCCTCAGGGTGCTCTGTTCTTGGTCATATTTACAGGATCAAAGATTTAAACCTGGAAGGATCTCAGAGACCCTCTAGTACAATCCCCTTCTTTTCTAGACGAGGAAACAGGACGAGAGGAGTTAGTTATCTTCGGGCAGAGCCTAGGATTCATACCCAAGTCCTCTGGCTCCAAATCAGTCTTTTCTCTGTACCAAGTTGAATTCATTGTTTTCTTATTTTAAGATATGTCAGCTTCCCTTCTCCAGTTGATAAATGGTCAAAGGATATGAACAATTTTCAGAGGATGAAATTAAAACTATTTATGGTCATATGAAAAGATGCTCCAAATCACTATTGATCAGAGAAATGCAAATCAAGACAACTCTGAGGTACCACTACACACCTGTCAGATTGGCTAAAATGACAGGAAAAGATAACGATGAATGTTGGAGGGGATGTGGGAAGGCTAGGACACTGATACATTGTTGGTGGAGCTGTGAACAGATCCAACCATTCTGAAGAGCAATTTGGAGCTATGCTCAAAAAGTTATTAAACTGTGCATACCCTTTGACCCAGCAGCATTTCTATTGGGCCTATATCCTGAAGAGATCTTAAAGGAAGGAAAGGGCCCCACATGTGCAAGAATGTTTGTGGCAGCCCTTTTTGTAGTGGCTAGAAACTGGAAACTGAATAGATGCCCTTCAATTGGAGAGTGGCTGAACAAATTATGGTATATGAATGTTATGGGTTATTATTGTTCTATAAGAAACGACCAGCAGGACGATTTCAGAGAGGCCTGGAGAGACTTGCATGAACTGATGCTGAGTGAGATGAGCAGAACCAGGAGATCATTATACACGGCAACAACAATACTACATGACGATCAATTCTGATGGACATGGCTCTCTTCAACAATGAAATGTTTCAAACCAGTTCCAATTGTTCAGTGAAGAAAGCCATAGACACCCAGAGAGAGGGATGTGAAATGTGGACCACAACATAACATTCTCATACTCCCTGATTGATGTTTGCTTGCATTGTGTTTCCTTTATCTGATATGTCTTTTGTGTAGATACGATTTCTCCTGCACAACAATAAGTTTGGAAATATGTATATATATATATTCGATTTGCCAAGTATTTTAACATAATTAACATGTAGTGAATATCCTGCCATCTAGGGGAGGGGTGAAGACTAGGGGGGAAAAATTTGTAACAATTGTAAATTGTAAAATTTGTAAAATTGTAAATTTGTAACAATTGTAAATTGTAAAATTTATAAAATTGTAAATTACAAAAAATTGTAAAAAAAATTGTAAGGATTAATGTTGAAGAATTACCCACACGTTATGCAATTAAAAAAAAAAAAAAAAGATATGTCAGCTTCCACCTTGGTTCGACTCTCATGACCTTTTACCTGAACTAATGTAATGGCCTGCATCAAGTCTCTCTTCACTAACCCTATTCCATAAACTGCAATGACTCCCTATTGTCCCCAAGATAACACAGGGGCTCCACAGCTTGGTTTTAGAAGCCTGCCACAAGCCCTGACCCTGACATTTTGTGCTATTACTCTTCTAGCATTCGACAATCCTTCTTTTCTGTATATTCCACAGTCTGCTGTCTCCTTGTCTCCTCACCTCAGCCTTGTGGGAATACTGCACTTCTTTCAAGACACAGCTCGAGCACCTTCCCTCTGTGCTCTCCCTTTCTAATCTCCTCACAATTAATGTCTCATTTATTTTATGTTTATTCTGCACAGATTGATTCTTTAGGAAGTGGGGAGAGGCAGCACGGCCTGGTGTTTGGGGAGATGGTCTCAGAGCCAGGAAGACCTGGCTTCAAGCCATATCTATGACCCAGACTGGCTGAGTCCAGTAAAGTCACAATATCTCAGTGTTTAGGAAAATCACTGGAACGCTAACTTACAGAGAAGGTGTCAACCTAGACAGGAAGAGTTACCTCCCTTGGGAATCATCAGGATAGAAATGAAAATTGAATTAATGGAAGTTGATTAGATCACTGGGGGATGCCTACCCCCTGACTAGTGGGCACAACCTGGATGAAAATGCAGCAAAGAAGGCTGAGAAAGAGTAGTCAGAAAGGTGAGAGAAGCAAGAAAGAGCAGAGACTCTTAGGAAAAAGAGGGGAAAGTCAAAGCCTGCAGAATGATGGAGAAGAATAAGAACTGTGGCAAGGCTTGCAGCTTTGGGAGCTGTGGAAAGCACAGGTTCCAGAGGAACGAGATCAGGAGCCGGCATCTCTCCTACAGTCCAGTCCTGGCTCATCCCTGGCCAGGTACCGAGGGGCAGGGACTCCGGAGCCAGAGCTGGGCACTCCAGAAGGGCCAAAGGGCAAGGACTGCTGGGCAGGCATCTCGAGCTGCACAGCCCACCGCTGGAGGGGACCATCAGGCGCAATGGCTGTCTCTAAGGCAGCACTGCTAAGGAGAGAACTTCCTGCGCCCCACCTACCCCTAAATGCTTTCGATGAAAGTGAAAACACGGCTATGCAAGGAAACAGACGTGCTCCGCAGACGCCGAATGGCCCAGTGAATGCAGGCTCTGCTTTGCTGCAGATGTCTCCCCACTCGATCCAAAGCAGCATATGGAACACTGAATGTTTAGGAGAGTCGAGAGTTCGTTTAAAAGAAAATATCTATATACATATAGAACACAAGTTTCAAACCGCCACATTTTAAGGAGGACAACTCACCTAAAGCCGGGTATCCCAGGTAAAACCTGTCTGCTCCTAACCAGCCAAGAAATAATGAGAGAGCAACTGCCACCCGATAGGAATAGCCGTTTCTACAGGAAAACAAAAACCAAGATTCAAATTCTAATATTTCCAAGAAGTAAGTGGCATTTCAGAATCACATTGTTAAATGCTATAATTAAAATGGTTTGTGAGTCAAAATAAACTGGGCTGTAGTTATGAGTAAGTTTTTTTTTTAACAACTTGGCCCATTTCTAAAATTCTTATTCGTAAGACAGAAATGCATGCTTTTAAATGCTGCTCAGCCAAGATATTACATAGGACACTAGGCACATAGTAGGTCATCAATAAAAAAGATTCTGGTGAAATTTAGTATAGCTCTAATTTAATAATAATGATTAACAATGGCAAGTAAAGATAAAATCCCAATACAGTTTCTGGTTGGGGTTTCAGCCTGCCAAAGTCAACTTTTGTTAATGAAACTAGCCCATGTCAGCCACTGGATTCCCTCCTCTCACTACTAAGTTCCACCATACTCTTCCCACTTACTCCAGCAGTTGTCCCTCTTCTTTTCTTCATTTTCAATCTAAGTCCCCTCAATGGGGGACCTGCCATTGTGCTCAGAGCGTGCAAAGCTTTAAAAGAGTGACTCTTCCCTTGGTCTTTGTATTCCATGTGGCTTTTATCTCATCTGCCTCTTCTTTTTTCCTGATAAAAACCTAATTGAAAATCTGACCTGTATCAAATGCTTCCACTCGTCTCAACTCCTTACCATAAAGCTCTGGCCCTCAGCCTCCACCAGACTGCAACTGCACTCTCCAAGAACAAGAAATCCAGTGGCCTTTTCTCAGTGTCCATCTTTCTTGATCTTCACCCTCAGTTGACAGTGTCCTATCTATTTGTATACATGCTTTACTTCTTTGTGAACATGCTGAATGCCCATCCTCTCCTGCACTAGCACATACATAGAGAATGTCAAATGAGCTGGAGAATAAAATGGCCAAGAAAGTCCCCAGTGGGGTCACGGAGGGTCAAGACATGAGGACTGAACACCTTTTGGTTTCAAGCCCAACTCAAACCTGAGCAGGAATCCTGCAGGGATCTGGCCTTTTCTTACAGATCTCCACAACTCCTTCACAAATTTCATTGCGATGTGATCATGGACTGTGGAGTTTTATCCCTAAAACCCCTGAAGGCCATTTTTGTGCAGAAAGTCACCATGATAGTGCTCAGAGTGCCTTCGGTACTGCAGATTCATACGTTCCCGTCCCAGAGGTCCTCATGTAAGGAGATATCGGTAACCAGAGCAAACATGGAGGTGCACTGGTCACTCGAGGGCAATGGTCGCTCCTCAGCCGGCTTTCCTTTCTGAAGGAGTCCAAGTATTAGATAAAGGTGCTCTGAATGTGTGGTTAGCCCCATGCCCGTGCCCACGTGTCTCTGTGTGTGCTGCTTTGTCACAGGTACAGGCATGTGGAAGGCAGGCAAGGGAGAAGCCCAACAACTCCGAGCACAAGGAGGGAGGCACATGACCCTTGGGTTCTTACAGGCTTTCCTAGCTCTTCCCAGTAGCAGTCATGTCTTCATAGCTCTGCAAGGATGCATAGGATGGCATTTGTCTTGGCTTGCAGGCGATGGGAAGACCTCCCCTGGGCTCTACACCAAACTACTGGGATGAAACCGTGTCGTGACAATCCCTGGAGGCAGCTTCCATGAACCTTGGAGGCTCCCTTTGATTTTCTGGAATACTTCCACCGAGGAGCAGCCGGCACTCCCCATCACCTTATAGGCCTTCCTTTATAACTTCTACATTCCCCCCCCCATTTCTCTTCCTTGCTAAACTTAACGTCATCCAAGCCACATCTTTGCCACGTACTGAACAGCTGTAAATGTCCTTTCCGTGGCATCTTTGGAAGCAGCATAAATCACCCCACATTTCCATGACTCCTGGGAACAAACACAAGGTCTTCTCCCTGGAACGTGGCACCACTCAGGGTCAGCGACTCCCCAGAAGCTGGGCAGGGCTCTTCTCCAGGATCACCAATGTCACCCGCTAAGATTGGCTTTCCTCTCCACTTCCATTTATGTGGGTTTTGCCATCACTCAAACCTAAGAGAAGGCCTTTTCCTTCTTGTGGTGGTCTCTTGCATTGATGTCCTTCACTGCCTGGACTTCATTCTCAGTTACTCCAGGAGCCATGGTGCCCAGGGTGGCAAGGCTGTCGGCCCCAGCAGAGCCCCACTCATGGACACTCTCACCCCTTTCTGAGGAGTTCTAGTTGTCAGGAAGCTTTTCTTGATATCAAGTCTAAAGCTGCATCCTCCACCCAGAACTCCTAATCCCTCTCCCACAGGGAAATCATTTCAAGAGCTGCAGATGGCCTCTCGCCATGGTCTCCTCTGCATTAGTCATTTATCAGCTCTGCTCCTTGAGGCCCCAAGGAAGGGACCATGTTTTATCTGCCCATCCTTTCCTGCACTAGCACATACTCTGTAAACAGCAGGGGCTAAATAAATAATCATGGAAAACTCGGGCAAAGATCCCTTTTGCCCGACAATGTGCGGCTTTTTGAACACCGGCCAGAAGATGTTTCCCTGCTGCGCCCACTCCCGACACAGATCTTCTTCTAAAGCTTCCCTCCCAAGACAAGGACCCCTTCATAACTCGACTGCGCCCTCCCCCTCCCCAATCTCCCATCTGACAGCTCGGACATCAGGGGGCGAGCCCCCACTTCCAGCTGACGGAGGCCCTCTTGTAACTCCTCCTTCCCTCCAGGAAAGTGGTCCTACTTTGGCTGTCTGCAGCCACAAAGAACTAGTCTTCTCCCTAGTCCACACGACACGCATTTCCTCTGGAAGAGAACCAGAATCAGAGAATCCCAGAAGTGTAAAGGGCTTTGGAGGTTTCCTGGTCCAACTCACAGCTGAAGAGCAGGATCTTCAGCAGCAAGCTCAAGAGGGACTTGGAGCCTTGCCCTAAGACCTTTAGCAATGAGAAACTCCCTCCTAATGAACCACTACACACCTTCTGGTTATGGAACCATCGCTCCATCATTCAGCTCTGATTAAGCACCTACTCCGTGCTGGGTTCTGTGCCAAGCACAGGGCCTGGGTCCCCCTGGAGCGCTTACACTCGGGAGGGGCCACAGATAGGCACATATGAGACCCATACAAAACAGATTCAAAGTAACTGTGGGTACAAAGGCTAGATGGCACAAGTCCTGGAAAGGCCTCCAGAAGCAGCAGCAGTCTATGAGGGGAAGGGGGGCCTTCCAGGCAGGGGATAAAGGCAGCACAGCTGGGAGGGGAGATGGCACAAGGAGCAGCACATCCAGGGAAGAGCCAAGAGGCCAGGACGGCTGGACTGCGGAGCGTGGTTTGGGGGTACATGTAGGCAGACTACATTCACTGTTAAGAGAAGGATAAGCAGGGCCCCCCTTAGAAGGCAGCACCGACCCACAGATCACAACTCCAGATGTTGGAGGCAGAAGGCTCAGGCTGGATCCTTTCTCCAGCACTCACTAGCAGTAGGACTATGCCTTGTGAGACTCAGTCTCCTCCCTGTAAAATGGGCATATCATATGTGCACAGCCTCCTTGCCAGGCTGTGGCATGGAGCTGAAGGGCCACCGAGATGTAAGCGATGACTTAGACCGGTCCAGAATGTCCCCAAGATTCAGGCCCTCTCCTTGTCCTTTCGTGTCACAGGGGCAGGGACAGGAAAGCTTGGCTGACATCTGAAGCTCTGGGCTGGAATCCTGGCTCAGGATCCTATCGGCCGCAGGACTTTGGGCAGGTCATCGAACAACCTTCTCTTACAAAGAAGACCAGACTGAAGCAGAGAGACCCGAGTTCTAATCCAACCTCAAACACATTCTAGTTGTGTGACCCTGGGCAACAAACCTGTCTGCCTCAGTTTTCTCATCTGCAAAAGTGGCTAATAGCAGCACCTGTCTCCTAGGGCTGCAGTGAGGATCAAAGGAGGTCACACATACAAACTTAAAATGCTCGCTAAACATGGGACAAAATTCCTCCCCTTGTGCAGAGAAAAAGGAACCAGAGTCCAAGAGAACATAAGAGCAGCAAGCCACGAGTCTTGGATGACACGCAAGAAAACAGGCTGTAAAAACGCAGATTCTTCTCCAACAGAAGAGGGTGAAAGGAGAGGTCATGAGGGCCGGAGACCGAGTGCTGGGCAGGATCTTATGGGTGCAGTCTGCCTGCAGAGGAGGCAGAGATGTGGGGGAAGCTGCAGAAAGGCAGGGCTCTCGATAAAGCTGCAAGTCTGGAGGGCCTGGTGCTCTCCTACAGCCTAGGAAGGAGCCTCTGTGCCATGAGGAACGGGAGGGGAACGGGAACGCAGGCTCTTTCCTGCAATGGGTCGCAGGTCAGCTGACAGGTGCCAGCGAGGTGCCCGCTTGGAGGCAGAGGGGCCACAGCACACAACGCACCCCTAGGACAATGGTTTGCTAAGCGGACACAGCCTTCCCTTTGGGGAGAAAACAAGAACATCAAGTGCCTTGTCCTGTCAATGTCCTATGAATGATGACACTCTTTAAAATGTCGTCTTGTCGGCCTCAGGCCGGAGTTCCAGCTTCTGAGGCTCCTTCCTACCTCTGCGTCTGCAGAAAATGGGAGGAGGAGCCCCTCTGGCCAGCCGATGATCCCATAGCCTTGTCCAATGAGACGCAGCTAAAATTAAGTCTGAAGCAGCCGCAGCAAGCTCAAAAACCAAGGGGTGGGCGTCCAGTGGGTGAACTTGATGAGCAAAGAAATGCTAAACTGACCATTTCACTTTTAAACTGGATTCTCTCTTTAGTTCATTCACACAATTTATAAAAGGACAGTCTTTTGTACAAAGGAGGCTGGCCAAGTCCCTCAGTGCAATGTGAAGAGCAAGCATTGGATGTGGACCCTAAAGAACTGAGTTCAAATCCTGGTTCTGCTCTTATCACCCATGTGACTGTAGCCAACCCCTCTCCACCCCCCCCCCACTGGATCTCCTTCCCTTGTCTGTACAAGGGGTCCACTCCAGCTCTCATCTAGGATGCTATGACCTTGAGTCACCTTGCCTCCTTGACCCTTGGGTTTCCCCTGAAAATGAGGGTTTGGCCCAAGTGTCTTTAAAGGTAACTTCCAAGGTTACATTTATGAGGCTGTCACAGGAGTTCTACATTTCCCCACAAGTTAATTCACCTTCCCCAAGTAATCAAGATGTAAATATTAATCAGATAATTTTGAAATAAGAACTCAGGCAAATGGTTTACTTACACATTACGGCAAGGTATGGTCTTGAAAAAACCAACTTCATTTCCGGTAAAATGGGTTTCATTGCCGCTGAAGTCCTTGCAAGTGATGTTGGGTGCTGGGTAACATGATACTAAAAAAAAGAAAAAGCCAAGAAACCATTATGTTTCCTGCAAGCAAACAGGCTGTGCAAAGACACAATAATTGTACTCCAATGCCTTCCTCCAAACAAGTGAAGATGTTCTGCAGACAGTTTAGTTGTGAAATGGAGGCTCAAAGGTATTCAAATTAGCAAACATTTATCTAGTACCCACTGTGTGCTTGGCACTCTGCTACCAAAGGGAGTCACACGGAGGTCTGGATTAGTGAGGTAAAGAGTGCCCTGAAACAGTCCGAGGGACTTGGATTCATTTGAAATTATAATCATGTAAAATGTGGTCACTGGTTCCAACCCAATGGAAATGTGTAATGCAACTTTCATTCATTCTTATATGAGAATAAATGTTCTTCATTAGATTCATTATTAGAATTAAAGCCAGACCTCAGACTTCACTGTAACCCATAAACTTTAAGGAGTTTACATTCTACCAAGACAGAGGCTCTTAAGTGGGAGTCCGTGAACTTGTGAGAGGAAAAAGTTACATCTTCATTTCACTCTACTGGCTTCCTTTACAATCCTCTATACTTTATGTAATGCATTTAAAAATAGGATTCTGAGGAGGCCATAGGGTTCATGTGCCAAGGGGGTCTCCCACACAAAGAAAGCTAAGAATCCCTGAAAGGAAGAAAACAACATAAACACAAATAAGCAAATATGGGATAATTTGAGGTGGGAAAAGGCATTAACAAATGGAAACACTTAAAAAATTTTTTGTAATGATCTGACTATAGTTAATCCATATTCAGAAGTCACACTGCTAAAATGAGATCTTTTTAAAAGGACAAAAGACATACACAAGCTCATTGATTAAGATCCTATTTCAAGGATATTGAGTCCATTCATTGTTTATAATTGTAGCAATTTTTATAAGCCACCCTTCAATAACTCACATCTGGGGGTAGGGCGGCATAGGGGGCCCACAGTGACGCCAAATATTACAGTGACATCAACACTTAGGCAAGCTTATTAACACAACTTGTTGTCCCCTTTCTTATCACTGCTACTGTCACTGGAAGAACAGATGGAAGTCACACAAAGGTTTTCTCTCTTTTTGTGCCAGCTCACTGATGAAAAGCCTCTCCCTGCTCAAGGGCTGGTCCTTACAAAGCAAAGGGTCCACTGGGGCCTCTGAGGCCAGCAAGTCCCACTTTATTTTACAAATGAAGGACTGAGGTTCAGGAATATACAAAGGGACTTGCTGAAGGGCAGAGAATCACAGAGCTTGAGCTAGAAGGATCACTGAATCCAATCCCTTTTTTGCCTTCAGATGCAAACCACAAGTGGTTGCTCAGTCTCATTCACCTCCTGGAAATCTCGTGTGAGGATGCCATTGTGTTGGGATTTCACTTCCCTTCCCCTGCCATTATATACCATGAGAGCTGGAAGACTCAAAATGAGCAGAGGAATTGAGGGAAAGGGGTAGGGGAAGGGGATCCTGCATGAGAATAGTGAAAAGATCACATTCACTAGACTAACCAAAGTATTGAAGTCTATGACATTTTTCTTAGGGTAAAGCAATCTAAAACAGACTCCACCCTGGAATGACCAATCTTAGTCCCAGAGAAGACATTAAAAATATGTCTCTGTCCCTTCTTTGCAGAGGAGGAAGACTATGGATGGGAAATATTCCATGTATTGTTAGAATCTGGCGATTTAAGTTTTGCTGAATTGAGCAAGGGGACTAGATTCACAAAGGAAAGTGATTAATAAACATGTATACAATGAAAACATTCTTTGAACTGGTGTTCCAGATGTAGACAACGTAGCATTTCTACAAAGAGGGCCCTCAGTAACGTTTCCACTTCTCTCTTAAGGGATTTCTGAAATCCATGGCTGTTCCCTGGGGAATACAAGGCAACAATGACCCAAGAACAAAGTTCAGAGTCTTTCAGTCAATAATTGTTTACTGAAGGCCTCCGGTGTGCCAGGCACTATGCTAAGCACTGGGGATCCAAAAAAAGGTAAATGAGCATGTATATACATATGCAAATCACACACAGAATAAACTGGAAATCATCAGCTTACAGCCCTAAAACCTTCTCCAGAAGCATCTGCATGGTCACGTGCCACAGCACTGAACTCTCCTCCTAGAGTCTACACAAGCAGCCACAAAGGACCCAAGTGCTTTACTTCCTTTCAGGCTGAGATCCAGTTGATTCTGAGGGTCAGAAATTCCTCTCTGTTTCCAACAGAGGAAGTCCTGCCATACTGATGAGTTGGGACGAGGGACGGCTCAGCTTGAGATTCCCTGGCAGAGGCAAATTCCCGCTTAGGGAACTTTCTCTCTGAATGCAGTCGGCCACACTATCACTTGTGGTCACCGAGTTGGGAACAGCGGCATCGTGTCCCGACTCAGAGGCTGGGGAGGTGGAGAGTCATCTGCCATCGAGCTACCTATAATTTCTAACTCTGAGATCCATCAACGGTGGAAGAGCCTACACAATGACAATTTTTGATTCTATTTAAATCAATGCTTGTCAAGTTCCTGCTTTCTGCTCGGTGTGTACTTTACTGATTAGAAAGTAGGTGACAAAGTCCTGTCCTCTGGCAACCTAGGAGTTCTGATAAGGCAAGACAAACACAGCAAGTGAAATGCTCAAGTGGCTGATAATACAAGGTCAAAGGAAAGCCGAGTCACAACAGGCACCCAGAAGAGTTCCTCCTCCAAATGTGCCAAGGGACAAGAGTAGCAAGAGATGGACAGACAGCTGCTGGCAGCATCACTGGAGAGAACACTCAGGGCATTAAGAACATGGATCCATTTGACTATTGACTCAGCGGCCAATTCCATCTCAAGGATTTAATCCAAATCAATCCAACAAGCATGGACACCAAGATGGAAGCAAAACAGACCTTGTCTTCAAGAAGTTCCCATTCAACTGGGGTAGAAGGAGGGAAGGAGATACCACATACACAAGTCAATATAAAAACTATACAAAGTTGTATCAGAAGGGCTCAGAGAGGGCAGATAACTGGGGAGAACAGGCAGAGGTGGGCAAGAAATAGGTAACGGTGCCTGGGCTGGAAAGAAGCTAGTGAGATGTAGAGGGCTGAGAGGGGATTCAATTCAAACATCAATTATTAAATACTTATTAAACAAGCAGCTCCTCTAGGCCCCAGAAATATGCAAATGAGAGTATCTGCTTTCAAGGAGATTATTTGCCAGGGAGATAAATCAGAACATAATACGCATAATGTAAAGACAAGGACCAGAGAGAGGGAACAGTACTGATCGAGTAAATTAAGAGTCAGAGAGAAGTTAGAGGAAGGATGTGTCCAAAGGAAGATTTGAAGAAAATGAAAGGCTTCTGTTAAAAGGCAAGAGAAAGATAGCAACAGATGCAAGAAGGAAGGTGAACCAGAAGGGATGTGTGCAGGTCACAGGTGCTGGATGACGGGAGAGGGCAGGTACGGCCAGGGTTCACCTCCCACTCTGCTTTTGGCTCCTCTGGGACACTGGGCCCCATCTCAAACCTCTCATCTCTTTTCTCATCCATAGGGCTGGACTAGAGGAGGTTTATCATCTCTCCTAGCTCTAAGATCTCCAACTAAAAGATAAGCTCTTTCTTAATTATAGTGACCAATCCAGACAAACTCACAAAGAGAAAATACAGATGAAACAGAAGCTCAACTGGTTATGGCAGAACAGCTTGACTCTAGCATAGCCCTAGTTCAGGGCAACCTCAATTATATATCACAGAAGCTGCTATTTGTTTGTTTCTTTGAAAGAAAGAAAAAAAGTACTAAGTCAAAGAAATATTGATCCTTATAGAGGCCTTAATAGAAATAGAAAACAGAAAGGAAAAAGGAAAAAAAAAATTAACAGAAAAAAGATTTTGGCCCTAACTACAGTTACCATGTAATTCTCCTAAGTTTTCCATAAATCAGGAAAATACATATACTTTTAAAGAGGGTTTACAAAAATAATGTCCCTGTGTTTTAGGTTCAAGCACAACCATAAATTTTTTGCCTGCCCTGTGGCAGGACATGACTTTTCAGAGATTCACAATTCTTACCTGTAAAACATATGGGAAGAGATCTGCTGAGAGACTGGTACGTCAAACTTAAACTGGGTTTAAGGAATATGAATGGTATCCATGTTACCGATGCAGTCACATGCTTCCACCTTGCTTACTGCTTCAGAGGCCAAATACTGCACTGATTCAATCCATGTGAGTGAGTACTCCTTCCAAAAGCCGGAGAGTTGGGTAGACAATTTGGGGAAGTAGCTATGGAAGGAAAATTTGTGGAGAGCCAACTAAAAGATGAGCTTCCTCAAACCATGCAGGCTCAGACTCAAACCATGGACAGCATCAGTCCACAGGATTAGACCTGAACACTCTCTCAGCCCATTTGGCAGGCCTGGGCCAACACTACATTTCCCCAGCATAGTCCAGAGCATATCCACAGTCCGAAGACAGGGCTGATTTTCCAGTTGCTTAGGAACAGATACAGGCATACCCTGCTTTATTGTGCTTCAGAATTACTGCATTTTTTACAAATTAAAGGTTTGAGCCAACTCTCTGTTAAGCAAATGTATCAGCACCATTTTTCCAATGGCATGTGCTCAATTCATGTCTCTGTCACATTTTGGTAATTCTCACAATATTTCAAAAAAATTATTATTATTACATCGTTATGATGGCCTGCAATTAATGATCTTTAATGTTACAATTTTAGTTTTGGGGTGCCAAGAACCATGCCCATATAAATAAAAGGAAGAACTTAATAGGTAAATTGTGTGTTCTGACTGTTCCACTCACCAGCAATCCCCTATCTTTCTCCCTGTCCTTGGTTTTTCCTATTCCCTGAGAAACAAAAATATCGAAATTTGGCTTGTGACTCGACAAAGACCACTAAATGTTCAAGTGGAAGAAAGGGTCAACTGATGTGACCGATTTCACTCGTCATATTTTAAGAAACTGCCACAGCCACCCCAACCCTCAGCAACCACCACCTTCATCAATCAGCAGCCATCAACACTGAAGCAACAGCCTCCATCAGCAAAAAAGATTAAAACACAGAAGGCTCAGTTGATGTTTAGCATGTTTTAGCAGCAGAGCATTTTAAAATTAAAGTGTGTATATCATTTTCTTAGATATAATACTAATGTACTTGATAGGTTTCAATATAGTGCAAACAACTTTTATATGTACTGACAAAACAAAACATTCATCTGACTTGCTTTATCACAACATTCTTTATTGCAGTAATCTGGAAGTGAATCCATAATAATTCCCAGGTATGACTGTATGGTAAAAAGTTAAGTGTACTTGTATCAAAGGTGAAGTAAGTGAAAAGGATATTTTATGTGTCATTCTTAGACCTTTAAGCTTGTGCTAAAAAAAGAAGCCTGAGTTGGGATTCAGCAGTCCCAAATTTAAGCCCTCTCTAACCTGGTACTCAGTGTATGCTGTCAAGTAACTTTTATCTCCCTCAATCGTGTAAAAGGGAACCAATTGATCAATTATGCTACCCAACACCTGAAAAGGAAGATCCAGAGTTATCCTCTCCTGGGTTCTCTTTCCTCATTGCGTTTTTCTGATTATTTTCTTTTCTGAGGCTTCTATCTTCCTAACCACCTTTTCCTCGGTATCTTTAATGCTTCTTCATCCTGTCACATCCATTAAACCTAGGTGAACCCCTAAACTCTCTTCTGAGCCACTGTCCCCTTTTCCCTCTAAGACTTGAGAGATCTCATCAAATCCCATGAGTCTACTCTCTGTCTGCAGATGATGCCTTGATCTATATATCCAGCTTGAGCCTCTCTTTCACATTTCAAACTCAACATGTACAAAACTTTTTTTATTATATTCCCCCCACTCCCAAATCCTTCTCTCTTCCAAAATACCCAAGACTGTTAGGACACTACCATCCTCTTAGGGACCTGGGTTTTGTTTTTTTTCAACATCCAAAACAAAATTTCTAGTAAAAACAAAAACTTCCGACACATCAAGTTCAGGAACCTGCCTATGTTTTTAAAATGGACCTTCTCCTACAGGACCAGGGCAAGACTTCTATAAGATGAGGACATGGATAACCTTAAAGCTCTTTCTAGTCTGAAATTCTAGGGCTATGACTACCCCCAAGGGACAGCACTCTCTAGAAGCTGGTTCCTCACAGGCCTCAAGAAAAACAGTGTTTTAGGGGCAAACTCTGAAACTCAAATAAAAACAATCAGTTTTCATTTATAAGTCCAGGGCTACCTTGAAGGCTAACCCATTATTAGATTTTCAGTGTTGAGTATTTACATGTCAGAAATGGCAAATGAGACAAATCGGTTTTGTTGATTATCTAGATTTAAAAGTGTTCATTAATGCAGATGAAGCTAAAAATGTGTGGGCAGATTCCCAAAGTCTCCCAGCTCACCTATGCTGCACTTCAATGTCTGAGCTCTGCAGGAAGAAGCTCAAGGGATAAGTGCTGTGGGGCGGAATTCTCAAATTTCACATCCAGAAACACCTCTTCCCCCCCCCCCCAATCTATCTTGCTAATTTAATAGATGGTAATGAAGATGCAAATGTTACAAGATCTGGAAGAGTATCAAAGACAGTAAATAAAATATCTTTATGTGAACACAAAAAAATGGAGGATAACATTTGTGGCAAATTTTTTATAACTAATAATTACAACTAATATTTAATAATAAATAATAACTATTTTTTTCAGTTTATGCCTTCATATTATTTTCATTTGAAAGAGATTCCATTTTAGGGGTTGAGACCAGATTCAGTCTAAATAAACCATGTGGTCTGTCAGCTTCTCTAGTGTGGGGCCTAGATAAGCTCCACACCATTTCACAAAGTGCCAAGAATATAACTAACTCAAGAAATAGTTACAGAATAAAAAGATCTGACACTGATCAGAAAATCCACATGCATTTATTAAGCACCTACGGGTACCTTATGATAGAAAGCACTAACACAAGTACTAAGAGCACAAAAACAAAGAATGAAATTACTCTTTATCCTCAAAGACCTTCCATTCTATTGAGATGGAACATGTCTACATTATAAGTGATACTGGCTGCTTCTAACTTCATACCATTTTTTAATTTGATTTTGTAACATTTCCCTACCCAAAAAAAGTCCATCATTTAAAAAATTACTTTTTTTTCCTTAGAACCTTTGGAGACACTTGAGTTTGAAACAAAGTTGAACATTAAAGTTAATTCTATCCAAAATCAGCAACAAAGTGATTCTAAGCTGCCTCCTACTCATGTCTGGAGGTGGTGATCACATTGCACTCTCTCTAACTCCTAAGGAGCATCTTCATCTCAGAAAATCTATGAACACCCCAAATGATCATTCCCAGGTGGGAAAAGCCACTTCTTTTCTTATAGAGTTTCTCTTACAGACTGATAAATCCCTCCCTCTGAGAATATTTTCCTGATTAGCCCTAAAAGTTCACCTTCCCTAATGTCCTGATTATCTGCAAGATTTCACAGAAAAGGAGCCTGGTTCAGACAAGCAAAGTCAATGGACATTTATTATGTGCCAAGGGCTGGGCTAAGCTGGGGACCAAAGAAAGGCAGCAGGGAAAGCCCCAAGTCTCCCTGATTAACCGGTGCTGGGATTCGAATTTGGCCCTGATTCCAAACCAGGCACCCTTCCCACTGTGCCTGGGGCAACAGAGGAGCTGGGCAGATGGACATGCAACAGTGCCAAGGAGCCCAATACCCTCCTCCTCAGGACACAAATGAGGGAATCTGGCAGCCTGGACAGAACCTTCACGCTAAAGGACTCCAAGACACAGTGAGAGAACAGGCAGGGCCCAGAACACATATGAGTCCACAGAGGACAAGGCAGCCCTTCCCAGCTTTGGTCCACAGACAAGTAGGGCCTCCTTCTTCCCAGACCTTCCTGTACTGTGAGGCCATCTCCAGCCTCCATGCCTTTGGGAAGGCTGCCCCCTTGGCCTGCCACATTCCCTCCCTACTCAACAGAACACTTTTCTTCCCTCTGGGCTCAGCTCAAGAGGCAATCTCCCCCTCCTCTTTACGGGAGGTTTTCCCTCACACCCTAACTCTCTGCCCATACACATTTCTAGGCACTCCAACCACTTCCTTTGCCTCAGTCACACTCTCATTTGGGTCATATTTGGTGATATAAGCATTGGAGAGCAAGGCCATGTATCCCACTTCAGTTCTACATACCCAACACCTACCATGATGCTTTCAAACAGCACAGACAATAACATTTATGGGATCTAACCAAATTTACAGAGTGAGGAGCCATAATTGCACTGGATTCAGCAGGCCTATCTAGGCTTCGCTCTGCACTAATGGAGACCAGCCCAATGAGAACACAGACACCCTTGAGGATTTACACAGACAGAGACAGAGGCTCCAGGGCAGAGTGTATAGGTAAAATAAAGCATGGTGAATGAGAACGTTTCTTTGATTAATAAACAATTTTCAGAGTTCTTTTATATGCCCAGCTCTCACAGAGCATAGAAAACATGATTCCCTTTACATATGTTTTAGTCATCTCACAGATGCAGCAATTACTTTTGTAGCAACACTTTTATTTACTTCATCACCTAACTGCCAGTCAAATTTAAGACAAAGACAAAACCACAAATTCTACAAGCAACCAAGTGGAAGATCTCTAAATATAAATAACATGACTATTCTATATCCACTAGAAACAGTGAGAAAGAATGGAATAATGTGTTCCAAAGAACAAAGGAGCTCCAGATACAAATCAAGGTGCCACAACCTGCATACTTGAACATAATCATCAATGAAAAAAGATCAACATTCAAAAGAGAAGCAGTGGAAGCTTCCTAACTCACCTCCCAAATACAGGAAACAAAAATCACATGAATTTTATAAGTATCCCTGGCAAAAGAAAAAGAATAGCAATTACATGGAGCACAAGTCGTGGAATAAATTACCCTACTAAAAAAAAGGAGAAACTGATCGGACACATCTGGGAAGCTAAAATAACAAAGAATATAGGTTTCTTTCTAAAAGCACTAAAGGAAAGAAAGGTGAAAGTGGAATTTAAATCAAAGAACTGATGGTGAAAAAGAGAGCTAAAAGCCCACAGATTAACATTTCTAATATCCAATGGTTTTGTATTTAGTTGAGTTTTTGCTTTTTGCATTTGGGATAAATTCTGCAGAATGAGAGAGCACCTAAAAGGAAAGAGGTGAGGAAGACAAAGGGAAACGTGTGATAGTGCCTGAATCAAGTCTACGGTAAATAATGAAGAAAAAAATAACTCTGGTAACATTTCAGGGAAAGGGAGAATGGATGAGGTGACAAAGTAAGGGAGGTTACTGGTTAAAATGAGGAAAGTAGGTGAAAGGGAAATCACAACTCAGTGATGGAAAGGGATCATGTTGAAGGACACTCTTATGGGGTATATGTGATGGGATAAGAAATGGAACCATTCCATTGGGAATAATTAGCAGGGATTTGATGCTTGGAGAGAACACTATTTGAGAAAGTGTAAGGCCTCCTAATGGCAGCTGACATCCAGAAGGATGGGAGGCACAGATCCAGAGATTTCATGGCAAATGAGCAAAAAAATGATCACGAGGGCAGGGGACAATAATTCACTACACCATCAGACGCACAGGAAAATATCTACTACGGGACCATACCCCTAACCTCTCTCTGTCCTAAAAGAATTGATACTTCTAGAGTGAGGCATAAGAGAAAAAAGGAGAGGAGGCAAGATCTATAAGGTAATAACAAAGAAATCGTTCAGAAGAGGCAACTCAAAATGAGTATTTGAAAAGCTTTAATTCCAAGAGGAACAGAGACTAAAGAATAGAAGGAATAGGAATCAAAATCCAGAATACAAAGGGAAGAGAACATGGGAAAGAAAGCTTTTTCAGAAAAAGGGGGTGAAAATGAGAAACAAATATAAAAAGCAGAAGCAGTTGAAGGGGCCACCATCAGGATTATATTTAACTGGGATGGAAAAAAGAGGGAAAGAATTAGGTGACTAGACAAGAGAAACAGCTGGATTGGAAAGAAAGAATCTGGGTTCAAACCCCTCCCCTCTCCATACAACCAGCCAAACCTCGGAAAAGTCACTCAGGTTGTTCATCCAACTCCCCAGCCACCTCCTTTGGGAAGCCTCTCAGGATCGCCTCAGGCAGACGGCTTTCCTTCCTCAGACCCTCTACTGAGTTGCCCCACTCAGGCATGTAACATTCACTGTATCCGTTGTTATTCTCTTATTAGGATTTATATTCAATGACAACAGGGTACTTTATACAATCTCTTCATTTTTCCCTGGCTATATGTTATCAGTGATCTGCACAATAATGTTTATAAACTGAATTTACAGGTACAAAGGCACACATGCAACTAATCCTTGTCACAATGAATGAAGTTCATGATTACTATTTTATTCTTTAAGTTTTACTGGTCATTTGCATCCACCAGTCTTTATGTGAAGGTATTTCTGTAGTAAACCTATCAGTTTAACTACATCAAGGACAAATCAAAAGGCCGTTTCTTTCATTACTCTACCCAGGACCAAAATAAATAAGCTTCAGAAAAGAGAATTAACATAGGCATCATCTATGTTATTAGTCAAGAAAAGTCATTTTGACATAGCTTGTAGATAATGGACCACATAACTAGAAAGCCAGATAAAAATTTTCCTGCTCATGTTGTCTGAAACAAAATGCTGTCCACTTCCTCTCCTAGGAGTGATCTCCCAGCCTCTAAGGCTGGAAGAAGGCTCCTAATGGGTGACCTCCGCAAGTGGTCACTTCTACCTTAGGGCAGTTCTAAAAATTTACTATTTTATTTTATATTGATCTGCCTCTGCCTCCTTGTAACTTGCACCCATTGATCCAAACTCTGACCCCCACGTGACAATGCCTCAAATACCTAAATGCAACCATCAGGTAGGTCCCCATTAAATCTTCTCATGCTCAGGCTAAGTTTGCCTGGATCTCTGAACCAAACCTCATCAGGAAGAGCTTACTGTTCCCTCCTCATTCTGCTAGCCCCTCTGAATGTTATTTATTTATTATTATTCTTCATTTGTTTGATAATACTTGGGCATCTTACCATGAGCTGTATAATTTGTACAGTTAACAGGTTCCTGAGTGGCCTCATTTATTTCAGGATCTTTACAAAAATATGTTAGAAGCGTTAAGGAAAATTTGAATTGCATTTCAATACCCAACACTGTCACAGCAATAATCAATTTCTAATATGTTGCAAGCACACACATACTGAGAAAATGAAAGAAAACAAAGGAAGGCACAAAGCACACTTAGCATCCCTGAGTCCCCTGAATGCCCCTTAACTTAAGGCAACATAAAAGGAGGGCAGTAATGGATGAGACAGGCTGTAAACCTAAGAGCAAACACCTGCATTTCAGGATACAGCATATTAAGTTTCTGAGCCTTTTTCTTCCGTATTATTATTTTCTTCTTGATTCTTTTTTGGGGAGGCTGAGGGAGAGGAGGAAAACTTGGTCTGGCAGGACTCCCGGCCATGAACGGCACGCCACGCAGGCCCAGCGTCACAAGTTCCTGAATCTCGTGGAGTGCGTTCGTCTCCTCTGACAGCAATAGCAGAGGCTTGCTAGGTCCTTTCCCCACATGGAAACAAAGACTCTCAACCTCTGCTAGCCAGAGCCCAGAAAGCACCCCTCCCTGCCTTCCGCCCTATTTTCTGTAGCAGCTTCCCCAAGAGGCAGCCCCTGGCCTGCGGACCTGGACGAAGGGGAGAAGGGGACTCTCTCCAGTGGGGATCGGTGTGTCATGGCTCCCTACTAGAACACAAGCTTTCTGAGGGCAGCACCATTTCTCACTTGTCCCTTTATCTTTTACATTTTTAAATGCCTCAGTTGTGGGAAAGGGAAGATATAGACTTTAGGAAGACAAGCCCCATAGGGGGGAATGACACACACACGGAGAATCCCATCCTCCATTCATCCAGGCCCTGTCTCCGGAGTCCATCCCCCTGCCAGATAGCGGCCAACCGTCCGTCCAGACAATCCAGCCCGGGCCTCCGTCGCCAGCTCTAACAGCCAGGGCCGCTCCCTGGTTCGGCGCCTGGCCTGACCTCTGAAAACCCAGAGCCGCCTCCGCACAGCAGGGAGGCGATGGAGTAAGACTTAGGGGGAGCGGGCAGACAGACTAAGAAGGCTAGGACTCCACAGCTTTGGCAGCACTGAGGACGAAGCTTAAGGCACACTGACTGACGGCGCGGGCTTCGGGAAGGGTCGTGGGACTGAGCCGGATGAGAGAAAGCTGCAGGGAAGAGCAAAGCACTGAGAACAGGAAGAGCGCCAGGGACCCCGCGCTCTGCAGGTGCACGGCTGGGGCCCGAAGGGGCTGCGGAGATGCGCGAGCCTCGCGTTTCAGGGAGGAGGAAAGCAGAGGGACTGGCCCGAGGCTGCCCGGGCGGGGAGGACACCAGCCGTCCCCCGCACCGGACCCCTCCCTGGGGCTCAGCCTCCCACCAGATTCCCCCCGGGAAACCGAGGCTGTGGCCCCAGCCCCTCCAGACCTGGGTTGTCAGAAGCTCCCTCCCAGCTGGGACATTCTATGGCCCGAGATTCCTCCCCGCTCTAACATCCTGTGTTCTAAGGTCCCCCCCAGCTCGGACATCCTGTGTTCTAAGGTCCCCCCCAGCTCGGACATCCTGTGTCCCAGGGTCCCCCCCAGCTCGGACATCCTGTGCTCTAAAGTCTCTCCCAGCTCGGACATCCTGTGCTCTAAGGTCGATTTCAGCTGGGACAGTCTCCATCCCAAGGTGGCTTCCAGCTCTGCTATTCTGCGCCCTAAAGACACCCCAAGCTCAGACATGCGATGTCCTAGGGTCCCCCCCAGCTCGGACATTCTGTATCCCAGGGTCACCCCCAGCTCGGCCATCTTATGTCCCAAGGTCCTTCCCAGCTCGGACATTCTCCGTCCTAAGGTCCCTCCCAGCCCCAACATTCTGCGTCCTAAGATCGTCCCCAAATGGGACATTCTGAGTCCAAAAGTCACTCCCAACTCGGACATCCTCCGTCCTAAGGTCACTCCCAGCTGTGACATTCTAAGCTCTAAGGTCACTCCCAGCTGCGACATCCTGTATCCTAAGGTCCCCTCCAGCTCCGGCATTCTTCGCCCCAAGGCTGCTCCCAGCTCGGACACTCTGTGCCCAAACGTGGCTCCCAGCTCGGCCATCCTGTGTCCTAAAGTGGCTCCCAGCTCGGCCATCCTGTGGGCTAAGGTCACTTCCAGCTCTGATATTCTGTGCTCTAAGGTCACTTCCAGCTCGGACATTCTATGCTCTAAGGTCACTTCCAGCTCGGACATTCTAAGGCCCAAGCCCCCCCCCAGCTTGGACATTCTGTGTTCTAAGGACCCTCCCAGCTCGGCCATTCTGTGTGCTAAGGTGGCTCCCAGCTCGGCCATTCGGTGCTCCAAGGTGGCTCCCAGCTCGGCCATTCTGTGTTCTAGGGTCCCTCCCAGTTCGGACATTCTATGTTCTAAGGCCCCGCCCAGCTCGGACATCCTCTGTTCTAAAGTCGCTCCCAGCTTGGACATCCTCGGTCTCAAGGTCCCCCCCAGCTCCAACATTCTACATTCTAAGGTGGCTCCCAGCTGAGCCATTCGACGGCCCAGAGTTCCTCCCAATCCCGACATCCTCCGTCCCACGACCCCCTCCAGCTCAGACATCCTGTGCTCTAAGAGGCCCTCCAGCTCGGACATCCTGTGTTCTAAGGTGGCTGCCAGCTCTGATATCCTGTGTTCTAAGGTCTCTTCCAGTTCTGATATCCTGTGTTCTAAGCTCTCTTCCAGCTCGGACATCCTATGTTCTAGGGTCCCTCCGAGCTCAGACATTCTGTGTTCTAGGGTCCCTCCGAGCTCAAACATTCTACGTCCTAAGGAGCCTCCCAGCTCGGACATTCTGTGTCTTAAGGTCCCTCCCAGCTCCGACATCCTATGTTCTAGGGTCCCTTCCAGCTCTGACATTTTGTGTTCTAAGGTCCCTTCGAGTTCGGACATTCTGTGTCCCAAAGTGTCCCCCAGCTCGGACATGATGATTTCCAAGGTCCCCCCCAGGTCCGACATGGTGGCGCGCCCCACGGCCTTGCCCAGCTCGGACACTCGGTGTCCCAAGGTGCCTCTGAGCTCAGACAGGCGACACTCCAGGGTCCCTCCCAACTCCATGTTCCTATACTGCAAGGTGACTCCTAGCTCTGATGTTCTGTATTCTAGGTTTCCTACCAACTCTGAAGTCCTATGTAGAGACAGCCTGCGTTCTAGGTTCCCACCCAGTCCTGACACACGGTGCTTTAAGGTCCAGCCCAGCTCGGACATCCGGTGTTCTAGAGTCCCTTCCAGCTCAGATGTTCTATGTCCCAAGGTTCCCCCCAGCTCTGACATCCTATGTTCTAGGGTTCCTATGAGCTCAGACATTCTATGTTCTAAGGTCCCTTTCAATTCAGAAATCCTACGTTCTAAGGTATCTCCCAGCTCTGACATCCTGCGTTCTAGATCCCTTCTCAACTCTGAAGACCTTTTATGTTTTTCACGTTCCTTTCTAGCACTGATGATGTTTTATAGGGGAGGAGAGGGTCGCTTGAGCTGTGATGTTCTAGGGTCCCCTCCCAAGGAAGTGCCACATGTTGAGGTGCCCTCCTAGTTTTGGTGTGATGTTCTAGGCTGCCCCAGGACTGAGGTGCTCTGTTCTAGAGTGCCTGTTCCAGCACTGGCATCTTAGGTTCCCTCAGTACTAACCAGCTACGGTCTGCGTTCTAGGTTCCCCTTCCCAGCAACCAAGCTGTGTTCTAGGCCGCAAGGGCTGCCGATATTTAGCTCTCTAGGCTCTCCCTCACGGCACCAAAGTCCTAGGTTTGAGTCTTCTCTTGCCCAGGGTAGATGGGCCTAGGTTCTGAGCCCCCCCCAAGGGCTGATGGGTCTAGACGTCCTCCAATCCCCACAGGTGGCTCTAGGTTTTGGGGGTCCCCCGCCCCACGGCGGGTCTAGGTTGTAAGGCTCCCCTTCCCAGGGCTGCAGGAGATTTGGGTTCTAGACCGACAGTCCCACCCCCCCCCACCCCGAAAGGCCCAGGTTCTAAGCGCCGGGTTCTAAGATTCTAGATGCGGGCCCCTCCACCGCGCCCCCGCCTCTACAGAGGATATTGTCCCACTCTCAGGTCCTCGCACTTGACCGTCTCGTCGCCCCCCGCGGCGGCGGCCACTGCCCCCCACGGCCCCGCGCTCACGGTCACGGACACGAGCCACAGGACGCCCAGCAGCCCGGGGGCGGCGGAGGCCCCGGCCTCCCGGGCCGCCATGGTGGAACTGGCGCGTCACCCGTGACACACTTCCGCTTCCGCTTCCTTTCCGCGAGCGGGGGGTGAGGGCAGAGCCTCAAGGGGCGGGACGGAGAGGGGCGGGGCGGGGCGGGGCGAGGGAGCGAGAGTTCTTAAAGGGACCTCGGCCTGAGAGACTGATGGACAGAGACCGGGACCAGGACGGGGCGGGGTCTGGGGAGCAGGTCTTCCAAGCCTTTGTGGTCAGCCCCAGGATTTAGCGAGGGCGTGCGGGGCGGGGGGGAGCTCCGCCGGTGGAAGAGTCAGGGCAGGATTAGCACCCAGGACCTCCAGCTTCGGAGCTCGTGCTTTCTGCCCCGCGGGCGAGACGAGAACGCTTGGGGCCATTCAGCCATTCGTTCCCCAGCCTCTGTGTCCTGAGGGACAGCACTCTTCCCTGCGGATGGGGAAACTAAGGCGCGGGCCAGTTAGGGAAGGAGAGCGTGGACTCTGACCTCCCCAGCCGGGGGTCCCAGGGCAGCCCGCCCGGATCTCTGCCTTCTAGGGCAGTCCTAGCGGTCCGAGGATAAAAGCACCAATCCAAACTCAGCCCGGTTTCACCTCCCTCGCCCCCCCAAAATGTGCGTGGCCCCTTTGGGGGGCTGGAGATCGAAAACAAACAGCGAGAGACCCCTGTTTTTGCGGATAAGGAAACTGAGGCTCCCAAAGTCTGCCGGCCCCCCAAGCAGGAAACAGGGGTGTTCCGAGCCCTTTCTTTTTCTATTGTCTTACGCCCCCTCTCCCAGCAAGCTAATGGAAAACCAGACACATTGGAAATCCAAGGTGGGGCCGTGGGATGAGCAGACCCTTCCCCAGCTTGGTGTCTGGGCAGGAAACCCCCTTTGCCCCGTGTTAGTGAGAGCCCTAGGCATTGAAGGCTCATTTTCCTGAATTCGGACCCAGCCTCATACACTTGCTGGCGGGTCTGCCTCAGTTTCCTCATCCGTCAAATGAGCAAGAAAGAAATGGCAAACCATCGAGAATCTCTGGCAAGAAAACCCCAGATGGGGTCACCGAGAGTTGGACGGGACTGAACACCAATAAAAGATAGCTCCATTTCAGGGAGGCTTCCTGTGTTTTGTGAATGGAAGAATGAATACTCTAGCCCGAGGGAGGAACTGAGGACAATGGACTTGGAGAGCTGATATTTCTTACGGAGGCCAAGTTTTAATTACTGGAGAGACAGGATTACTGCTTCAGTTCCCAGAAGCTTAGAGAAATCTTGGGGTGATGGCTTTGTTTTAAAATTAAATTAAGTTCATTTGGTGCTAAAATCTAGAGTTAGGAGGGTCTTTAGAGGCCTCTTTTTACATAGGTAGAACCTGAGGCTCAGAACTGATGGAACCTTCCTGGAGCAGAGATCTAGAGCTGGAAGAGGCCATCGAGTTCAAATCCCCCCCCCATTTTACAGGTGTGGAAACTGAGGCCCATACAAGCCTGCCCAAGCCATACAGAGATCAAAAGCTGGTAATCCTTGTCCAAAAGATTATGAAAACCCCAATGTGTTCCTACCTCTTAAATCGAATCAAAACTGGAAAAATAAAAAGTTATTTTCAGAAGCATGTGCAAAGAAAATCAAGTGAGAGAGAATTTCCTTGATTCAATCATAATAAAAGCATTGCTAAACTTGGTGGGTTCCCAATTCCCTTTTTTTTTTTTTTTTTGCTGAGGCAATTGGGGCTAAGTGACTTGCCCAAGGTCACACAGCTAGGAAGTGTTAAGTATCTGAGGCCAAATTTGAACTCAGGTCTTCCTAACTTCAGGGCTCTATCCACTGTGCTTCCCTAGCTTCCCCTTCCCAAATACTTTCTAAAAATAAGTTTTATGGATGCCTTTTGTCTTCACATCATAGTTATTTCCATTGGACCATGACAACTCCTTCATGGGTACTCCCTCTTCCTGGTAAAAAAGGTGACCCATCGGGCCTTCTGTCCTGTCCATGCTCTTCCTACATGCAGGACCCAGTCTTCTACCTCTCTCGACTTTGTCAGGAGACAGTGAACCTGCTTCTTACGCCACAGTTTTCCCCCATCTTATTACTTGACCATCATGATTCATTTTCACATGTCTCCCTTTACATCTGTGAAATTCTGTGTAACACTTGCTGCTTCCTCACCTGATTGGACTGACCAGAAGCTCCTTGAGAGCGGGGACTGTTTTATGCCTTTCTTTCTATCCCCAGTACTTAGCATATTGCCTAGTGAACAGGTACTAATAAATCCTAGTTGACTGACTCTAACCATGTGCCTCTGCATTACCCTTTGGATAAGCTAAAGATGATTTTAATTTGTTGTCTGTGATATTGAGTGACTTGCTGCTATATAACTTGGGGTTATTAAAAGCACAACATAATTTCCCAAAGACATCTAGTCCACTTTCCTTCTGTTATACAACTCTGAGCATCTATTAAATGCTTACAAAATAAAAGACACTGTGCTAAGTACTAGGGCTACAAAGAAAAGTAAAAGATGGTCTCTTCAAGAAGCTTATGCTGTAATGGAAGAGACAATATGTATGTGAAATTGTGTCTTATAGTGTTAAGCTGATTTTTGAAGGAAGCAGAAAAGATTCCAAGAGGCAGAGGTAGGTGGGAAGGCTTTCCGGGCTTAGAAAATAAAGGAGGAGAGACCGGAAACAGACCATTCTTTGCAAGGAAAAGTAAATGGGCCAGTAAAGCTGGGTCACAGAAGGAGCAAGAAAACTGGAAAGGTAGGAAGGGGGCAGGTTACGAAGAGCTTTAAACAAAGCTCTAGATTCTAGAGGTAGTAGGGAGCCAGAGGAGGTTATTGAATGGGAGAGGGAATAAATATGATCAGACCTATGTTCTAAGAAAATCACTTTAACAGCTAAGTGGAGGAAGATGGATTGGTGGGGAGAGATGAAGTAAGAGGCCAATTAGGTGGCTATTTGCAGGGTCTTCCCATGATAGAGTTCCTTGGATTGTCCATACATCTACAGTCTGGACAGTAATCATTCATCCACTTGGTTTCCCATCTGTTGATACTTAGACTGAATTTCTTTTAGAGAGTAAGAAATGTTTGATGAATTGTAAAGTTTTTGATGTTTGATAAATTGTATAGCATCCCTTTCCAGGCTGTACTCCTGACTCTCAGGACTTGCTTGTTCAAACCTCCTCACCCTGGAATTTCACTCCAGGCTTCTGGACTTCCACTGGGAGTAGAATCCAGCCCTTCTTCTGATTGGCTAGTTCACAGGTGCCCCACTTTAAAGAAATCACCTAGATCTTCTTTCTTCTACAAGTTCTACTCCTAACTCTCAGGAGTGTCTTCACCATGCCCCCATTTGGGAACTTTTCCCCCCTCCAAACTACCCACTTTTCAGCATCTGTTTATAAACTGTTTCTCCTCCCCCTACCTCCACCTCTTAGAATGTAAATTCTTTTTTTTTCTCTTTGCATTTGTGTTCCCAGCACTAAGCACAGTGTCAAGCTTCACTTGAGAGAAAGCCTGGTCCCTTCTTAAACTTTTACCAAGGGGGCAGCTAGGTGGCAAAGTGGATAGAGCACCAGCCCTGAAGTCAGGAGGACCTGAGTTCAAATCTGGTCTCAGACACTTAACATTCCCTAGCTGTGTGACCCTGGGCAAGTCACTTAACCCCAATTGCCTCAG
>JAJPUD010000573.1:255794-291074 GCA_023553655.1 Myrmecobius fasciatus
TTCCTTCCTTCCTTCCTTCCTTCCTTCCTTCCTTCCTTCCTTCCTTCTTTCCTCTTTCTCTCCTTTCCTTTCTTCTTCCCTTCCTCCCATGCTTCCTTCTTTTCTTCTTTCTTTCTTTCTCTTCCTTCCTTCCTTCCTCCCTTCCCCCCACTCCCTGTCTCTTACCTCTCTGAACCAGGCATTCCAAAAGTTTTAGTGCCATTTTCACCTTACTAAGACTTTTGGAAAACCCTGCATATCTTATACATTTAAGAGACAGTTGATAACTAATTGTAGAATCAATGAAATAATTGACTGATTTTGTCCCTGTTTGAGTTGTGGTGATAATAATGCAGAAGTTTTAGGCTCATGAACAGAACCTTAGAACTGGTGAGAATAAAGTAGACTCATGAGCGTGGTGAGATTTTTTTTTTTATGGCTACTTTTTTTTATTGAAGCTTTTTATTTGTATAACATATGTATGGGTAGTTCCCCAACGTTGATCTTTACAAAGCTTTCCATTACAAATTTTACCCCCAGTCCTCTCCCCTCCCCTAGATGGCAGGAAGTCCACTACATGCTAATAATGTTGAAATGCTTGAGAAGTTATGCAAGAAAAATCCTATCTACAAGAAAAAAAAAAGAATCAGAAAAAGGCAACACAATGTAAACAAATGTCAGTAGAGATCATGAAAATGTTACGTTGTGGTCCATATTTCATTTCCCTCTCTCTGGGTGTATATGGTTTTCTTCAGTGAACAATTGGAACTGGTTTGAGACAATTCTTTGTTGCAGAGAGCCATGTCCATCAGAATTGATCATCATGTAATACTGTTGTTGCCGTGTATGATGATCTCCTGGTTCTGCTCGTTTCACTCAGCATCAGTTCATGCAAGTCTCTCCAGGCCTCTCTGAAATCGTCCTGCTGGTCATTTCTTACAGAGCAATAATATTCCATAACATTCATATGCCATAATTTATTCAGCCACTCTCCAATTGATGGGCATCCCTTCAGTTTCCAGTTTCTAGCCAGCGAGGTGAGATTTTGCACAAAATCTTTTGATGTGAAATTATGATGCTGAATGAGCAAAATCAAGAGATCAAATATCAGGTCAATGATTACAAACTGGATGGGACCTTTGAGGACAGCTAATCTAATCTCTTCTTTTTACAGGGAGATGAACTGATTCTCTGAGGAGAGCACCCCTGCAGTGAGTGGAAGCATTGGGACTTGAAGCCAGATCTTCTTCAGAGTGATGGCTTCAGCCAAATGAAAAGAAGGAATCTGAGAATAGAAAATTGGAGTATTTTTAATCTTTGTGTTGGCATTGGTCTGAGTGTTTTATATCAGATGCGATATAAGGCTTTTTGTAAATGTTAAAGGGCTCCATTGGACAGTGCAGTGCAGTAGGAAGGTAACTTTCACCCCAAGATGTGTCAATGAGAAGCAGAAGAACAAAGGCTAAGAATGTCCTTCCTTACCTTCCCTGCCTTGAAAGAGATTTCCCAGGGGGAGAAATCAGGAGGTTATGAGGAGCCCCCCAGTATTGTTAGGGCTTTAAAGGACTCCATTTCAACCTATTGAGTCAGATGACTATCCATTTCCCTGACAGCTACAAACGGAGGATGGGGATTCTAGGAGACAGAGGGGCTAATATATTGCAAATGAGATGTGGATGGGCTGGGACATTCAGATGCCCTAAGAGAAGACTGAAATGCATCCCTCCCCCTTTCCCCCGACAATGGTTTGTGAAACCCCCAGCTCCAATTTATAGCTTCTTTGATATATTCCCTTTTTCTTTGGATCATTTCCTAGTGAAACCCATATCATTTTTTCCTATGTGATCTCACTTCCTGTTTTGCTTCCAACTGGTAGGAGGAGGTGTCTGTAGGGGGGCACAGTAAAGACATTCATCCCCACTAAGTGACAGTCATTGCAGCTGGCATTTGGGAGCCTTTTTCCTTTTATAGCTCATTTTTGTTATGATGTACATGAAACTGCTGTTAAACTATATGGCCATATACCATGAATCTGTCTATGAGTTTGCTGTTCAAAATTGAGAGAGAGGAAGTTAATTCGAAGGGAGAGTGGATTTTGTTTCTCCAGGAAACTGAGGTGAAGGGATAATGAGCCAATTAGAGTATCTGAAATTATAGTAATAGTTTAGATTATCACCTAAACTGCTTTAAAAACAACTCAGAGAGAGATTTAGCAAAGAAATGAGCTATAAATAGAGGGACAGAACAGGTACATCCATGGCTAAGATCAGCCTGACCCTCACCTTTCAGACTTTCCTTGTCTCTTGTTAGTAGACTGACTCAGCTCTGCTTCCATGGTCAGCCCCTCAACCTAGTGACAGAACAAAAGGAGACAGGTAGGTGTTAGAAGTCACTGAGTGCTGGCTGGGCTCGCCCTCATAAAGACCTGCCTTTGAATCCTGCCTCTGACACTTAGCTACGAGACTCTGAGTTATAGAAATGTTAACTTCTAATATTTTTAGTGTCTGGAGTCAGAGGATTTGGGTTTCAGTCTGTGTGACACTGGGAAATCCATTTCCCTTCTCTGAGTCTGTTTCCTCATCTCTAAAATGAGGGGGTTGGGTTAGAAAGCCTTTAAAGTCCCACCCAGGTCTAAATGTATTTTCCCCTAAATTCAACTATTATTATATTGGGAGAGATGACAAATGTGAAGGAAAGAGGGCGTCATGGGAAAGGTAGAAGCCTCTCCTAAATGAGAGGGGATGAGGAAGGTGACATATTTCTGAGCACGCTCAACGTGGGGATTTGTTTCAATTTACTGTGCATGTTTGTTTCCAGGGCTTTTGTTTCTGTTTTTAGTGAGGAGGGAGGCAGAAATAAATGCTTGTTAATTGAAAAAAAAAAATTAGAAAGGGACATGTAACAGGAAATAGCTAACAAAAGGGAGGACCATGTAAGATGAATTTTGATTAAAATTCATGTTTGACCAAATCCGTTCATTGAGTCTTTCAATAAGCATTATTATGCCAGCTGTATGCCAAGAATTATGTTAGGGACCCTATCTTCAAAAAGCTTTTGTTCAAACTAGGAAAATGATATAAATACAGATAAAGAGATATAAAGTAAAATGGGGCAGGGGAACACTAATAGCTATGAGGAATCAGGATACTGTCAGTCAAACAGTATTTATTAGTCATCTATTGTGTCTCAGACATTTGTTGTACCAGGCATCGAGGTGGTACAGGGGAAAGAGCATTGGGCCTGGAGTCAGGAAAACCCAAGGAAGAGTTCAATTCTAACCTGAGACATTAGCTGTGTGACCTTGAGTAAGTCACTTAACCCAGTTTGCATCAGTTTCCTTATCTGTCAAATGAGCTGGAAGAAGAAATGGTAAACCGTACTAGTGATTTTTGCCAAGAAAACCCCAGATGGGATCAGGAAGAGTTGATCACAACTGAACAACCACAACAAAGTGTCAGGGACCTTGCTAAGCCATCGAGGTATCTCCTGTGAGAAGTGATGCTTGAGCTGAGCCTTAAAGAGAGCTTAGAAGTCTTGAAGGGTAGGGTTGAGAAAGGTACATGAGGTACAGCCCAGGCAAAGGCAAGGATAGGAGTTGGAATCTCACAAATGGTAATGGTGGACCTACAAGGTCATGGTTACTAGAAAAAATGGCCAATGCAAAGACTATGAAGGAGTTTTAAAAATCAAAGTCAGGTTCTTGTTGTTTTGCTTGGGATGTAACGTGAAAAATTGTCCTTTAAGGTAGATTGATTAGTTTGTTGTATTCTGAAATCACTGAAGGCAAAGCAGCAAATTTAAAAGTTAAAAAAAAATTGGGAATATTCACCTTATTTAGTGATCGGCACTAGCTTGACCAATTCTACTGGATTTCAATTGGCTGTTTTCAGGTTAATTCTTGCCATCTCCCTCGATGTCCATAGTGTCTCTTCTACCCTTTTAACTGCCCCTTTTTTGTTTGCTTCCTTACTCTGTTTTCCCCTAGTGCACAGTAGATTAGAAATCTAGGTTCAAATCCCAACTCTGCCACTTAGAACTTGGGTGACTTTGGGAAATGTATGTGACTACTCTGGTCCTCAGCTCCTTACCTGTAGGTACAATGAGAAGGTTGGATGACATGGCTTCTGGGATCTCCTCTAGTTCCAAACCTAAGGTCCTGATCTCCTTGCAATTCATTTCCCTGGGTCACCATTTTCTTGAATGTGAAAAGACGTGAACCAGATTCTTTTCCAGCTCTCAGTCCTGTGATCTGCACTTCTTTCCCATTCCAGCTTTCTTCCCTCCCCTAGAGAGGCTGGCGATCCATCAGTCTGTCTGCTTCTTTCCTCTTCCTGCTAGGGCCATCTGCCTTGCTTAACAGCCACTGGGCCATCTGTCTCTTCTTCTGTTTGTCTGACTGTCTCTTCCCATACCCCATCTTTCCAGGTTTTCCAGATTGCTTCCCAAAAGAGAAAACTGTATTTGGAGGAGGGGAAGAGTGCTTAGGCATTAGTCCTGGGATCAGAATGAGTTTCTTGCATTTCCTAATTGTTCTAAAACTCAGTTTCCTGATTTGAAAAACAAGTGAGTTCATAGAATGTTAGTGCTGAAGAAGCTTAGAAGTTGCTCAGTCCAGCTTCCTCATTTTCCAGAGAAGCTAATTAGAATATACTTAATAGAATAGAGGTTTCTTAGAAATATAGGATCCCAAAAAGCTCTCATAGGTCTTCCCTTTCTGTCCCTGTTCAAGGTTCCTTCCTTTTTACTACCAACAGGAAGGGGCATATGGTTAATTGAAATGAAACTCCTTCCCAAATCCCAGATTTCTCAATATTGGGAGCCAGAGGCAACTTACTCAGTCTCTTTCTCCCTCTCCCTTTCTTTCTATTCTTCTGCTTCCTTTCTATTTATGGAGAGAATTCTTTCTAGTATCATTCACAAAGCTCCATTCCCTTCACCCCTTTTCTCCCTCTCAAGCCTCCACCTCCTTTTACACCATCTTTTCTCTGCCATCTTCCTTGCTTCTCTTTCCTTTTACTCCACTTGTCAACATTCAATGCAATAAGCCTGAATTAAGCCCCTACTACTGGTAGAAGTTATTAGGGATATAAAGACTAAAATATAAATTGTTAGGAATACAAAGACAAAGTCAATGGAAACAGGGCAATTCTCCTAGACCTTTCATCCTACTTGATCAAAGGGAGAGCTATAGAATACTTTCCCACTGGGCCTGGAATTAAGAAAACCTGAGTTCAAAACCAACTTCAGATATTTCTTAACTGTGTGTTCCTGGGCATATTAGTGCGTCTCAGTTTCCTCAATAAAATGGGAATAAGAACACTATCTCTTAGCGTTGTTGTGAGGATCAAATGAGATATTTCCCTTTCCCTCCCCCATAACCTTATAAATAATTATAGCTAGCTTTTATATAGATCAGTTGAGATGATGGATATATACCATTCCTTGCAGACCGTAAAAAGCTACACATTTATTGTTGTGTCCTATCTGATTCTTTGTGACCCCATTCGAGGTTTTCTAGGCAAAGACACTGGACTGGTTTGTCATTTCCTGCGACAGCATTTTCCAGATGGGGAAACTGAGGCAAACAGAGTTAAATGACTAGCTCAGGGTCCCGCCTCTAGAAAGTAGCTAAGGCCATACTGAATTCTAGTGTTCCTGCCTTCAGACCTCAGTGCGCATAATAAGCAACCTTGGAGTCATTCTGGGGCTGGGGGCGCACTAAGGACAGCCCACTCCCCCGCCTATCCTTTTTCTCCCGCTCCAGCCTTTTCCCCTCCCCGCCCTAGGAGCCCTGAGAGCGGCCGGGCTTCCCGAGTCTGCCCCAGGGTGGGTCCCGCCCCCTCTACTGGCCCCGCCTCCAGGCCCTGGTTGGGGAGGGGGTCGGGAGGGCAGGGCCTGCCAGGTGAGTGCGCCCCGCCTCCAGCCTCTCTCTCACTTCCGCCCAGGTGAGGGGAGGGGGCGCTCCTGCGTCCCGGAGCCACAGCTTTCCCGGCCCCTGAGCCGGCCAGCGCCCGCCTCCACCACCCACTCTTCGGGACCGACCAGGTAAAGAAAGGCCGGGGCTGAGGGGTGGGCTTCCTGCTTGGGATCCCGCTCCGCCACTCCCCCGTGTCCAGGCCTTCCTTTGCTCTTCCCGGGGCTCCCCAACTCCGGGTGCCCAGGCCCTTTAAATCCCTACGTCAGCAGCCGGCTCAGCGCCCCCGCCCCCTCCACTCCCTCTGCCCGGTTTTGGGGGGGCCGAGGAGGGGCCTCGAACGGGTGATCGCAGCCGGCCTCCTATTTGATGGAGGCCAGGAAGTCAGGGAGAAAGAGCAGGAGCAGCCCCGGCCTGGGGAACGAGAGAAGGAAGGAGGGAAGGAGAGAAGGAAGGAGAAGGAAGGAGAGAAAGAGGAAGGAGAGAAGGAGGGAGGAGAGGGAAGGAGCAGGAAATTGAAGTCCACCTGTTGGGACCGTGTAGACCCCTGATGAAGCCTCTTCTCACTTCGCTTTCCTCCGGGAGTTGGGGGTGGGAGGAAAGAGACCCCATTGTCCCTTCCCGGGGCTTGCCGGTTTTTAGGGAGCGGCAGGACTCATGTTTTACACACGGCTCGCCATGACCGATGACAAGCATTTATTGAGCACCTTCTTTGCCCTCGGTGGTGTCGGGGAGAGAGCTGGACTTTGTTCTGGAAATCAGTTAATGTTCAAATGAAGGAGAGGGGAAGGGAGGATTCAGTCCCTGCCAGGTTTAGGGAGATACACGATAGAGCCATAGAAGTCAGAACCTGAAAGAACCTTAGGGATCTAAAAAAGTACAGTGGTTAGAGTTGGGGGCCGGAGTCTAGAAGATCTGGTTCCAAATCAAGGCACAAACCACTTGCTAGCTGTGTGATCCTAAGCAAGTCACTTGATCTCTGTTTATCTGTAAAATGAGAATAGTGATTGCACCTACCTCCCAGCTTTGTTGTAAGGGTCAAATTTTTTTTTGCTGAGGCAATAGGGGTTAAGTGACTTGCCCAGATCACACAGCTAGGAAGTGTTAAGTAGCTTGAGACCCTGACTTCAGGGCAGGTGATCTTATCTACTGCACCAATTAGCTGCCGCGCACCCCCCCACCCCCATCACTCCTATACTCTGTACACATAGAACGTGTTTCTTCCGTTTACCCCCATCTCCCTGGCCCCAGAAAGCGGGCTTCCTGAACTCTGGCCTGCGCCCCTGTTGTATTCCCTACCATTTTTCATACAGAAATTAAATTGTTTACATTTGTATACTTGTTTGAGTATTTACAAGGTACCTTACTTGATCTCAACCATCTCTGTGAAATGGATCCTTTTACAGATCAGGAAACTGAGGCTCAATAACGGCCTTGATTTGGTCCCATCACTACTGAATGTCTAAAGCAGGACTTGAATGCATGGCTTTTTTGCAAGCCCAGTATTTTAGCCACTCTAGGCCTGGGCTGCTTCTCATAATGGGCATCTAGGGAATATTTGCAGAATTGAATCGAGGAAGGGATCCCAAGGTCAGAAATCCCTCAATTTACAGCTGGAAGGACCCCATAGTCCTTGTAGTACAAAGAGCTCATTTTACAGATGGGGAAACTGAGACCCACAAATGTTGAATGATATTCCTAGAGTCACATGGAATAAGGTGCCCTCAATGCCAAGCTTGTTACTCCAAGTTCTCCCAATGGGAACTGCTTAGGCAAGTCTAGCATCCCTGGGTTGTTTTTGCCTATATTTTGGGTTCTTGGTCCCCACCTCATCTTCTTATCTTTTCCCTAAATCCTAGTGGGAGGAGTTGTTGAAGATAGGGAAAGGCCAGTGAGCCTAATCCCACCCCCAGACTTTTCTTATTCTGTGCCTGAGTACTGCTGTTAGGGAGATCTCTGCCTCTGGGAAATTCCTCTCTCCTTAGTTGCCAGATAAATCTGTTTACATCTCCTTTGCTTGGGTGGGCTCAAGATTGGGTAATATTACAGTTTGGGGGCTTATAGCAGTAAAGTCTTGGAGCTCAACTTCTCATTTTGTGGAAAAGGGAAAAACTGAGGTGGGAGAACCCTCAGCAACTCCGAGGAAATACTCATTAAAAGAGGAGACAGCTTGGTCCCCTGCCAAAAGCATTGACCCCAGTGGTGGTGGTGGGGGGTGAGTGTTGGGTTGCCTCCTTAACCACGTTGCTGTTACTATGTACACTATTCTGGTTCTGCTCATTTTACTTTGCCTCAGTTCATATAAATCGTCCCAGGTTTTTTTGAACGCTTCCTGCTTGTCCTTCTTTCCTTCCTTTCTCTTTTTCTCTTTCTCTTCCTTCCCTCTTTCCTGCTTTCTTTCCTTTCTTCCTTCTTCCCTCTTTCTCTCTTTTTCTTTTTCTTTTTCGCTCTCATCTCTCCCTTCCCTCTTTCCTTCTCTTTTTCTTTTTCTTCCTTCCCTCTTTCCTTCCTTCCTTCTTCCCTCCCTCCTATCTCTATCTCTCTTTATCACTCCCTTCCTTCTCTTCCTCTCTCTTTATTTCTCTCTCTCCCTTTCCTGCCTTCCTTCTTTCCTTTCTTTTGAAACTTTGCTCCTTTCCTTTTTTTCTTTTTTAATAAGCCTTTTATTTTCAAAATACATGCAAAGTTAATTTTTAGCATTCATTCACCCTTGCAAACTTTGTGTTCCAAATTTTTCTCCCTCCATTCTTTCCCTAGACCCTGCTCATCATTTCTTATAGTACAATAGTATTCCACCACAATCATATACCACAATTTATTCAAGTCACATGAACCTTTGGCCTCAGTTTTCCTCCTTTGCCTAATTAAGGAGCTTAATTAGAGTTCTCCAAGATCCTTATGGCACTAGATATAAGATCTCATGATAATCGTTAGTGAGACCAATGGTGTCTGGGCAGTTCTCTGATTTGGGATTCAACCAATATATAAACATTTATTAAGTGCCTTTGATGTACCAGGCACTGTGCTAAACTCTGGAATTAGGAGAAATTGGGAATTTCTTGAATGTGCTAGAGTTGGAGCAAACCTGAAAGCAGAGCCTTGTACCTGACCAAGAAGTCCAACAAATGGTCATCCAGCCTTGCCTGAAGACTTCCAGTAAGGAAAGAGATCCCTTGCTAGGGAAGTGGTTCTGCTGCTAATGTGTTAGACTTGAAATCAAGAAGAGATGAGTTCAAATCCTGCCTCAGACTCATATTAGTTGAGCAAGTCTGGGCAAATCCCCTAATTTGAATCTTAATCTCTCAGCCTCTTTATCTCTAAAATGCAGATAAGTACACTTAAGTCACCAGTAAATGTGTTGTGCTTTACCTACTAAAGCACTATATAAATACTAATGGTTATTATGAACTTCTTGGAAACCCATTCTACTTTAGGCTTGTTCTAGTTTTTCCCAACCCTTGCCCCTTTGCCACTTTTCCCCTTTGCAGAATGTCAGACTGGGAAAGGGAGCCAGAGGCTGGCTTGTCCTTGTTTTCTTGGTGCTGCTTTAATTCCATTCAGATCAGCAGATGTTCTTGAAATCATTTGATTTTAATTCACTCTCATTTCTGAATATATTCCCTGCTCCCCAACCTAATCAGCTATCTCTTATTTTAATAAAAGTTAGATTGAAGTAATTTAGCAAAACTAACCAACTTACCATGGAGGCTGTGATTCAATAGACCTTTGTGATTTTGAAGTTACTATGACTAAAACAGTTCTTAGTCTCAGGGACATTAAATTCTATGGGTGACTGTATTGGTTCTATACAAATAATGATGATAAAAGGAAACTTGAAGAAAGAGAAAGCATTGATAACTGGGGTGGAGGACAGATGAGGAAAGGCTACATAAAGAAAATGAATTTGATAGACTGGAAACTAAGTCTTTTACTGAAAATCCTTCACTATCTGATGGTTATTTTTTTTTAAGTATTTCCCAATTACATGTAAAATTTTTTAAGCAATCAATCATTTAAATATTCTTTTTCTCCCTTAAGCCTCTCCTCCACTGCTTGGAAAGGCAAGCAATTTGATATTGATTATACATATGAAGTCATGAAAAATATTTCCATATTAGCCATGTGGCAAAAGAAAACACAAGAAATAAAAATAATTTTTCAAAGTTCAGAAAAGCACTTTTCAATTTGCAGTTAGAGTCTATCAATTCACTCTCTGGAGATGGATAGCACTTTCTATCATGGGTCCTTTGGAATTATCTTGGATCACTGTCTTGATCATAGTAACTAAGTCTTCCAGCTAATCCTCTTTAACAATATTGCTGTTACCTTGTACACTATTCTTCTGGTTCTGCTCACTTCATCACTTTTTTTCTGAAAATTTCCTGCTCATCATTTCATATAGCACCATAGTATTCTATCACAGTCACAATTTATTCAACCATGCCCCACTGGGCATCCCTTCAATTACAAAAAGAGCTATTATAAACATTTTGTACAAAAAGGTCCTTTTCTCTTTTTTATGTCTTTGGGAACCAGACCTAGCAGTGGTATTGTTAGATCAAAGGGCACATACAATATTTGGATATAGTTTCAAAATGTTTTCCAGAATGGTTGGACTAGCTACTAATTCACAACTCCACCCAATGCATTAGTGTCTCAGTTTTTCCACATCTTCCTTAATAGTTAGATTCCTCTTTCATGCTAATCAATCTGCTAAGTGTGAGGTGGTATCTTAGAGGTGCTTCAATTTGCATTTCTCTAATCCTTAGTGATTTAGAGCATTTTTTTCTTGTGATTCTTGGATAGCTTTGACTTCATCTGAAAGTATCCTTTGACCATTTATCAACCTGGGAAAGGCTTTTATTTTTTATAAATTTGGTTCAGTTCTCTATATATTTGAGAAATGAGAATTTTATCAGAGAAACTTGCTTTTCTTCTAATTTTGGCTACATTAGTTTTATTTGGGCAAAAGGTTTTTTTTTTTTTAAATTTCATGTAATCAAAATTATCTATTTTATTTCCCACAATCCTCTTTGTGTCTTGTTTGGTCATAAATTCTTCCCTTTCCCTTAGATCTGACAGGCACATTTTTCTATTCTCCCCCAATTTACTTCTGTTATCACCCTTTATGTCTAAATCATTTATCCGTTTTGACATTATCTTGCTATATGGTATTAAATGTTTTTTTTTTTAAATTTTTATTTTATTTGCATAACATATGGGTGGGTAATTCTTCAACATTAACCCTTACATAGCTTTCTGTTACAAATTTTTCCACCCAACTATGTTAAACTATGTTCCCCAATTATGTTAAACTATTGGCAAATCGAATATATGTATACATATTTCCAAACTTATCATTGTTGTGCAAGAAAAATCTTATCAACACAAAAGATATATCAGATAAAGGAAACACAATGTAAGCAAACATCAATCAAGGAGTATGAGAATGTTATGTTGTGGTCCACATTTCACATGCCTCTCTCTGGGTGTATATGGCTTTCTTCAGTGAACAATTGGAGGTGGTTTGAAACATTTCATTGTTGAAGAGAGCCATGTCCATCAGAATTGATCGTCATATAGTATTGTTGCCGTGTATAATGATCTCCTGGTTCTGCTCATTTCACTCAGCATCAGTTCATGCAAGTCTCTCCAAGCCTCTCTGAAATCGTCCTGCTTTTTTTCATTTCTTACAGAACAATAATATTCCATAATATTCATATATATGGTATTAAATGTTGATCTGTGCTTAGTATCTACCATACTGTTTTCCAATTTACCAGCAATTTTGGCCAAATGTTGAATTCTTACCTCAAGAGCTTAGATCTATAGGTTTATCAAAGCACTACATTGCTATTGTGTGTTATGTATTTAATATATTCCACTGATCCACCACTCTGTTTTTTAGCCAGTACCAGATTATTTTGATGATTATTGCTTTGGAGAATAATTTGAAATCTGAAACTATCAGACCGCCTTCCCTAACCTTTAAAAAAAAATATTCTCTTGATAATTTTTACTTTTTGTTCTTCCAGATGAATTTTGGTAGTGTTTTTCCTAGATCTTGGTAGCTTGATTGGTGTGGCACTCATTAAGTAAATTAGTTTAGCTAGAATTGTCATTTTTATTATGTTGGTTCAGCCTATCCAGGAGCAATTAATATTTCTCCAGTTGCCTAGATCAGTCTTTATTTGTGTGAAAAATGTTTTGTGATTATGTTCATATATCTCTGAGTTTGTCTTGGCAGGTAGATTCTCACATATTTTATATAATCTGTGATTATTTTTATGTCTTTCTGCTGGGTTTTGTTGGTAGTATGTAGAAAGACTCATTTATTTATTTATTTATTTAATGCTCATGATTTATGTAGGGTTATGTTATGTTATATCCTGCAACTTTGCTGAAGTTAATTGTTTCCGCTAATTTTTTAGTTGGTTCTCTATGGTTCTCTAACTATATCATCATACACCTGCAGAGAGTGACATTTTGTTTCCTCATTGCCTATTTTTATTTCTTCAATCTCTTTTTCTTGTTTTATTGCTATAGCTAGCATTTCTGGTGCAAATTTGAATAATAGTGGTAATATTGGACATCCTTGCTTCACTCCTGATTTTGTTGGGAAGGCTTCCCAATTGTACATATTACTTGTGCTTGATTTTAGATAGATATAACTTATCATTTTAAGAACAGTTTTATTAATTCCTTTGCTTTCTAGTGTTTTAAATAATAAAGGACATTGTATTTCATCAAAATCTTTTTCTATATCTATTGATACAATGTGATTTTTGTTTTGTTATTAATATGTTCCATTCTGCTGATAGTTTTCCTAATATTGAACTGGTTCTTCACTTTTAGTATAAATATCACCTGATTCTAGAGATTAATTGTTCCTTAAATTTATATATTCACTTGTAAATCCATCTGATGCTGGGAATTTTTTATTTGGAGTTTATGATGGCTTGTTCCATTTGTTTTTCTAAAACAGGATTATTTAAGTATTTATTTCCTCCTCTGTTAATCTGGGGAGTTTCACAATCTGATCCTAATTTAATTCTGAGGAATTGAATCCTGGGCTTTGGCTCAGGAAAACCTGAATTCAAATCAAAGCCTCAGACATTTACTTGCCATATCACCCTGGGCATCGTAGTCTAATATACTGTACCTCAAGTATAACATAGTAATGGCATCTTGGTCATCTTGGAGAATGAGGGACAACAATCTAACCCAACCTAACTTAAAATTAGGACAATGGCAGCACCTCCACCCAGGATCAAATGATGAGATATTTGTATAGTGACTGGTCTTATCTGCTCAGGTGGGTTTCAACCCTGTTTCTGGACACTTATTAGCAGTGTGACTCTGGGAATGTCACAAAATACTCACAAAAGTGTTCCTCCCTCCTAAAAATGGTCTTAGACTGACTTCTTTGAATCATTCCTACTATATTACGCCCACTTAGAATCATAGAATCATTGATTTAGTGTTGGCTAGGACCTGAAAAACCAGCAAGCTCAGTTTTACAGATGAGGAAACTGAGGCACAGGTATTGTCTGAAGGGGAGTTTGAGTTTGTGTTGTTCCTACTCCAATATCCAGAGATTTTATCCAATGCTCTGTGCTACCTTTTTGAATACTGCTGACCTTCTTAGAGGCAGAAACAGTTTTCTCATCTTTGAATTACTAGGGCCTTATGGGTTATTGGAAACACAGTAGGTACTTACTAAATTTTTTTTTTTTTTTTTGCTGAGGCAATTGGGGTTAAGTGACTTAGCCAGGTTCACATGGCTAGGAAGTGTTAAGTGTCTGAGACAAATTTGAACTCGGGTCCTCCTGACTTCAGGGCTGGTGCTCTATCCACTGAGCCACCTAGCTGCCCTACTTACTAAATGTTTAATGAATTGGTTGCAGTGTTGAAGAATACTGAGCCAAGGACAGTGTGAGTCTTGTGGCATTCCACTAGAGACATCTCTTCACGTAGTTCCATAGCACATAGTTGCAAGATTTTGTTATTGTTTAGTCGTTTCAGTCACGTCCAAATCTTTGTGGGTTTCTTGGCAAGGATCCTGGAGTGGTATGTAATTTATTACCTTCTTTAGCTCATTTTACAGATGAGGAAACTGAGGCAGGCAGGGTTAAGTGGCTTGCCTAGGGTCACATGGCTAGGAAGTTTCTGAGGTTTGATTTGAATTCTGGTCTCTGATTTCATGCTTGGCAGTCTGTCCACTATAC
Organism: Myrmecobius fasciatus; assembly: GCA_023553655.1. Taxonomy (NCBI): domain Eukaryota; kingdom Metazoa; phylum Chordata; class Mammalia; order Dasyuromorphia; family Myrmecobiidae; genus Myrmecobius; species Myrmecobius fasciatus. The sequence goes on from JAJPUD010000573.1 coordinate 269,916, forward strand.
CATCTAGCTGTCCTAGTGAAAGACGTTTCACTGCAATTTTCTAGTCTTTTAACTCTTTCTATCTTCATGTCTTGTCAATATCATGTCTGACCCTAATTATAACTAACTCCAATTCCCTGTTGACAGTCTAGATCCCAAGAGACCCAATGACTTCCCCAGATCAAGTGTGGCAGGAAGTTCCAAAGTCAGTTGATTTCTGCTAGGATCAGCATAGTGGGCATTCCCTGAAGCCTCAAAGGCTAGGGTTCGAGGGCAAGCTGTAGAAAGAGTTCTCTTCAGAGGAGGCAGAAGGCTCTAAGCTGTCTCTTTGCAATTGAAATCATCTTTCTAGATTTCAAACATCTTAGAGACTCCCAATTTTTTCTGGGATTATCTGTGCTCCTACTTTTACCATTTTATTTTGATATTTACAAATTTGGAACTCTTTCTGGTCTTTCTCATGTTCTTCTATGGACCCAACTTTCCTAAGATGTCATTAGAGAAGTCTCCTTTTGTGTTCTCCCGAGCAGCCCAGATTTTGGCCTCCTATAATTGGGCATTTCCCATCTCACTGAAGCCAGTGAACTCTCTCAGCCCTTGATCACCATAGATTGATTGCTAATGCCTTCGAGACCTTGTTAGCCACTCTTGAGTATTTATTAGGTGTTTGCTATATGCTAGACACTGTTCTCAGCTTTAGGGATACAAAGGCTAGAAAAGGAACGCAATGAGCTTCCTCCCAAAATAGAGAATTCCCAGTTACTGGAGGCTTTTGGGAAAAGACTGAACAGTCACATATTGCAAAGGGGGCTCCTAGATTGGATTAAATCATCTCCCGGCTGTCACCTAATTCTAGAATTCTGTGAATCAAAATTTTACACACAAATGCTAGCTTGCTAAGGAGAGCTAAAGTCTGTCTAATACTTCAGCTTTGCGGCTTATGTGTTATCTTATTTGATCTTCATCCTGACTGTGAAATAGTTGCTGTTATTCGTATTTTACAGGTGAGGAAACTGAGACTGAGTGAAGGCTTTTTCAGACACTTAGCTATGGAATCCTAGGCAAGTCATTTAAACTCTTTGAGTCTTAGTTTTCTCATCTGAAAAATGGATATAATAACAGTATCTACTTTACAATGTTGTCTGAACAGCAAATGAAATTATATTAACTAATAAGAACAGCTGGAGAGTATAGTGGATAGAATGCCTGGCCTGGAGTCAGTAAGAGTTCTTCCTCAGTTCAACTCTGGCCTGAGAAACTTATTAGCTATGTGACCCTTGGCAAGTCACTTCATCATTTCTGCCTCAGTTTCCTCATTTGTAAAATGAGTTGGAGAAGGACATGGCAAACCACTCCATTATCTTTGCCAAGAAGACTTCAAATGGGATCACAAAGAGTTGGATGTGACCAAAATGATGTTAGATGATGTACCCAGAGTCACAGTCTAGTAAGTGTCTGAATCAAAATTTGAATTCAGGACTCTTGGACTTCAAGCCCATCTTACTGCTTCCTTTTAAGGTATGATTGACAGCAAGGATAGAATAGAATAGACCTCCTGAATGTGTGGATATGAAGATGAGATTGTTGTCCAGTTGTTTTTGATCATGCTCAATTCTTTGTGACCTCATCTGGAGTTTTCTTGGCAAAGATATTACAGTGTTTTGCCATTTCCTTCTCCAGCTTATTTGACAGATGAGGAAACTGAGGCAGAGTGAAGTGACTTGCCCAGGGTCAGATTTGAGCTCAGGAAGAGGAGGCTTCCTGCCTCCAGACCTGAGCACTCTGTCCATGAGCCACCTAACTGCCCCAAGAGATTGGTTAAGAAGGAGGAAAAGGATAATTATCTAAAAAGGAGACCCGTTCTTCCCATTTCTCGATATGCTAGAGTCACTGTTGGCTTGGTGATCAGAACTCTCTTGAGTGCTCCAGGTGTGTACTAGTTTGTTGACCCATGGGGCAGAACCATTCTGTACTTCTCCATAGAGAAAGTTCCTTGTTCCTGGAGATGGCCCAGCAGTCTGGCACGAGAAGAATGTGCCCTGCTCACCTGGCAGACAACCCAGCGTGCTGGCTAGAAAGAGTGGCATGTGGGTAGTGGGGAGACCAAAGAGCTGCCCTGTCTCAGCTGCTCTTTTATGCTGTGGGCTGCCATAGTGTCACACTGTGGAGAACGCACCTCCGTCTCTTAGTAACCCCTAGTCTCAGCTCTCAGCTTTGGGGAGTCTGCCTGAAAGTAGAGAAAAGTAGAGACTGCATTTGCAGTCAAAGAGCCTGACTCCTGACTCGCACTTTCAGGTCTGTAACATAATCTCTCTGGGCCTCAGTTTATTCACTGGTTAAAAATTAGGTGAAGGGGAATAGTGACCCCAAAGATCTCTTTTAGCTCCAAAGCTGTTACCCTGTGTTTGTGGGGCCCAAACTTCCTAAATGTCTCCTCAGGAGTGCTTTGGGTAGAGATCCAGTTGAAGTTAAGGAAAACTCTTGGGTCTGTATTTGGGTTGGACATAGCCCCAGCTGACTTTTAATTGTTTATTCATTGACCTTAATTCTAAAGATCATGAGCTCCACCAAGACTTTAGTCAATGAGGTTAAAAAAAACTCATAGAAAACAAAGATGATGGCACACTCCAAGTTTTGGCAGTAACCAGGGTGATTAGGGGCAGCTAGGTGGTACAGTAGATAGAGCACCAGGCTGGACTTGGGAACATCTGGGTTCAGATACAACCCAGACACTTACTTACTAGCTGAGTGGGGTTCCTTCACTTTTGTTTGCTTTGGTTTTTTCATCCATAAAGTGGAGACAATAATGTTATCCTTCCAGAATTGTTGTGAGCACAAAATGAGATAAAAAAGTACTTAGCACAATTTCTGGTGCCATATAAAAGTTAGCTATTATTATTATCATTTTCTATTATTGTCAAGTTGGGTTTTGAATTAGTTTTTGTTTTGAGAGTATAAGGAGTAAAAATAACTAGGCTGAGAGCTTAGTTTTGGTCACAAGCTACTACCTTGCCCTCAATTAAACTGTCTTATGTTAAAACATGAAAAACTTTTATTCTTATGTACAAAATATTGGGGAAGATGGTAGGGATCTAGAGTCAAGCACAGCATGGTTGGTGTCTTCAAGGAATTGGTGTTCTTTGGGGATACAACAAGTACACTGGAAGGTGAGAGCTGAGTTTTTGGAGGAACCCAAAAAGAGCATTTAGAGAAGGTATCATTGAGTGTGGGATTACTGACCTAGCTCTTTTTTTTTTTTTTTTGCTTTGTTATGTGATGACTTGCTCAGGGTCACAGAGATAGGAAGTATTAAGTGTCTGTCTAAGGTCAGATTTGAACTCACGTCCTCCTAACTTTGGGACTGGTGCTCTATCCCCTACATCAACTGCTGCCCTCACTGACAACTCTTTTTTTTTTTTAAATTTTTTTTTTTTAATTAAAGCTTTTTATTTGCATAACATATGTATGGGTAGTTCCTCAGCATTGATCTTTACAAAGCTTTCCTTTAGAAATTTTCCCCCCTAGTCCCCACCCCTCCCCTAGATGGCAAGAAATCCACTACATGTTAATTATGTTAAAATACTTGACTAGTCAAATAGATGTATACATATTTCCACACTTATTGTTGTGCAAGAAAAATCGTATCTACAAGGAAAAAAAATCAGAGAAAGGAAACACAATGCAAGCAAACATACTGACAACTCTTGAAGCAAGATGCAAGCCATTGAGAAGCAGAGATGAAAGATCTGCCTTGGGAGGAGCAAATGTGCAGAGATGGGAAATACTGAGCTCGGGGAATAGCGTGTAGTCCTATGGCCAGACTATAGCTGAGGTTGCAGGACAGTCACAGCAAGCAAATGTAAATGCTGGTGTATGAATGAAAAATATATGAAAGGGAGTAATGAAGTCAGGCTAGGAAAGGAGATTGGAGTTGGGTTGTAGAAGGTCTGAGCTATTTTATCTTAGCTAATAAGGAGCCACTGAAGACAACTGAGTTAGGGGAATGATATAGATCTCTTTTTTTGAAATTAGGATTCTCATGCCCCAAAAGTTGTCAAACTGTGCATACCCTTTGACCCAGCAGTGTTTCTACTGGGCCTATATCCCAAAGAGATCTTAGAGGAGGGACAGGGACCCACATGTGCAAGAATGTTTCTGGCGGCCCTTTTTGTGGTGGCTAGAAACTGGAAACTGAAGGGATGCCCATCAATTGGAGAGTGGCTGAATAAATTATGGTATATGAATGTTATGGAATATTATTGCTCTGTAAGAAACGACCAGCAGGACGATTTCAGAGAGGCCTGGAGAGATTTGCATGAACTGATGCTGAGTGAAACGAGCAGAATCAGGAGATCATCATACACAGCAACAACAGTATTACATGATGATCAATTCTGATGGACATGGCTCTCTGCAACAAAGAATTGTCTCAAACCTGTTCCAATTGTTCACTGAAGAAAACCATATACACCCAGAGAGAGGGAAATGAAATATGGACCACAACGTAACATTTTCATGATCTCTACTGACATTTGTTTGCATTGTGTTGCCTTTCTCTGATTCTTTTTTTTTTCTTGTAGATAGGATTTTTCTTGCATAACTTCTCAAGCATTTCAACATTATTAGCATGTAGTGGACTTCCTGCCATCTAGGGGAGGGGAGGGGACTGGGGGTAAAATTTGTAATGGAAAGCTTTGTAAAGATCAATGTTGGGGAACTACCCATACATATGTTATACAAATAAAAAGCTTCAATAAAAAAAAAAAAGAAAAAAAAAGAAATTAGGATTCTCAGTTGACAGCTTTTTGAAAATAGATTAGAAAGGGAGAGACTGGGATCATGGAGGCCCATTGGCCATATTGCAATTGACGTTGGGAAGAGAAAGGAGTTTTGTCACCCGATTGAGTATGTGGGGGGATAATGCAGAAGGAGGAGTTTGCTTATTGGAAAATCATTGGAAGGTTGATAGAATTTTTGATCAATAATCACTTGGTCCAACCCATCCAACCATCTCTTTTGTTTCACTTCTGAGGAAAGTGAGGTTGAAGGAGGTTAAATGACTCTTAGGTCACCCAAATGGTCAGCATTAGTGGCAGGATTGTGGTACCCTAGACAAACCAAAGGGACTTGAGAAGGGTGACTGCTTCACAGGGAATAAATATTTTTGTTTTGAATCTGTCGCATTTGAGACATTTGTGGGGCATTCCTAGTAGAGAAGGACTATAGGTAGTTGGTGATGAAGGCCAAAGCTAAGGAAGAAGATAAAGCTAAGTTATAAGAATGCTATACTTCAGCTTTTGGATCCTCTCCACATCATTCACAAGACTGCACATATAACCTGCAGTGAGTGATGGGACCAATGTCTGTCTGTCTGTCTGTCTGTCTTTACCCATCTGTCTTTGAATAGATACATGTATGGATAATTACATATTAAATGCATTTTTTTTTCAAATCCTTAGATTTCTCTGGTTGAAGAGAACAATTCAAGATGCCTGAAAATCCGGCAGCTAGTATGTATAATTTATATCTTATTTGCAGTGTGATGAATTATCAGGAAGGAATGGAAGACCATTGGCATTTAATTGGTGTTTTTATCCATCATTTTCTACCACAGATAAGCTGCAGATCCTGCAGGTCCTTGAGAGGCTGCAAATGAAATTACATGAGAGGGGTGATACCTCTCAGCATGAGAGACTCGTCTTGTTTAGTGAGACCCTAAAGAGCCCCCTCTTCAACCAGATCCTCACAATTCAGCAGTCCATCAAACAGCTGAAAGGACAGGTAGGTTTCAACCCATGGGCTCCCCTGTTGAATTGGTGTTAGGAAGATGGGTGGATTGATTGTAAGATGTTGGGATTTGGTGGAGTCATGGACTGGGATTACAGAATTGGAAAGACAAGTCTTGAGCACTGTCTTAGCTTTCTCAGCAACTGATCTTCCTATTTCTGCTTGGAAAGTTGGATGGGTCCTGGCCTAGTGATTCACTCCAGTCAGAGCCAGTTTTTAGGAAGTTGTCTAAATTGTCCCCAGATTGACCTCCCAATTACATTCCCATCTTGAATCTCATACTGCTCATTATTAGGAAAGTGAGTCAAGAAGAATGCCATTTGTAACAGGCCAACCATGTGAGAGATGGACTTTCTTGTTCTTTGACTTTTGGATGACGTCCGAGGGCTACCAGGCCATATCTGCTTTATTTCTGCAACTTAAGAATCAGAGAATTGCCTGGAGACCAGAAGGGTAAAGGGCCGCACAGTGAATAGGTAGCAAAGGACCTTGGGTACACATCTTTATGGCCAGATCACTACCTGCTGGACCACACTGCCCCTCAAGCACTATATAAATATTGGTTGTTGCTGCTGCTCTTATTATCCATAGCAAATTCTAGCTCTTCCTGACTGGAGCTTGGATCTCTATTATACTACCTCCTATGTCAGATGTGCAAATGGATGTGTTCTCATCCTGTGGGGAATGATTTCCATTGTTGGAGATTGTAGACCAATCTTGCCCTTAATTAATGTGAAAATTTGCTAGTTTGTAAAAGGTGCCTGTGCTGCCAACTGTCTTTATCCTAATGGATTCTTTATTCTATTTATTTATTTAGTGAGGCTATTAGGGGTAAGTGACTTGTCCATGGTCATGTATTCAGTAAGTATCAGGTATCTGAGGTAGATTTGAACTCAGATCCTTCTGACTCTAGTGTTGCATCCCCTGTGCCAGGTGGCTGCCCCCTAATGGATTGTTTATTAAAGTATCTGCATGATGGCCACCTAGGTGACATTGGAAAGCCACCTAGACTCCCAAACCAGTGGTTTTCTCCATTAAAAAAACAGGATTAGACTACACAGCTTTTAATTCTGAAACCACTGTCTTTTGTTATCCAAAGGACGGACAAACAGTAGATTATGTCTTTACACCGTTTCTATACCTTATTTATTAGCTCCATGTGCAACATGCAACATCTGATCCATCCTGAGTCAACTGGAAGAGGGGGCCGGTTAAGAAAACAATTATACGATGACTTTATTTGTTTCAAGGAATAGCAAATTATACATAAGAGATTTGCACTTTTATGTAATAAATCATCTTTCTCTATTTCATTGTTATGTGAAAATGCTTGTTTTATTTCATAAGTTTAGAATAAAATAAAAGTCAACAGAAAAAAAGTCAATGGATGAACTTTTCAGCAAGTTTTGAAATTATGTGATTGTTTCTTTCTTTCTCTCTCTCTCTCTCTCTCTCTCTGTTTCTCTTTCCCCCTCCCAGCTTAGCCATATTCCTTCAGATCGCTCGGCCAACTTTGATTTTTCAAGGAAAGGCTTGCTTGTGTTTATTGATAGCTCAATTGCTAATGGGAATGCCCACACAGCCTTTAATAACTCAGCTGCAGTATTTCCTTGGACTCCAAGATCAGGAAATGAGGAATTTAACTCTGTTATTCAACAGATGGCCCAGGTAAGTCAAGTCACATTTTTGTTGCATGTAGATTGTCGACCTCTGTCCCCCAACAGCTCATTTCCCACTTCCATGACATTGCACTGCGTGTCCCCTGCCAGGAATGCATCAGCTCCCATACCTTGTCTACTTAGAATCCCTAACTATCTTCCATGCTGAGTTCAACACTATGAAGCCTTTCCCAACACTCCCCTGCCCTAGCTGTCAGGGCCTCCCTCTGCAAAATCACTTTGTATTATATGAAACAATATTTTCTTCTGCTAGAATGTAAGCCTCTTGAAGGAAGAGATTTGTATTGTGTTTGTGGCCTTACTTGGTATGGCATAAAGGAATAAATATGCATTTATATAGCACTTGTGTACGCTAAGCACTGTGCTAAATAAATGCCTTTAAAAAAACCAAATAACAAACAAAAAAAAAAACTTCTTTGCTCCTTAACAAAAACCCTGAGAGGTAGGCCCTATTAATAACTGAATAGGCATATAGATTAAAATTATTCCCATTTTACAGAGGGACAGCTAGTGGTACAGAAGAGAGCATGCTTCAGGAAATTCAAATCTGTCCTAAAACACTAAAACACTTGCTAGATGTATGACCCTGGCAAGGGTCTCTTGCCTCAGTTTCTCTGTAAAATGAGCTGCAGAAGGAAATGAATCTGAGATGGATTGAAAATGACTAATAACAGCATATACTTTGCAAGTGGGCTTGGGTAGAGGAAATTTCTTCATGGGGAACATCTTATACTGATTTAACCACAAGCTCACCCACTCCTTCATCCACTTTAGTACTTGGCTCTGTGTTGTTATTGTTATTGTTCGGTTGGGTCCAGCTCTTTGTAGCCACATTGAAGTTTTCTTGGCAGATGATTTGCCATTTCCTTCTCCAGCTCAGTTTACCGATGAGGAAACTGAGATGAATAAGGTGAAGTGACTTACTCAGAGTCATCAAGCTAGAAAGGGTCTGAGGCCAGATTTGAAATCAGGAAGATGCGTCCTACAGCCCTATATTGTAGGGGTGTATAGACTATATCCCTGTATACCATCTGGCTGTCCACCCTGTCATGTAATAGGTGCTTAATTAATGCTTGTTCACCTTTCATCTCTCCCCTTTTTCTTTTCTGGAGAGCCAATCCTTCAAGTAAAATTTAAAAAGACTTTAATAAATGTTTGCTGATTGACTGGCAACTTTAATTTCAAATATATTTCATAAGTTTTCATGTCTTGCTCTAGGAGTGATTGTGGATGTTAGGGGGATAGTAATGAAACCCTTTCTTCAAATGGAATTGGAGGCCAAGTTGGCCCAATCTTGCTCTGATCTGATTCTCCTATAGTCAGCACAGTAGAGAATTGGGCTGGTTCCTTGGAGGAGGATGGCTGCCTGTACTCTCCCTGAGAAGTGATTTGAGTCCTCCCTCCCTTCTGCCTTTCCTCTTCAGATCCTATTAAATACATCAGGATTGGCAGGAATGGATTTGATGCCCTCTTAAAAACTATATTTAAGAATGGGAAATGTTTCAAGTCTCACCTTTGTCTAATTTCTCTTCTAACTTATGTATATTCTGTAACTGATCTTTGACATTTGGGATCAGATTTGTCCCTCACCTGAAGTCACTGATGAAAACTTCCTTTGCCCTTGAGCTTCAGCTTACAATTGGAGACTGATTTGAAAAGAGAAGGCCAAATCAGATAGCAAATTCATTAATTTTAAAAGCTCCTCTTAAACCAGAATCTCTTACTAGCATTATCACTTTATTCCATTTACTTCATTGTTCAACGTTAATTTTGGGGCCTTGCTTTTGTTAGCCTCCTGGCATTAGAAATGCTACTCTTTCAATTAGTATGCTATTAATGGAGTGAATAAAGTCCTTGGCAATCAGGCCTGGAGCCACATCTTTAAAGATAAAACCCAAGTGAAGGGGGATGCTTTCTGCTAGTCTTTCAGGTTGTCCCAATAGAGAGCAATATGAACTTGTCATTGGATCAAAAACAGGATGCCTTCTCCCCAAGGTCCTTCTTGTTTTGAGTTGAGCTAAAAGCTCATCCACTGAGGATTTAGAGCCTTGGACTCTTTGCCTCTCTGAAAATATAAAGAAAGAGAATTTTTGTAAGAACCCAGTGGGGGAGAAAATCCATAATATTTTGAAGATGTTTACAGAAATGCAGAAAACCCACACTAGGAAACAACATGGCCTCTGAAAGTTGTTCTTCCTCTAGGGGTTCAGCTTATCATGGGAAAGAAGTGTCAAGATTCCTCCCTAATTCCCTGAGATTTCAGAACATCCAAGGGACTGACGTTCCCTGGATTCGATTTTTACTGTCATTCACAAAATGAGAGTTTTCCCAGAAATCAAACTGCTGGTTGGTTTAGTCTCAGAACTGTCCAAAGCAGCTTCGTCTCTGCTCAGCAGTTTCAGAGCTAGCTCAGCATCAAGCTGTGGATTTTATTTCTCTCCCCACCAGGGCAGACAGATTGAATATATAGACATAGCAAAGCCATCCACTGGAGGCCTGGGATTCAGCGTGGTGACTGTAAGAAAGCCAAATGCAGCCGGTGTTGATCTCTTTGTGAAGGAAGTCCAGCCGGGAAGTATAGCAGACAGGTAGGGGTTTTTATGTCCACTCTGGCTTGGTTTGTTTCCCCCACGATCCTTTTTTAAAAGAAACAATCCTTTGCTGATCCCTCACTTTTCTCTTCACTTCTCACTGTATCTCTTCAAGTCTCTTGAACTTCTGTGGGCTTCCGTGATTTGGATCTTAAAATGAAGGAGTTGGATTGGTTGGCTTTGGAGGTCCCTTCCACCCCCCAGGCTCTGTCTGAGGAGCTGAACTCCATGTATAAGCAAGTCCTGCTTGGTCCCAGATGGCAGAATCCAGGGCAGTGAGGGGAAGGAAGTTGTTCAGAGGCAGTGAAAAGCTTCCTGAGAGTTTGAGTTTTGGGCTCAGAGTGAATTCTACCTCATTTTAAGGTCTTTATCACCTCGTAATTGTTCCCTCATGGCCAACTTTCCTTGACCCTATTTAGGGTTTTCTTGGCAGAGATACTGCAGAGATTGGCCATTTTACAGATGAGGAAACTGAGGCCAACAGGGTGAAGTAAATTAACTTGCCTGGAGTCACACAGTCAGGAAGTGTCAGGCCAGATTTGAACTCAACAAGAGTTTTCCTGACTCCAGGCTTAGCACTCTAACCACTGTACCACCTGCCTACCCTTAGGTTGGTGATCGGCTTCCTATTAAGAAGTGATTATCCTGGGGGTGGATGGGCTTTCCAAGAAATAAAATTCAAAAAAAAGAAGAAAAGCAGGATCTCACCAAAAGGAAGAATTAGACTAAGAAGGGCTGAGTCAGAGGCTGGGTAATTTGCTGGAATTCATTCCAGAAGAGCATTTGAAGAAGGTGGAGTAGCCGGAGGCTGGAAAGGTCATGGGATGGGAGGCCGGGGAAGAGTCCAGCCTAGCTTTGAAGGTGCCTTTGACTGGACTGAGCAGTTTCAGCACAGCATTGAAGCCACATCTCAGCATCTTGTTGGTGGATTTTTTGGAGGCTGTAAGGAGGAAACAGATTGGGTGGGTGTGGGGAACACCTTCTAAGTTGTTTTTGTTTACCTTTAAAATCAAATGTCTTAAAAAAAAAAATCCAACATCCTAACCAACAATTTGCAGGATGCACACAGTGTTAATTAGTTAATGTGTGTTCCAAGCAAAAACATTGTGAAGTGCTAAGTTGTAGTCTTTAATTGAAACAGTGTAATAAACAAAAGAGTTCTGTAGCAACCTGCTGAAGGGGGAGGCCACATGTGTTGGGTTTCCGTGCATTTTCCTTTGGCAAGTTAAGGAACCACTTAACAGAAAGGAAAATGTCTTTTCTCTATTTCTAGGGATCAGCGACTAAAGGAAAATGACCAAATCCTGGCCATCAATTACACCCTTCTGGACAGGAATATGACCCATCAACAGGCTATAAGTCTGCTCCAGCAGTGCACAGGATCTCTACGGTTGGTGGTTGCCAGGGGATTGCGACAATGGCCAAGCCGAAGCTCTACTAGCCTGAGCGATACTCCTCCTCCTGAGAAAGTGAGTTGGAAAATAGGAAGAAGGGTATTTCCTGACATTAATGAAGGAATAAAAACAACATTTATTAAGTGGCTTAGTATATGCAAAAAGCAAAGGCAGCCACTGACTCCTTGCACTCCTTATTGTGAACGGAGAGAAGATTGACACACCCCATCCAGGGACACTGACTACTTAATCTTGGTTCCTGATTCCAGAATTGGGGAAGAAAGGAAGAGGAAGAATGTAGTGGGGTCCAGGCAGTTGATTAGGTAGTGGAAGAGATGCCCAAAGTATTTAGGGAAAGGCAGTCTCCTTGCCCACCAGAGTGAAACTTTCAGGTCAGATGCTCCTCTGGCATAGCACTGTGTCTGGTTTGGATAGAGAGGTGTTTGGTTGACTTGGAGCCTTTGGAGAGGAGGGAGGGAAATTTTGATTGTATTCAGAAAATCATCTGATCATAGATTTAGATTCGGAAGGATGAGTATAATCCTCTCATTCCAGAGACTAGGAAACTGAAGTCCAGGGAGGTATACTAGCAACTCAAAGCTTGTTAGTGTATGAGGGAGATCTAGCTTCACTAAAAGCAATTACCATTTTCATGTAGGCAGGGTAGTTCATAGAGAGCTTTTTTTTCTCTCTCCTTTTTTTTTCTCTTTGCTGTCACTTTCCCAGAAGGGTTTGTGTCTCACCTTGCTGACAAGTGTTTGTTTGCTGAGCTTCAGAAGACATATTGAGCTACATTAGGAAAATGAATCATTAGCCTGTCCCATGGAACCTAGGATCAGGATTGTTCTGCTTGGTCCCAGAGGGCCAAACTAGGAGCTCTGGTGTATTGAGACAGATGTAGACTCGCTGTTAGGTAGATTTGCTTCTTCTCATCTAGTATTCTTAGCTTATGACTTAGGCTGCCAGGAAGGGAATCGGAACTTTTCCCCAAAAGTGGGCGACCACAATCAGTGACATAGCTGGGATTCTCCTAGATGTGAGTCAGACTAGAGGAGCTCTCCAATTCTGTGATTGAGTTTTAGTTATTATTGCAATAGAAGAGAGGGGAAGGTTTCTTTCTTCCTTGATGCCATCTGTAGCCAAAGAATTAGTTTTTCCTTGACCTTGGATTATTATTTATTTTTATTTTCTTTGCAAAGGATCTTTTTTTCTCCTAATTTAATTTAATTTTCTTAAAACTCCATTTTCTTTTTCTCTCACATCTTTCACCCATTAAGAAAGAAAAAACCCATGTAAATGATTCATTAAAGAAAACAAATTCTGACATTGACCACATCCAAGAAATAAAAAATGTCATTTTGTACTCTGAACTCATCCCCTCTCTGTCAGGAGGTAGGATCCTGTTTCCCCACAGGCCCTCTGGAATCATAGTTGATTACTGTACTGATGAGAGATTTTAAGTCTCAAATTAGCTATTTTTTCCAATGTTGTTGGTATCATATAAATTGTTCTCCTGATTCTGCTTATTTCACTATGTATCAGTTCTTAACAGTGTTTCTAAGTTTCTCTGATACTTCTTTCCTGTATGATTCTGTGAAATCCTTCTAAGGAATGATTTCCTTACAGCACACTTATATTCTGTAATACTCTTACAGAATAATTTATTCTGCCATTCTTCAGTTGATGGGCACCCTGTCAGTGTCTAGTTATTTGTCATCACAGAAAGAGCTGCATAAATATTTATACATATAGGGTTTTTCCCTTTTCTTTGATTACTTTGGGGGATAGTCCTAATCATGATATCTTTGTAAAGGATTTATATTTAGAGCCAGTAGAAACATTAGGGGCCAGCTAGATCAACCACCTCATTTTATGAAGCTGAACCTTTTTTTCCTTCTCCTTTCCCTTCTTCTTCAAATGAAATGACTTGCTTAGGGTTATATAGTGAGCAGTTGGCAGGGGTGAGGATGGGCCCAATGCAATTTTTCCCCCTTGGCACTTTGCTGCCTCAATTCAGAGCAGTGTCTTTTGTGACATGTTATATCATTTCTGAGACTCAGTTTCTTCAACTGTATAATGGTGTGAATAAAAGTTATGCATTGTCTGTTCTATTTAATGGAAACCATTATCATTGTTTCGTCTTAGTATTTGCTTTTTTAAGAAAATAGGTTCTTTTTCCTTGATAACCTTTACATTCTGATTTGCTCTAATAGAGCATCCACTCAGCAGTAAGAATAAACACGTACGGTTTTGGACGTAAGTCATGTTTCTAGAATGTGTTGCATAATTCCAATGGAAGTTAGAATAAGGTATCAAAATATGTCTCCTTTCACTTCTTGGTGAAAGGTTCTTTGACCTCACATATGGAATTTTATTTATTTATTTATTTTAGAATTTTATGATTTTTTTTAAAAATTAAAGCTTTTTATTTGCATAACATATGTATGGGTAGTTCCTCAACATTGATCCTTACAAAGCTTTCCATTACAAATTTTTCCCCCAGTCCCCTCCCCTCCCCTAGATGGCAGGAAGTCCATTATACTTAATTATATTAAAATACTTGACAAGTCGAATATATGTATAGATATTTCCATACTTATCTTGCTGTGCAAGAACAATCGTATCTACATGAACCAAAAATATCTGAGAAAGGAAGCCCAATGCAAGCAAACATTGATAGAGATCATGGAAATGATATGTTGTGGTCCACATTTCATATCCCTCTCTCTGGGTGCATATGGCTTTCTTCACTGAACAATTGGAACTGGTTTGAGACATTTCATTGTTAAAGAGAGCCATGTCCATCAGAATTGAACATATGGAATTTTAAAATGACCTCCATATTGTTCCTTCTGCCTCCAGTCCCTTCATACCCACTGTCACCACATCAGTTTGCTTGAGCACTAAATCATCTGTGGCTCTCCAGTCCTAAAGTCCTTAGACATTCAAGCCTCTGAGTAATTGGAGAGGGCAGCTGCCTTGATGTATACCCCATATCCCATCGAAACACAGGCTTAATTCTCTTGCCTGCTTGGCTTGCTTTTCATCCAGAACGCCTTCTGGGTCAATCTTTGCTTGTCAAAATACTGCCCAGTTTCCGAATTCTAATTTCAGTCTTCTATTAATGGAATTTGTCCATCTTTCTGTTTCCTACCTACCTACCTGTCTCTGTCTCCATTTCATTATTTCTTTATGTCTGTCTCTTATTTTTCTTTGTCTCTTCATCTCTGCTTGTCTGTGTCTCTCAGTATTGTATATATTCTATATCCACTACCAAATAAATGGTTACTACCTTGAGAGCAGGGACCTTTTCTTATTAATCCCTTTTTAATAGCTTGCATATAATAGGTACTCAATATTTAATAATTGCTGGGTTTGTTGAGTGGGTGATGTTCCTTTCCATATAGAAAATGCCTAGAAATGTTGATGGTGGCTAACTGTAACAGGCGTTTTTTGCTGTCAATTATAGATTTGCTGGGGTCATATTGAAGATGTTGAACTTATTAATGATGGCTCCGGCTTAGGTTTTGGAATTGTCGGTGGAAAATCGAGCGGTGTTGTTGTGAAGACGATTGTTCCTGGAGGCTTAGCGCATCGGGTATGTGGCTGTTCTGTGTGACTGTTGTTTTTTTGTCATTGTTCAAAAAAATGATTGTTTGTATAAAACTTGGTGATTTTCAGCAAAAACAAATGCAAATCACAGCTGCAGAATTACAGAATTTGGGGGTGGAGGGAAAGCTCACAGGTCATTTGGATCAATCCATAGCTGGAAAAAATAAAAGGCCTGACAGGTTGCAGTGTGGATATGTGGAGAGAGCATCTGTTTCTGCAAAATCATTCATCTTAGAAGTCCGACAAATACATCTTTGATAAAACCTCTTCAGCATGGAAGACATTTTTGCTGGACTATTAGGAAAGTAATTAAATATTCTGTTCTCCCTGTTTCCAACCAAGCCTAAAAGGCTTTTTTTTTTTAATTTATTTTTTTTAAGGTAGATCTAGACTCAATCAGAACAAAAAAGGCATCTTTTGCCTTCCCTTCCAATTTCAGTACCCTTACTCTTCAGTAGAACAGTCAGAGAAGGTGCCTGGCCATCTTGAGCAGGTTTATCCATATAAGCCCCTTCCTGCCATTTTGCAGCAGCTGTGGGCCATGGGGCTTTCAACTGTCTTAGATTTTACTTTGCCAAGGGAAGAACTGCTCCCTTACATTATCTCTGGGAGCTGGCCTACTTTAGGTTGTTTATCTTGGGTACCTCCCTACTGCTATTTCTGTACCACTTGTACCCCACTTTTGTTGCCCCTTACCTCCATAGTCCAGGGGCTGGTCTCGGGTCTTCCCTCTTTGAGTCTTCACTGGAAACTGGGCTACTTGTTCCTATAAATAACTCATGTTCAACCAGAACTGTTGCTCTTATCAACATCTCAATTTCATTAGTGTGTCTGATCTCAGTGACATGAGAGAGGATGGTGAATTGATTTGCTTAAACTACATTAAAGTAAGGTTGCTCTTTTTCTGGCTGTTCTTCCATCTCTTCCTCACAACCACTCCTCCTTCCTCCTTCCTATTAACTCTTTACGGACAGCTGTTCACTCAAATAAATCTTTTGTTGGTGAAATTGCACTTGTGAGTGAAATACTTTGTCCTTACCTATGCCCCTTAAATCATATCATATTTTGTCTTTTCTACTAAAACATAAGGTTTGAGGGGAAGGCAAAAAAAAGTCTTTTTAGTTCCATTTGAATCTAGATCCTTTAAAAAAAATTGAATTGCTCTCTTTTGCTTTTATAGCACAAACATTTCTTGATGTACCTCTCTTCTCCCCCGCCCCTGTCACAGAAAGAGCCATCAGGAATAATAAGGGATGGGGAAAAAAAGGAAGGGGGAAAAACCAGTTGAATAAAACTATCCAAAGCATTGAAAGTTGGCCATTGTATATAGTTTTTTTCACACCCATTATTCCCCACCCCTATCTCTGGGAGGAAGCTGCCTTAACATTTCTCTTCTCTGAGGCCAAACTTGGTCATTATAACTTTACAACATTTGTCCTCAATTATTTTATTGATGTTCCTTCCATTTGTATTCTTGTAATCATCGTGCATGTGGTTTTCTTGGCTCTGCTTGCTGAACTTGTATCAGTTCACATGCTGGATACTTCTGTATCCATCATAATCAGTGTTTCTTATAGCACAGTAATTTTCAATTGCATTCATTTACTGCAATTTGTTTAGCCTTTCCCCAACTGAGGGACATCAGCTTTGTTCATTCTCCAGTCAATGGGCATTTACTTTGTTTCTAGTTCTTTGATGCTGTAAATATGTTGGTATAAATATCTTTTGGTTCTCTTTCACTTTCACAAATTTATTCTTCTAAAAATTGTTCTGCCCCTCTCTGATGGGACCCTTCCAGCAAAGGGGGCCAGTGTTTATTCCAGAAGGTCTATGAAGTCCAGAAGGACTATGGGATGGGGCTAACTTGCCCTAAGTAAAACAGCCTCCCCTTGATTTCCAGATGCATAGGCTCACTGTCACTGGCAAGAGTGAGGGATCAGTAGTGGAGAGATTGTGTATTTTATAGGGACCCTTGCAATGTCAGGAGAGTGTGAGGAAAATTAGCATGTTGAATAGACTCTCTGTGCTGATTTGGGGAGGTGATGCCTGGGAGATGTCCAGGATGGTCAATGATGTGTAATCTATAGGATTGGAGGTGGACCTCTTGAAAATGGGTTCACAGATCCACCAGGATTTGGATACTGCCTCAGCTGATTCAATTCACAGTTCTATGACATAGAAAAAATTAGTGGGACTAAAAAATTTCCTCTTCTTCAGTCAACCTAGTGATGAGCCTCTCCAAACTTATCAGGCTGATTTTTAGATAACAGGTGCGCTAACCATCAATCACCAAGCCTGGGAAAGAGCAGGCAGATTTGTCATTTGGACCATGTAACCATCAAGAACTCAGGCTCACCTCCTTCCCACAATGAGGCACCATCATAAAATATTGCTTAGGATTATCCTTTTTCTTAAAAGAGAAAATAGTTGTAAATCCCAGAAAGTTTAGGCTTTAAAAAAAACATATATATATATAAATTAGAATACTGCCCTTTTAAAATATATATATATATATATACTTAAAAAGGGCAGTATTCTAATAGACTAATGGAAGAATGGGTGCTTTTGGCCATTTGATACTTGACCTCTTTTGTTTTTGGGTTTATATCTTGCTCCTGCTCTTTGACAGCTCTTGTTGATGTGGAATACCTGTTCAGGTGCAAATTCAGCTCTCTTTCTTCTAATTTGCCTGCCTATTCGACAGATTATGGAAGGAGAAGGCCTCCTGCAAAATTCAAATAAAAGCCAGCAATTTGAGATGCAGGAATGAAGAAAGTTGCCTGTCATTTCAGAGCCTGCCCCATCTATCAATCTGACTAATAACTGTTTTTGCCTTTGACTGATTCTTGAGAACACCTGCTTTTCTGTAATGAACAAAATGTTTGGCTTCCAGTGACAGATGCAAATTAACTGCCACAGTTTAAATTAAGCAAGAGGTGAAGTAAAATTGGGAAAAATAAATATATATATAGTGCATTTTAAAAGAGAAAAGCAAACAGTTCAATCTAAAACTATGAAGTAAGTTACCTCTACAAAGCAGTTCTGTCCAGTTCCTCAAACATTTAGTAACTGCCTACTTTGTGCCAGACATTGAGGGTTCAAAGCTAAAATTAAATGGTCCTTGCCTTTAAGAAAAGGAGATTCTACTGGAGAAATAAAAAAAGAATACATATCGGGGTGTTATTTTGGCAAGGACAAACTCCATTTACTGGGGAGGTTAGAAAAGGCCCCACATTGGCCAATGTCCTTTAGCCAAACATTAAAAAGGATAGAAATTTCACAAAATGGAAGTGGAAGAGCATTCCTAGCAGGAGGGCAGCCTCCTTAGGAGGTGGAAAATTGTCTGTAGAGAATAACAATGAGGACGGGATAGTCTGCTGATGTCATTCATGAATCAAGTGAGTCTTTATTTTCCTTCATCTCTAATTAAAAACGAGCAATTCTTTAAAAATCTGATTCTGAGAAGAGTTCCACTAGACTTCCAGAAGGTTCTGACTGCTTGGGGGAGAGGCCCAGTAGAAGCCTGGGCCTAGATTTGAATCCTAACTCACTATCTCTATAAACTCACTTACTGGCTAGTCCCCACAGATGACATCCTGCCCTTAAAGAGGGCCTATCTCTCCTGCTTGAATGCTCTTCAGCTTCCATTGGGTGAAATCTCAGCCTTTTTCAGCTAAAAGGGCTTGGCCCATATGGGACCTTTCCTTATCTCTTGGTTGGTAGTGCTGGCCCTGACCAAAATCATAACATTGCATATTCTTTGCATTGACTAATCTGTGTACAAAGTAATTTTTATCCAGTAGAATATAATTTTTAGTATAGATTGGAGCCAGATTGTTCTTTACATGACAAGCAGATTAATCTGACTTTTATCTTAGAGGCAATAGGAAACCACTGAAGCTTCTTGAGAAAGGTGATTGGGTGACGGGGTCAGATTTGTGCTTGAGAAATGTGAATTTGAAATAGTAGTTGATTGACAGGTGCTTGGGGGTACCGTAGAAATAAAGAGAGAGCAGGTTTACGGGACAAGAGAATATGATTAGTTTTAGACTTAAAGAGTTTAAGGTGCTGATAATATATAGAGATGAAGACTTCTTGAAGGCATATGGAGAAAGGATCTGAAGCTCAGGAAAAGAGTTCAAGTCTATAGACAGAGATAGAGGGAGGATCCATCTGCAGAGAAATGGTAGATAAAGCTATGGGAGTTGGTCTGAGAGGTCAGGAGAGAGAATATAGAGTAGGCCCTCAGAAAACATCTATGTTTATGGGTCAGAAAGATGGTGAAGACACAAACAAAATGGTTAGGAAGCTAGGAAAGTCAGGGCTGAAGTCAGTAAAATGGGGGTGAGGGATTACACTATGTCAGAGGGTTCAAACTCCTGACCCAAAGTCAACAGAACCAGATCAAAGTGTAATGTAATTGGGAAATATTATCAAAATAAATAAAAATACAATTCAACATAAAAAGAACTTAAAGGAAGGTAAATTTGACAGTTATGAGGATGATATTGATGATGATGATGATGATGATGGAAATGAAGGATCACATTCTCTTCCCCAGTAAGCTGTGAGCTCCTGGAGGCCTGGTTCTCTCTCTCTCTCTCTCTCTCTCTCTCTCTCTCTCTCTTTTAAACTTTTCTTTGCATTCTCAGTAGCTTAGCACAATGCCTGGTACATAGTAGGTACTTAATAAATGCTCGTTGACTCTTTGACATTTAGAGGGCTGTTCAGGCAGGCTTGGACTATATTTGGAGGCAGTAGGGTGGCAGGGAGTTGCCTGAACCTACTGATAGCCCAGCAGTTTTTCTCAGTGGCAAAATGAATGCTTTAGTTTTGTGTACCAACTTTGCTTTATTTTGTGCTGTGTGTCAGGAGAGCAGAAAATAGTTCTTACTTTTCACTTGAGGCCTTCCATTTTGTGGTTTCAAAGAATTGCTCAGCAATTCTTAGGAACGCTACTCAGGTAGAAAGAAATTGTAGGGAAAATGCTCACAAGTGGTACTCTAATAATTAGGATTTTCCATTCAGTCATGGTCAGGTCTTAAGGTATTAACCTGTTAGTAGAGGCTTATTTCAGGGGGAGGGCGTCTGTTAAATTCACTAATGGATCAAATTTCTTCTCTTGAAAATGCTAGTGGGTTGGACTAATATTATTTGTTGGAAGAATAAGGGGATAATCACAGTAATAACAGCTTATATTCATATAATGCTTTCTGATGCAAAGCACTTTCTGGGCATTATCTCAGGTACCCTGTGGGGAGAATTTTTCCTTTGAAGTTCCCGATCTGAGTTCTATTCATCTCTCCTGATGAGTGATCCATCCATCAGTGATTCGGTGAACCAAGAACACTATGTGGGTTGGTGAAAATGACAGGCAGATTTGGGCTGTGACAGGAACAACTTTCTAAGAGAACTGACCTGAAGTCAAAGGAAAGGCCAGGGTGTTGATTCTCCTTCCCTGAAGAGCTTTAAATGGAGTCTGGGTAGTTGAGGATTTTGCAAAGGTGATTTTTATTGTAGAAGAGTGTTGCTTAAGGGTTAGGGAATGAACTCGGTGACTCAGTGATTCTGTTCTTTTAAACTTCTAAGTTATATTTGTTTGGGTATCTTTATCTATCTAAACTTTTGACTACATCCATTTTGGAAACTCGCAGGTCAGGTCAAGTCAATAAGCATTTATTAGTTGTTCTAGGCCCTAAGAAAAGAAGCTCTGCTGATGCAGTTTGGGAGCCTATCCAATGCTCATGGTCTTAGAGAGTAGGCTGAAGCACCTGGAAGTTAGATAACTCCCATATCATGTAGCCAGATTCACAATTGGAATCAACATCTTCCTGTCACCAGGAAAGACCTCTATCCACTGTCCCACATGATCTCTATCCACTGTCCCACACTGCCTCTTGAACTTAGATGATTTAAGTCAATTTACCAAGAGAGCTATAGTTTGCATGTGATGTCATTAACTTAGCTTTTGGCAAAATATATCTTAGTAAATATTTATTGAAAAAAATATATGCACACATATATACACACACACCTATATACATACATGTGTGTACATATATATCTTAGTAAATATTTATTGAAATATATATCTTACTATGTATTGAAATGTATATA
>JAJPUD010000573.1:291084-314123 GCA_023553655.1 Myrmecobius fasciatus
TGTATATATACATATTTTAGCAAATATTTATTGAAATATATATCTTAGTAGTTATTGAAATGTATATAATCAGGACATATTTATTAAAATATGTTATCAGTAAATATTTATTGAAATATATAAGTAAATATTTAATGAAATATATCAATATTTACTGAAATATATATCTTAGTAAATATTTATTGAAATGTATGTTATCAGTAAATATTGAAATATATCTTGGTAAATATTTATTTAAATATATATACATATATGTATACACATATATTAGTAATATATCAGTAAATATTTAGTGAAATGTGTATATATAAGTAAATATTTATTTAAATATATATCTTAGCAAATATTTATTGGAGAAACATATCTTAATAAATATTATTGATTGACCACCTTCTAATATTTTTGCAGAGAAGATGGGGGAGATGTAGACCAGATGATAATACAATCTGATAGGTTCAGAACTGGTTGAATGACTGACCTCAAAGAGAAATCATCAAGGCTCAGTGTAACATGTGGTTTCCAGTGGTGCACCCCAGAAATCTGTTTGGTTGTGTGTGCATTTTTTATGTGTAACTTGCAAAGGTGAATGGGCAGCATGTTTGGCAAATTTGCAGGTGACAGTAACTGAAAGGGAGAGCTAATATACTGGATGTCAGAACCAGAATTCTCAGAGATCTTGACAGGCTAAAGCATTGAACTGAACCTAATGAGACAAAATCCAATGGGGGGGAAAAAGTGTTTCATTGGAGTATTAAAAAAAAGTCTTCTCAAGTGCATTTTGGGAGAAGGATCATTGGTCAGCTGTTTTTTGAAAAGTACTTGGAAATTTCAGTGGATTTCAGGCTTAAGGTGAGTGAGAGGGTGATATGATGGCTAAAAGAAATTGTGAGAATTTGGGTTGTGTGGAGAAGTGTTATGTCTTAGAATGAAAGCACTTAAGAGTTTTGCTCTAGGTCCTGTGCTATTACATGTACTCTTCTGGTGCTTAATTCTGGGCACCCTGATTTGATAAGCTAGAAGAGTTTGAGGCAGAATGCAGCCAGGTTCATCAAATGGAAGCAGCATCATACATTTGAAAGAGGATCTAGATTCAAATCCTCTGTGCGTGTGTGTGTGTGTGTGTGTATACGTACAAATTTTCAAGTCATAGAACAGAGAATTCTCAAGTCAGAGGATCTTATGATTCTCTAATCCAGTGATATATGAACTATCCCTGGCCTCAAGGAGCTTCCATTCTATTGGGGCAAGGAATTCAGCACCTGTATACATAAAGAAATCCAAGAGGAAAGGATCATGTTTACCTGTGGGTTAATATCTTGCTTACCCCATTCATATTCCCAGAACTTTGCAGAGTATCTGGAACTTAGTAAATACTTAAGAAATGTTGTTTTGTTTAAAATTCATTCATTCATTCATTTTTTTTTTAATTTTCTTGAAGAATGGAAAGCTTCAGACAGGAGACCATATTTTGAAGATTGGTGACACAAATGTGCAAGGGATGAGCAGCGAGCAAGTTGCTCAAGTACTGAGGAACTGTGGGAATTTCGTGAGGATGGTAGTGGCAAGAGACCCCATTGGCGAAATTTCGGTGACTCCTCCAACCCCAACAACCTTGCCCGTGGTAGCACTACCATCTGTGCCTCCTTGCAACCAGAGCTCTGTGAGTATATGCTTCTGTCTTCAGTCTTTTAAGCTACTTTTGCATTACATTTGCACATCTAATCAGGATTAACAACTCTTTTTTTCTCTGTACTATTGGAGTAGATCAGCTATCTTCATGAGTCACACTGGTAGGCTCACAGTTTCTGAAAAGAAGAATAAAGGGGAAGGGAGAGAGAATGTTGAGAAAGATCAAAGAGGAAAGAAAGGGGGAAATTATATATGCTGGCAAGTCTGGCCCATCTGTGGCAAACTCAGAAATTATTTTCACACAGTGCCTGGCACAGAGTAGGTACTTAATTAATGCTTATTGATTGGGCCTGACTTTAGTACCCTTGCATCAAAGCTGGCCTCCTGATGTGGCCACAGACATGGGATTAGTAGAGCTGGAGGGCAATTTGGAGGTCATTTATCAATACTTCGCAGATGAAGAAACTGAAATTTAAGAGTAAAGTGAGTTGTCTAATTCAGATTGGTAGAAAGGGAATCAAAGGCAGTGCTTTTTCCATTGTGCTATGTGACATCCACAGGCGCTGGTCTGACAAGAAGAGCTCTGCTTCTATGTGACTCAATTCACTTAGCAAGTCACTTTGACTACCTGAGCCTCAGTTTTCATATCCATAAAACAAGGGAATAAACAGACTAGAGCAGGAATTCTTACCCTGGTGTCTATGAACTTGCCCCAAACACAGTCAGTGCTTGGTGATAGCTGATATTTATGCTGCTACTTAATTGTAGAAGAGCTTCATAAGGAAAAGGTCTTTTAGCTTTGATTTCTAGGGGCCCACGGGGACCCGTAAATCTCTTTTAGTGTTAGGATTTAGCCTATAAGATTTCTAACTCTTTAACTTTTTACGAACTCATTTATATGAGTTCTGATCCTTATTGTGTCCCCTTTCCTTCCTTTTCCCCACACATACTGTGTATTCTAGGGGTGGAGGGGAAGGAGGGTTTTTGGGAAGTAATTTCCATATTTTTCTTTTCTTTCTTTTTTAAAATAAGTTTAAATTATTTTAATTTTAAAGCCCTTTTTAAAAAAAGTGTTTTGATTTCCATTAAAAATAGTATTTTATTGATTCCCTCTTCATCTATTCTTTGTAATATTGTAAATCCAAAGCAACTCAATGATTTTTTTTTAGATAAGTCTCTAAGATAATATTTTTAGCTTATGCTCTAGTATAATATCTCTAACATTTAGTCCCAATTTAAGATCCTTTCTTCCTTCAATTTAAGGTATCTCCTTATATTTTTTCTTGTAATCACTCTTTGGCCTCCAATTCTATTTATATACTATTCTTATTAAAATGCTTATTTGAAGAAAAGGATCCTGGACAAATTGAGAGTATTTTCACAATGATAGAGCTATATGTCATCATTGACAAATCACTAAACTTCATTTGTGAAATGAAAGGATTGTACAAGATGGACTATGAGCTTCCTTTTGCAACTCAAGATCTGTGGTGCTATGATTGTTCTTGGATGAGTCATTCCCATGCTCTAAATCTCTTTTTGCTCACTTGTTGCACTGGTGGCTGGTGATGCCTTCCACCACTCTGAGATCCTTTGATGGCAGATGGCATTATTAGGGATTGAAATTGGCTCTCATTTTCCTCTTCAGGTTAATGCAGCTCTTTTTGATACTTACGATGTTGAACTCACTAAAAAAGATGGCCAAAGTCTTGGGATTACAATCATTGGGTATGTTGGCTCCTCGAACACAGGTAAATGCTTTTTGTTTTCTTCGATGGGTTTTTTGAGTTCTGGATATAATTGCTTCAATACCTTTAACTTTTGGATGTTGGAGGATGAAATCCATGAAAGTGTCATCAAAATTAATTACTTAATTAAGGAAAGACAACAGAGAATTGGGATTTATCCTTTGAGCTCTGTTATCTCCTCACTATTTGGCACAATATCTGACAAACAGTAAACATTTAATAAATGTATTCTGTCTCTCCTTTTCTTCTCCCTTTCTTTCCTCCCTCATTCTATCTCTGTCATATATACATATATATATGTATGAATGTATCCATCCGTCCATCCATCCATGCACCTACCTGTCTAGTTATATTAGACATCACCAGAAAGTTTTATAGTGCTGATCCTGATTAACATAGGATTTCCCCCCTTTTTTTTTTCCTTTGGTTTTTCAATTAATAAACATTTTTTTTTTGCTTTTAATTCCCACCCCCATTTAAAAGAGAGAAATAAAAAACAAAACCCTTGTAACAAATATGCATAGACAAGCAAGTCAAATCTCCACATGAGCCTTGTCAAAAAATGTTGGTCTCATTCTGCACCTGGAATCATTTACTTCTGGGTCAGCAGTCGGTAGCTCATGATAGTCATTTAGTGTTGGATGAGATCTCAGCAGTCAAAAATGGAGGTAGAGGTAAAGTGATACAGTATCAAAGGGATTGCCTTTGTCACTTTGAGTGGCTTGACCCAAGTCTTTCCCCCTCTGAGCCTCAGTTTTTTCTTCATCATAAACATCATCATCTTCATCATCCCTAGGATTTATATAGAGCTTTAAGATTTGCAAGATGCTTTTACAAATATGATTTCATTTGATTGTATTTGGGTTGGGTTATTATCCCCACATTACTGATGAGGAAATTAAAACAGATCAAAGTTAACCAACTATCCAAAAAAAAGTTTACCCAATATTTTGAAGTCTATACAATCCTTTGTACAGGATATCAGTAAAGATATTACTGTCATATTGTCACCTAGCAATCTCCTTAAGTTAGTATATTAACTTCTGTCCTCAACATTTATAAATATATATGTTACAATGTCAAAAAAAAATCATTGTTTTGATGAGGTTTCCTGGATCCCCCCAGGCTTCCTTGTGTTTCTGACCACTTGGGCACCAATGCTGGTCCTCAGAACTCTTTTTGAGCTCAGAGGCATAGCTACTGGAGGATGCTTGAACACTGTTCTCCAAGCAAAAACAGAAAGACAATATCTTATTTTTATTTTTTTTCTAAATAATAGGTATATTTTTCCAATTATATGTAAAGATAGTTTTCAACATTAATTTTTGTAAGATTTTTGAGTTCCAATTTTTTTCTCCTTCTTCCTTTATCTCCCCCACTTCCTAAGACAGCAAGCAATCTGATATAGCTTATACATATACAATCATTTGAAACATATTTCCACATTAGTCATGTTGTAGAAAAAAAAAAGAGCAAAAGGGAAAAACCTGAGAAAGAAAAAGCAAACAAAGATGAAAATAGTATACTTGGATCCACATTCTGGCTCCATAATTTTCCCTCTGGATGTGGATGGAATTTTCTATCCATCCCAAGTCTATTGGAATTGAAAGACCATATTTTTCTAAAATTAATTTTTTTTTTTTCTGAGTCAGTTGGGGTTAAATGACTTGCCTAGGGTCACACAGCTAGGAAATGTTAAGTGTCTGAGGCCAGATTTGAAGTCAGGTCCTCCTGATTTCAGGGCTGGTGCTCTATCTATTGTACCACCTAGCTGCTCTGAAAGATTATATTTTTAATGATGACATGAAACACAGAACACCCCTATTCACATATTTTTTTTTTTTTTTGCTGAGCCAATTGGGGTTAAGTGACTTGCCCTAGGGTCACACAGCTAATGTGTGTATTAAGTATTAAGTGTCTGAGGCCAGATTTGAACTCAGGTCCTCCTGACTTCAGGGCTGGTGCTCTATCCACTACTCCACCTAGCTGCCCCACCTACTCACATATTTTTACAAAAACAGTTTGAAAAACTAGAAAGATACAGTTTTTTAAATGTTAGAACAAAATAGTTTAACCTTATACAATCAGATTCAAAAAACATTAGTTTTGCTGATTCTGTTTTTTGTTTCTTTTTATTCTAAGAAATGGCTCTCTAGAAAAAAATTTATTAGGAAATCAAGGCAATGGGAAAAAGTCGATACATATTTTTAAAGAAAAGAAAAATATAGTTTGAATACTTAAAAATTACTTGCTGGGCTACATACTTGATAGAGATGTGAGGGACTCAGAGCATTGATTAAAGACAAATATGTTTTGGACATGGCCAAGACAAGAATTTTACTTGGCTATATGTATTTGTTAACAAAGTTTTTTTGTTTAGTTTAGTTTTTTCATTGGAGGAGGAAGAAAAATGGATTTTTATTAATTTAAGAACTAAAATTTCATTTTAAAGTCACATACTGATGGTTCTTGATGATTGTTGACTATTCTAACAAATTTTATTTTTGTTAAATATTTTCCAACTACAAATAAAACTTTTTTAAACAGTCATGTCTTTTCTTTTTTCTTTCTTTCTTTCTTTCTTTCTTTCTTTCTTTTCTTTTCTTTTTTTTCTTTTTTTTGGCTGAGGCAATTGGGTTTAAGTGAGTTGCCCAGGATCACACAGTTAGGCAGTGTTAAGTATCTGAGTCACATTTGAACTCAGGTCCTCCTGACTTCAAGGCTGATGTTCTGTCTACTGCACCATCTAGCTGCTCCTAGACAGTCATTTCTTAAACTTCTTAGTTTGAAATTCTTTTTTCTTGCTGCCATTTTTTCCCCATCTTTGACAAGGCAAGCAATTTGATTTCAGTTATACATGTGGTCATGCAAAACATATTTCTGTATTAGCCATGTGGCAAAAGAAAACAAAAAAATAATAAAAATTTAAAAAGACTTCAAACTACTCAGAATCATTAATTCCCTCTTTGGAGGAAGAGAATACTTTTCATTATGAGTCCTTTGGAATTGTCTTGGATCATTGTCTTGATTGATTTTTCAGAATTGACAATCTTTGTAATATTTATGTTACTGTGAACACTGTTCTCCTGGTTCTGGTCACTTCATTTTGCATCAATTCATATCAGTTTTTTCGGAGAGCATCTTGCTCATCATTTGTTATAATGATATTCTATAACAATCATGTACCAGAGCTTGTTTAGCCATTCCCCAATTGATGGGCATCAGTTCAATTTCCAATTCTTTGCCCCCACAAAAAAAGAACTGCTAGAAATATTTTGGTACAAATGGGTCCTTTCCCCTTTTCTTTTATCTCTTTGGGATACAGATCTAGTACTGGTATTCCTGGGTCAAAGGTACAATCAGTTTTATAACCCTTTGGGCATAGTTGTGATTTGTTCTTCAGAATGGTTGGACTATTTCCTAATTCTCCCACCAGTGCATGTGTTTCAGTTTTTCCACATCTCCTCTTCAGCATTTGCCAATTTCCTTTTCTGTCTTATTAGCCAGTCTGAGAGGCGTGAGGCAGTATATCAGAGTTCTTTTAAAATTCATTTTTCTAATCAATAGTGATTTAGAACATTTGTATGTGATTACGCATAGCTTTTAGAAGAAAAAAATCTTCTAAAAACTGCCTGTTTGTAGGAAATGGCTCTTTTTACAAATTTGCCTCATTTCTTTTATATTTGTGAAATGAGACCTTTATCAGAGAAATTTGTTGCAGAATTGTTCCCCCCATTTCCTGTTTTCCTTCTGATTTTGGTTGCCTTAGATTTTTTTTTTTTTTTTTTTGGCAACACCAAGATTTTTAGTGATTCTCTGTGATTTATGGAAAGACACAGGCAAGCATGGCTCATGTTGAGGAGCTGTGGATGGGGTGCTCATCCTGGAAAAGGGTGTGCCCCTCATCACTGACCTAATCAGAGCCTGATCTAAGTGCCCAAATTTAGGGAGGAAAGAAATAGAAATTGCCTACAATGGTAGCATCTGGGGATACCCAGTTAGAGTTAGAAACAAAAGTGAAAGTTTTACTGGTTTTATGGGACAGGGTATGTCAGATTAGGCTCACAAAGTTTTCACTTATTGCTAGAATAGACCTTTGGGCTCATCTATCCTGGCTTCCTCATTTTACAGATAAGGAAACTGAGACCAGGGGAGTTAAAGGACTTGCTCCAAATCATAAGACAGAAAGTGGCTGTGCTGGCCTTTGGACCCAAGTTTTTGGCTCTAAATCTAGCCTTCTTTTGACTGCACCAGCAATGAAGTTAATTGATTTTTTAAAAAATTGATGGTCTTGCTTGTTCATAGCAGGTGGAAAAATTAGGGATGCTAATGTATTCAGAGTTCTGAATAATTCCTGTCAGGCCCACCCAGTGCCCTTTTAGCCTAATGAAATACCTGTTTTTAAATTTTTTAGTTTCTTTCTTAAGTGCCTCTCACCCCCTTTTTTGAGTTTGTAAATGCAAATGAATTCTAAAATAGCTAAATATGGATTGTGTATTCACGTACTTGCATTTAGGAAAAATTGCTATTTGCATTTGAAGACAGTCATTTTTTTGCTAAGACTTTTTTTTTGAGAACGGGTGTCTGAGTTCCTGAGCTTGGCTTCCATCCATCCATCTTTCCATCCATCCATCCAAATAAATACATATTTAGTGACTACTTAATTGACCTTCCATTTATGGCATGTATAAGACATTTCTACTAGTCATTGCAAGAGAAATGAGAAGTGTAGACCTAAACAAAGAGTTCTCCTAAATATTTTTCTGTGATGAGTGACTAGAACATCACCTCCTCATGGGATATTAAAGGATATGTAGGATGTCTTGCTCTTCTAAAAAGCAGAGAAAAAGAGGTGAAATTCTTTTTTTCTTCTAGATGGTAGAAGCAATCAGGAGTGAACATGAAAGCCAAAGCAGATATTAAACTGAATATCTAATGAGTAGTTGAATAGCTTTGGGGTCTTTTTGTCTTCTTCTTTTTTTGATTCTTTGTTATAAGGGATAGCCCCACTCTGGGAGAGGGAATAGGAGGGATACTTCAGGACTGCATGTGATATAAAAATACAAGAGGGGAAAAAAAACCTCTTTAAAAAATCCTACCCAAATCACACTTTTGCTATATACTGTTTTTTTAAATGTATATATCCCTTTTTGGAGATACCATTTTCCCCCTAAACTCAACAGATATATCACCCCAACGTTCCTGAAAACACTGAAGGAGAATCTCATAAACTTTGATAACATGTCTGTCTCATGTGGCCGGTCCCTTGCCCCAATAGCTTTTAGAAGTATTATATTCCTCTTTATGGTTAACCTGTCTGCCATTTGCATTGGGATAGGCAGTATGACTTGTTCAGATTTCATCTCCATATTCATTCCTTTTCCCCACTGATTTAAAAGGGAACAAGGGATCTGTTTTTTCAAGAGGGTGTCATGTAAAATAGGGATCAACCTTGCTCAGTGGACTCCAGAGGGCTGATATCCAGGGAGAACAATATTAGCAGAAAGGTGAATTAAAGTCCCTGATGGATGAGACAAAGACAGAATGGAAATTGTTCCTGCTCTTAAGGGGCTTACATTTTATTGGAGGAGACAGACTGTAAATGCAGAAGTATATTCACAATATACACTAGCTAACTTTTTGAAGTGTTTCTAGTCAGAAAGATCAGGCAAGATGTCCTAGGTGGCTTGTGAGTACCAAACAACACAAGGGATTTTATGAGACTGAGGGGAAGAGGGAGTGGGTTCTTGGCAGGGGCAATGTAAAAGTGTAGGGTTAGGAGATAGTGCTGTGTGTGTAAGGAACAGCATCTGTTTGGCTGGACCATGGAGTGGAGTAGAAGTAATATAAAAAAGGAGTAATACAGAATAAGCCTGGAAGAGTTGGTTGGAGCCATTTGGGGAAGGGTGTTAAAAATCCAATAGGAGAGTTTGTATTTGATACTAGAGATAATGGGAAATCATCAGAATTTATCAAATATGAGTAACATAATCAGACCTGCCCTTCAGGGAAATCATTTCAATGGCCAGGTAGAAGATGTGTTAGATAGAGTCAAAGAAACTTGAGGCAGGGCCAGTGAGTGATGATGAGCGCCTGATGGAGGGTAGTGGCCAGGTGAGAAGGGAATGGCTAGGAGAGATAACGCAGGAGCCCAAACGACAAAACTCGGCCATTGATCACAGATGTGTCCTGAGTGAAAGGGAAGAGTCTGGGCTGTGAACTTGGGAGACAACAAGGAGGTTGGTTTTGTCTTTTCAGCTAGAAAAGGTCAGAAAAAGGATGGGTTTGGGGAAAAAATAATGAGTTCTGTTTTGCATGTAGTGAAGTTGAAATGCCTTCAGAAAATCCTGGTTGGAATGTCTAAGAGCCATTTGGATTGTGACCATTTCTACTAACACTGCGAGTGCTAGTTGACCTTTCTGTAGTTCTTTAAGATGGACAAATTGTTTTGTCACTAGGATTCTCATAAAAACTCTATCGAGAGGTACTATAGTTATCCCTATTTGGCAGATGAAAAAACTTACAGACTGATGTTAATTGATTTGCCCAAGTTCACACATCTAGTTAGTGTCTGATCACAGGTCTTCTTGATTCAGAGTCCCCCATTCTATCCACTGTGCCATCTAGCTGCTTCAGATTTGTGATTAGAGCTCATGAGAGAGATGAGGGTTTGGTATTTAAATTTGTGAGTCATCTGCCGAGAGATGAACAATTTAAACTGTGGGACTTGATGAAGAGAAAAGAGTCCACGTCCTGTGACCTTGAGATATAGACACAAGTTGGGGCGTGATATGAATAATTATTGAACAGAAGAGACTGGAAAAAGAATGATCATGTATGTAGGAAACCCTAGAGAGATGGGTGTCCCGAAAATTGAGAGAGGAAAGGTTCTAAAAGGTGAGGATGATTAAAAAGGTCAAAGGCTACAGAAAGGTCATGGAGAATCAAGGCCAAGAAAGGACCATTAGATTTAACAATAGAGAATTGATTGGTAACTTAATAAAAATCAGTTTCATTTAAATGAAGAGGTTAGAAGCTGGATCCCTCTCATCAATCCTCCTGTGATCAAGTTGGTCCTGACTGTCATGTTGATAGCTGGCAGGGTGTGGTCAGCTGCCCGTCCCCCAGAAATAAAACATATATTTGGCAGAGCAGTTAATTCTTTTTTGAAACATGGTTTTTAAATTGATTTTATTTTCTTTCATTTTCACATCACTCTCACTTCCAAATACCAACTTCCTACCAGTGGACCCTTCCATTGTCACTAAGAAGTGAATCATTGCAATTCATTGATTGTCACACTG
Organism: Myrmecobius fasciatus; assembly: GCA_023553655.1. NCBI lineage: Eukaryota > Metazoa > Chordata > Mammalia > Dasyuromorphia > Myrmecobiidae > Myrmecobius > Myrmecobius fasciatus. The sequence continues at coordinate 301,766 of JAJPUD010000573.1, forward strand.
GAGATATGTTGGACATCAGCCTTTTACCTCCGTTCCTTCATGTCCTAGAGTAAAATATTTGGCAATTAAGTGATAACTGTGATTTCTTTCTCTTTTATTTCCCTTGTGCCCATTCAGGGGATGTCTCAGGGATTTATGTGAAAAATATCATACCGGGCAGTGCTGCAGATCATAATGGCCAAATTCATATTAACGACAGGATAGTTGCTGTAAGTAATCAGATTACTTTGGAAATTGGATGAAATTTAAAAAAAAAATCTCTTTGTCCTAATATCTCTGTGGGGATGACTTTTTAAGAATGGGGAGGCGGTTTGAGTTGGGCATTCAATATGTTTTGATTCTTTAAGTTTGCCTAGCCAAAAAGCTCCTGGAGATCAGGTTTCTACAGGAAAAAAACATAGGAAACTTCCCCCATGGTGGATGGCAGGGGGAAAATCTTCTGAAGAAAAACTAAAGAAATTATTTCTGTTTAGGCTTAGAGGAGAAGTTTTTAAATAGTATCAAATTTTCAGAGTTGTGAGGATTAAAATATTTGTCAGATGCTTAATGCAGTGCCTGACATATTAGTAAGAACATAATAATTGTTTATTTTCTTTCTCCCTTTCTTCCTCCCATTCTTTCTTCCTTCCCTTTTCCCTTCTTCCTTTCCTTCTCTTCCTCCTCTTCTTCCTTCCTCTCTCTCTCCCTCTGCCTTTGTCACCCTCTTTCCCTCCCTTCCTTCCTTCCTTCCTTCCTTCCTTCCTTCCTTCCTTCCTTCCTGTTTACCTTTCTTTCTTCCTTCCTTCTTTCTTTTTTTCTTTCTTCCATAGGTGGATGGAGTAGATATCCAGGGTTTTGCCAATCAGGAAGTTATTGAGGTTTTGCGCAGGGCAGGAGATACGGTACATCTGACTCTTGTACGAATGAAAGCGTCTTCTTCACCTCCCCCTCCTGAGAAACCTTTAGACGAAGGTAAATCTTTCTCGTGCCTCCCCTATTCATGAAACTTGGAGTTCAAATAGGATCTTCCAGGCATTTGTACCTTGTTCCAAATAGTCCTATTTTCTGAAACTCGGTAAAAAGTAAATCCACTAGACTTGAAGCTTTGCGAGTGGAAAACAAGTCCTTTTCCCTCCCTGGGCTTTGGTTTATTTATTGCAAAGTATGAAGGTTGGATGAGCTAAATGCTTAGGGCCCTGGATACCTTGGGACCAACAAGCAGCAGTGGGATGTTAGCCAGTTGTTGACCTTGAGAAACCCGTTCTGATGATGCGCCATTTTTGAGTGGGAAAACATTAGATCTCTGACATGTGGCCAGTGCCTGTTTCTGACTCCTCCAGATGAAATGAGACTCACTTCTCCAAGAAGAAAACTTTGTCCTTTCCAAAATATGTCTATTATTCACATTTGAATAATAAAATGGGGCCACCTCTCATTTTAAGGTCTTGGCACTTGATAAACCTTAAGTATCATATTACTTTGAAAGCTACATTTTATTCTAAAATCCTTCTGGATTTAATCTTCTGATTGACTTTATAATTTCTTGAGAAAGAATAGATCAGAAAATACAGAACCCACTGTCTTCATTGCCATTTTCCCTGGCAGGACTTCTGTGATCCTAAATGTTGGCTATAAATTTATACCTCTTTCATTTCTTAATGTATTGACCTCAAATTGTGTATATGAATAGAGGTTGATAACCTAAGGAAATATCTTTCAGTACAGCAGTGATGACTTGAGCAAGCTGTTCAAAATCTAGTAATGTTATAGCAGAATTTATCTGGAGGGAAGAATGTTGATTTTCTCCAGTAAGGCAGCTGCAGGGAGAAGTCAGACCTGGAAACCTTTTCTGTCAACTGATAGTGATCTTTATTTAAATTGAAGCCTACAATTTACCATGAAAGTAATTTTGCTGTTAAAAACAGATGACCCGTCAACTTCATTTTATGCTCAACATTTAAAACCGCCAAGTTTCTTCAAGAGGAATAGTTATAAAAATGCAATATTGAGTTTGGAGAAGTTTAAGTCAATATTTATGTAAAATCTAATGGTTATAACAGCTGATATGGGGCACTTGGCTCTCATTTGCTGTCCCTGGTAGAGGATGTCAGCTTGGTAAGTAGGAGGAATCTTTTATAGTACAGATCTACATTTAAGATTGTGTGGGGAAAGGAATAAGGAATAGTGGATAAATAGTTGGATTTAAGATAAGGAAGCCTTGTCTCTGAATAATCGCTTCAATTCTTAATAGCTGTGTCAGCCTAAGCAAGTCACTAGACCGCTCTTATCCTCAGCTTCCTCATCTGTAAAATGGGGCCAATAATTCACTCTATGCCTCATATGGTTGTGAGACTCATTTATTCGGTAAGTATTTATAATCATCTGTTCTGTGCTAGATACTAGAGATATACAGACATAAATAAGATGGTCCCTTCTCAGACAGTGGATAGAGACCACTTGGCAAAGTAACCTTAAGGGCTACATTACTGCCATTATTAATTTAATTCAGACACGTTATCATTTGAAAAATTTGAAGATTTACACAAAATATCCTCCCATATCTTGTTTCCTCCATGGAGCATCTTACTTGCTTAAGATCCAGTTCAAAGCCACTTGGCATTTGCCTGTTTCCTCACCTTTAAACTGAGGATTTTGGACCATGGGACTTCTGAGGTCCCTTCCTGTTTCTGTCTTATGATACCATGAGCTTATGTTCTTGTGTCTGCATAGTTTCCCCCTTCTTGAACTTTAAACTCCTTTTGGTAGAATTGTGCTTGATCTTGAGTTAGGAACGTCATATTCTATTGCCTTGTTTTGCAACTTAAAAGTATTTCCATATGGAAAACTCCTGGAGGTAAGAGACCTTGATTTTTGTCTCCTTGACATCTGTCTCACTTTCCATCCAAGGGCACCAGGCTCTATCTAGAGTTTAAATCATGCTGGACAGCAGAAGTAGTGCTCTAGAGGAGGGACCAGTAGGAGAGCTTGAAGACCTGAGTTCAGTCAATCAATAAAAATGAAATACTATTAAGTACGTTGACATCAAGTGCTGGGGATTTTGCTTCAGATACTCACTGATTGTATGACCCAGGACAAGTCACTTAAAAAAAATTTAGTTCTGTGCCTCAGTTTTCTCATCTGTAAAAATGGAGATATTAATAGCACCTACTTCCCAAAGTTGATATATCAAATGTGAATTGGCCTATGTGAAGTGCTTTGAAAACCTTAAAACACTATATAACTGCTAGTTAATATTATTGTGAATACCTATTGAATGAATGAAAATATATTTAAATTAAAAAAATAAAAAAACCCTTTAAATTAGCAATTTTAAAACTAAATATAAGAATATTTAAAGGCGGATAGCTGAAAATCATTAATGGATAATATTTTAGAAGAAACGAATAATTCCTTTTCTTTGTGGAATACAACATTTTCCAAAGCCTCTGTCCCTCATCTCATTACATAATACCCTTTCTGAAGGGCTTAAGAGAAGGCCAAGAAACTGGAGAAAAGGAGTAGATTGGCCTGTTTTTTTAATGATCACTGGATTCAGAATCAATAAATTCTTTTTTTCTGGAGAGGGGGAGGCAATCAGGGTTAAGTGATTTGTTCAGGGTCACACAGCCCTCTCAGGTTAGATTTGAACTCAGGTTCTCCTGATTCAAAGGCTGGTGCTCTATTTACTGTACCACTTAGCTGCTTCTCAGAATCAATCAGTTCTTTTTAAAAAAATTAATAGTATTTTATTTTTTCAGATACATGTAAAGATAGTTTTCAACATTCATTTTTGTAAAACTTTGTGTTCCAAATTTATTTCCCTTCCTCTCTTACCTCCTCCCTCCCAAAGATACCAAGCAATCTCATATGGGTTAAATATGTGTAATTCTTTTAAACATATTTCTCTTTTTGTTATATTGTATAAGAAAAATCAGACTAAAAGGGAAAAAAACCACAACAAAGAAAAAAAAAAACCCCACAAAAGGTGAGAATACTGTGCTTTAATCCATTCACTCTATAATTCTCTCTGGATGTGGACAGCAATTTCCATCCCAGTTCTATTGGAATTGTCTTGAATTGTTGAGAAGAGCCAAGTCCATCACACTTGTTCATAACACGATCTTGTTACTGTATATGATGTTCTATTGGTTCTGCTCACTTCACTCAGCATCAGTTCATATAAGTAATCTCAATCAGTTCTTGACATGAGTTCTGACTCAGCCTGTGTGATCCTGAATAAATCACTGGTTGTTGGTCTTTGGTTTTTTCCTTTATAAAATTATAAAATAAGGCCCTTCTAGCTTGAAGTCCTTTGATAGATATATATCCTGTTGGTGAGTCCACGTGGGTGATTTGCTGTTTTGGGGACTTTTGCAGCACCGCCTAAAACATCAACCTTATTATTAACGGGAGCTGTGGAGACGGAAACGAATTTAGATGAAGAAGATGAAGTGAAGCAAGAGAAAGGAGATCATGTGAAGGAAGAAGAGAAGCCAAAGCTGCCATCACAGCCATTAGGTAGTCCATGCTGCTCCTTTCAGGAGAGCAGGATGTTTTATACCTTCTGTTTTCACTAGCTTGGATTCAAGTCCTGATTCTGTCATTCATTCATGTGTGATCTCATCCTAATTCCATAGTCCCTCTGTTCCTCAGTATTCTTTTCTGTAAAATCTGAAACTTTATACATCAGATGTTCTTAACCTTTCCTATATTATGGATCCTTTTGCAGTCTTGTGAAGCCTGGGAATTCTTCTCCAAATCATGTTTTTAAGTGGATAAGTGAAAAACCACAGTTAGTTATAAAGGAAATCATTTATATTGAAATAATTACTAAAATATAACAAACCCTACAAGTTCATGGAGTGTAGATTAAGAATGCTACTTCCAAGATTCCCTCCCACTCTAATTGTTATAATTCTCTTAAGTTCTGTTTCCCTATTTACCACAATTAGTAAACATGAAAAAAGTAACCTAATACAATTTTCAAAAAGTTAGGTCTTTCTCATACACATGTGAACAATGTACACACATATATGATGTGTGTTTATATATACATACTCATATGCATGTGTATATATGTATACGTGTGTGTGTGTGTGTGTGTTTGTCTTCTGAAATACCATGGAGAACTTTAACTTGTTCTATTTTCTTTCTTTGATGTTATTTTTTACTGCTGAAAATACTTGTTCTTCTATATGAAATTACTGGTATTTTGTGTAAATCCACCCAAAATACTGAACACCTTCAGTTTAATCACAGGGTTGGTTAGAATAAGTTCTCATTCATCTGTTATGTGCGGTGAATAGGTAAAAAGATTTTTGAAAAACCAGACTAAAGCAAAGGGTGACACTGGGTGCCCGAGAGCCAAGATTTGAACATCAACTCTGCTACCTAATTTCCCTGTGTCTTTGGTGATTCAGGTCTTGCTGAAGACCTTTGGTTTAGTGAGGTCCCCACAAGCAGTATACTTTGTCTCAGAAATAATAGTAATACTGATAGCAACATAATAGCAACAACAATTATGATAGCTAGCATTTGTTTAGCTCTCTAAGGTTTAGAAAGTACGTTCCATATATTATCTTATTTGCCTCTCACAACAGCTCTGAGTGGCAGGTGCTATTATTCCCATTTTCTAGATGAGGAAACTGATCCTGAGAAGAGTTTAAATGTTTTGTTCAAAGATACACAGCTATTGTGTCAGTCCAGCATGCTGTTCACTGCGCCACCTAGTGGCTTCTAAGAAGTAGTTGGCTCTATGTCATTGGATGACTTCAAGCAAAAGCTGGATGACTCCTTTGTCTGGGATGTTTTGGGGAATGACTTAGCCTGACTGGACTCTGAGGTTGCTTCCAGTGCTGAGATTCTATATGTTGGTCAGTGACTGCTCTCATCTAGTCACTTAAAAGACCACCAGTGACAGGAGTCCCATGGACTGCTGGATATCCATTTAACCATGGAAGCCTAAATTATCATTGATTCCTGATGCTGACATGTGGGTTCTTACACACTTGCCCCAGATGTCTCTTCTTACTCCTGACAATCTTTCCCAAACTATTTTGGAAGACTGTTCCCCATGAATAACATATGGATCCATGAGGGAAAATTAGATTTTTAAAATTTTTTTAAAATAGTGATTAGGAGACTGATTTTGAAATCAGGGAGATCTGAATTCAAGTCCAGATTCAGCTGCCTATTGGCTTTGAATGAATCTGTGCAGGTCATTTCCCCTCAATGCTCCAAGCAGCTCTTATAAGACTCAAGTTATAATTAATTTGCAGTCTGCAGCAATTGAGGGAGTCTTCACACCCGATGTCCCCAAAATGGAAGAAATCACAGATCTGGGTGAAAATATTAAATATAAAATTAGGGATTTGCCCAAAAGCTAACACAGGAGATTTGTCACGATAAATATTGATTAATATTCTTTTTCTTCCCTCTAAAATTGTCTAGTCCCTTTGGATCCTGAGATTCCCAACCAAGTTATGCCCTTTCTATCAATATATTCCAATTCTATAAGTGCTCTTTGTCTTAATTAGTTTGGGAAATGCTGGTTTTTCAGGAGGTTTCTACCTTTTGTGTTTACTGTAAAAGTCTAATGGGTGTTTTTCAGAAATACCAAACTTAATGCTTTTTGAGACGTGAATGTCTTAATTCCATTGGCTTTGTGGGTTTCCCACGGTCCATTTACAAAGGCACAGGTCTTGTTTTCCCAGGCAGATCTATGTTCACACATTGTAACGGAATAGGTCGGAATAGCTAAACTTCTCACATTTCTTGGAGAAGCCAGCCCACTGCTCTGTTTTAGAATTCAGGGTTTTGTGGCCTCCTCCCCCTTCTCCCCCTTCTTGCTCCATTTTGAAGATTTGCCAAGGATATTCATTCTTGTGCCTGGCACATAGTAGGCATTTAATAGATACTTGTTGAATTGAACAGAAATGTCAGGGGAGTGATAGATGGGAATCGGGAAACTCGAATGTCCTTTTCTAACAAAATGTTGCCCACCACTGTGAGCACTTAGCATGGTTTCATTTTTTACCCTATTCATTGAATAAGAACCAGAACATCAAAGAGTCCCAGATTGGCAGCTGGGAGCTCCCCTGAAATATAGCAGGAATCTGGACCTCCCCCTTAGAGGGAGAATGATGATTGTACCTAAGCAACTGGACCACATCTGTGCCCTCAACTTGTTCATCTGGGGATGAATTGGGGCATATTAGGATCATGGATCTAAATTGGAATGGATTTACAAATCATTTCATCTGAAATAATTTTACATAAGAGGAAACTGAAATCCAGAGAGATATGGTCACAAAAATGACCACCATGAAAGCTCATTATTGGGAACACCTCATGGTCCTGTAAGATCCCATCAGTCCTAGTGCTCTACCTCATCTTCCTTCTGATTTGGAGCCAAGAACTCCAAAACCTCTATAGAACAATGGAGTTCAGTTCAGACCTGGCTGTACCATTCTGGGACTTCTCTGCCTAGCTTCTCTACTGTACTCCTATATTGGGGAACTCATCTTCTCCCACTTTTTACTTTCCTTTTGTGTGTTTTCTTCTTTCATTAGAGAGGGTTTGGTTGTTTGTTTTATAGTTGGGGTTTTTTTTTTGGGGGGGGAAGGGTAGTTTGTTGATTTTTTTTTTTTCTCTTCAAATTATAATTTTTATTTTGTTTTCGCTCATTATACTACAAGCTTTTTGAATGTAGGAATAGGTCTTTTTTTTTTTTTTTTATTGTGTCACCGTGGGAAATTCAATTAAATTAAATTGCCTCAGAAAAAAGAAAAAAAAAAAAAAAAACAAACCCAAAAACAAAACAAAAAAAAAAAACAAAACAAAACTGTCCTTAGAACAGTCCCTAGAACACAATAGATGTTTAACATTCATTGACTGACTAACACAAGTAGCAAATGGAAGTTCAAAACCACAGAATTTCAGAGTTGGAAGGGACCTGGTGGCTAATGAGTTCAATCTCAATAAGCTGGTAAGAGAAGATTTTAAATAATCTCTTCCCTTTTCAGTCTGAACCTAGAGCCCCTGATTAGATCATCTCACTTTGGGAGCAATTTTTGGTATGTTTACTATAATTTTTATTAGACTGTCCCAAAAGTCTTAGGTGTAGTTTAAAGCTACAAGTAGCATTAAGATTGTTGGTATACCTGTATAATAGTTGAACTTTGAAATGCCCCAATGGGGGAGAAGGAACACGAGAATGGAGGATTGAGTACAATTTGCAGTTTTTAATTAAAAAAAAACTTTTAATGTAAATTCAGGTAGACAGATAATGCTGAATCTGGAGCCAAGAAGAATGGAGATCAAATCTGGCCTCAGGTACTTCTTAGCACTGTCATCCTGGACAAAGTCATTTAACTTCTTCCTCTCTCAGTTTCCCCATTTGTAAAATGACAACTAATAATAGCATGTAACTCCCAGGACTATTGTAAAGATCAAATGAGATCACATCTATAGAGCTGCTATTATTTAGCTCATCTTTGGCATATTATTCGTTTCTCCAGTCCTTCAGAGCAGGTACAATACTCCCCAAAAATGTAATTTTACACACAAAAGCAAAGTAAAAAAGGGCGAGGATGAATCCTTTAATATGGGGCATAGTGGAGAAGCTGGGCAGAAAAGTTCCAAATGGTATAGTTAGTCCGAGCTGAAGTCTATCCTTCTATGGAGGTTTTAAGTTCTTGGCTCCACCATCCAATCAAGGGAAGAGATGAGGTAGAGCCTTAGGATTGGTGAGATAAATTGAAATTCAATGAAATAATGTGCTTCAGTACTTTCAATCTGTTCTACTCTTCCTGACCCCATTTTGGGTTTTCTTGGCAAAGATACTGGAGTGGTTTGCCATTTCCTCTTCCAGCTATTTTATAGATGAGAAAACTGGGGGAAACAGGGTGAAGTGATTTACCTAGAGTCTCATAGCAAGTATCTGAGGCCAGATTTGAACTCAAGGAAGATGAGTCTTCCCACCTACAGGTTGGGTACTCTATCTCCTATAGCACCACCTAGCTGCCCAACAAAGAAATGCAGTTAAATAAAAACAACTAATGTAACTACTTTTGGTGATATATGATGCTTTTTGCCCCTGTTGTCCTCCACCTCTGCCACAAGAAGGGACAAATTATTCAAAGAACCGGAGGAAGGCCTCTAATTTTTGGTTTTATCCTTTATGGATTAGACAGTAGACAAATAAGTAAATAAATGAATGAATGAATGAATGAATAAAATAAAACAGCATAAAATGTTTCCATCTACCTTGTTGGAAGAAGTACTTGGTTTAAGGAGGATAATGATGGGTGATGTCCTATAGTCCTTTACACTCTGTTATCTGATGTGGTTCTTGCCGTATTACAGACTAGGAGGCCATGGGAATCCCTGCTTTATAGTTGATGAAGCAGAATGAAAGTGATTTATTCAAGGACATATGGTCAATATGAATGGTAGGCCTGAGACTGTATCCCAGAATGTTTCCCTCTCCTGACACCGATAAAATAGTATATAGCCTTGAATGAATCACATAAAGAGTTGTCCCCAAATTCTATCTTAGAAATGTAGATTCAAAGAAGAATCCAGTATAGAAGCCAGCACCACCTTAACATCACTGAATTTGAAAATTATTTTTAAAGGGTCTTAATGGGATTTTTGAATAATTCCTTAATATTTCAAGGATCTATGATTTGGTTGGAAGTACTACTCCTTTGCATCAAGGCAGTTGGGCTCTTCACTGTAGGTATTCTCTGACTTGTTGTAGATGAAAAACGGATCACCCAGCAATCATTTGTCCAGCAGAAAATCTGTCTGAAATGTCTTAGTTGGTCCTTGGGTGAGGGATATCTGTATTTAGTCAATAAACATTAATTATGGCAGTCCTGAGTCAGCCACTGTGCTGAGCACTGGACATACAAATATAATAGTTCCTACTCTCAGGGAGCTTACATTCTGTTCCTCACCTTTTCTGCTTGGAAGGCCTCATCTGAACATAGTATTCCATCTGCATAGTCCTTGAGAACCCAGGCTCTGACCCCCTCCCTGACTCCATGAGACATCAGAAGTAGATGATCTGCTCTAGTTACAAATCACTTAACTTCTTATGCCATCTGCAAGATGAAGAGGCTAGATTTATGGGCCTCGAGCAATTCTGTCTCCCAAGTCTATGATTCTGTCCTGTCACTTCCCCTTGGAGAGGTCCCTTTGTGGAAGAGAGCTCCTGGAAGAACTTGGGGCGACTGGATGCAAGTTCTCTTGTCAGTTTTACGATGGCACATTTTTGGAGGATTTCTGAGCTTCGTTCTCTGCTGATTAAGGTGCAGCCCCTAACGAGGTCTTGTAGGCATCTGAAATGAGCCATCTCTGCTTGAGGACCAAAGACCAGGAGGAGTCAGCGGCCGAGTTCAGATTTGGAGCCAGACAGCTTTTGTTGACTGAGATAATCTTTTTGTGACTTATCCAATCTTGTGACAAAACATTGAGAGGCTTTTGTGTTTCTTTTTTCTTTTCTTTTTTTTTTTTTAAGTGAGGGGGGAGGGAATTGATTTTCAAGAGCTCTGTCCAAGTAGCATTAGACTCTTACCTGTTCAGTGTTGCTCAGGCTGCAGATTTTGATACCTGGGCTGACCTGGGACCGAGGTCACCCAGAGGGCAGGCTGGGTGACATAACATGATTGCTTGCCTTTGCAAGGTGACAGTTGAAAAGATAGACAGGTCAGGGTAGCTGTACTCCCTCCAAAGACTGGCTCAGAACCAGAGCTTCTCTGGAAGCTCATGTTACTGACGGCCCTCATTAAGCCAGACAGGTTTTGAGATCTGCCAAGTGAAGAAAGAAGACGGGGCCCCAGCTCTTATGGCTACATGCTCTTAAGAACAGAGATTTCCTTGTAAGGGGAGGCTCTTCCAGCAGAGGTGCTCACTTTTGGCATTGGTGAGAGTGTGTTATATAAAATTAAAAACAAAAACAAAAACAAAAACCTGAGTTCAAATCCCACTTCAGATCCTTAGGATCTTCATGATCCTGGGCAGTTCACAGTATTTCCAGCCTCAGATTGCTCATCTGTATAATGAGGGAGTCAGGTGCCCCTAAATTACCTTCCAGTTCTGAATCTGTGATTGTACGACTACAGTGGTTGACGTTTAGAGCCATTCTAGCCAATCATCACTGACTAAGCATCTTCTCTGGGCTAAGCCTTGGGGGTCCAGAGGGTAAAGCAGAAAGACTCCTACTCTCAGGTGGTTTACATTCTAATGAGAGAGGCTTTACAGGGAGAAGAGAGATGGGGGTTCCATCCAAGCTGTGATCTTAATAGCTACCTTTTAACCCCAGTGGTCCTCAGTTTCCCTTTCTGTTCAGTGAGGGAATTGGCTTAGATTATTTCCAAGATCTCTCCCATTTCTAAGTCTGTGATGCCATAATTGTAAAGTGATTAATATTTAAGGCAGAACCGTCTAAGTGTTTTGTTAAGCAGCCAGTCTGGTGCCAAAGATAAAAATGGAGTTGTCTCTTCTAAAAGAGCTTCTATTCTAGAGGAAGATTACATCATGGACAGCACTCAATGGGGAAGAAAGTTCAGACCTGTGATTGATTTTCACCCATGTGAGGATCTCCTTGTGTGGAAACTCTTTTTACTAATGCCAGTCAAACCAATTTAGCAATGACTCACTAAAGTACTGAGGAGGTTAGGGACTTGCCCAGGATCACACAGCCAGGTTATTAGAAGGAAGACTTTATTTATGTGTTTTTGGCAGTTTAGCTGGTACCCCATACTACTTTTGGCAGATACTGGGGAGGGTGGGCTCGTTGATAATTGAAGAGGAGGGAAAGAACGCAAGTAACTAAAGAGCTGAGTAGAAGCTTGAGGGAAGCTACAGATTAAGAGACAGAGATGCTGAAGAAGTGGAGGAGGGAGTGGCCAGCAGGTAAAAGCAAGGTCATGTGGATTTTAGTTATAACCAGAAGTTTAATTTATAAATTTATATATAAATTTATAAATCCTTCTTTCTTACCTTTAAGATCCTCCACCAAATCAATGAGAAAACTCCCCAAACCAACATAGGCAAGCCTGTTCTTCACAGCTCACAGTCTTACACAGCTGTCTAGGTGCTGAGGACTAAACCAAGGTCATACAGCCAATGTGTCAGAATCAAGGATCCCACCCATCCCTCCACATTCCCTTGCTCCCTCTCGCTCAACCACAAATGGGAGTTACAGGTGGACTGGGATGAGAACCCGCCCTCTTTTGCTTAAAACTGGTATATTCCTTCATTTACCTCTGACTTAAGTTGCCCATTGGGCTGGAGTTTGATGTACTTTCCTTGTCCTCCATTTTTCTGTTTCTCTATTTAACTTCTGTTTTTTTTTTTTTTTTTTTTTTTT
>JAJPUD010000573.1:314223-335153 GCA_023553655.1 Myrmecobius fasciatus
TTTTTTTTTTTTTTTTTTTTTACATCTAGATACAGTTCCTGGCTCCCTGGAAAATGAGTTGAAATCCAAGTGGGAAAACCTGTTGGGTCCCGATTATGAAGTAATGGTATGTTATTATCCTTCGATAAAATGTACTCATGTCTGGCTTAATGTGAGGCTCGTAACATAGTAATTAGAAGAAACAAGCACTTCTGGGAATGGCTTCCCTCCTCCTAACCCCCTTCCTTGTATTGGAAATAAGTGATTGGGAAAATCACAGTGGTTTGAGATGTAAGAACCGTTAGGGATGAAAAAAGAAATCCAACTGTGATTCCCAATGGTTTACTTCATGTTGGAACGATTTAAGGCACAGTCGTCAGAACAACGAGGAGGTGGCAGGGGGAATGCTTGCCTTTAAATTTGTCACATTCATCAGCTACTTAGAGCGGCTGGCATTTTGATGATTGTCTTTGCGATCTGTTTGTTTTATTGGCCGCCAACACAGCTTGGGATATTAGTCCTGTGTTTCACCCAGAATCTTAGACTTTTATGAGGAGAGTAAAGGAATGATGATTGAGCAAACTGGGGGGGGGGGAAGTAATTTAAGTTAGGTTGGAATTACAGGGGCCCTCAAGCCCACTGGATTTCCTTTCACCTGTTATTACAATCAAGGAAGGATTTTTCTGAGATTTTTCGTGATGGAAGAGAGTTTGACAATTAGAAAAGACTTAAGCTAGGCTTACAAAAGCTTTTGTGATGAAAAAAAATTCCTTTTGAACCTCTTTTTTTTTTCATTTCATATGTTTATGTAAGCTAACAGTAATAGAATATGTAATGTTATATGATTGTAACATTAATATGTTATTTTATGGCATTAACATATATAATGATATTGTTAGGATATAGAATATTCATGATCACTTGTATTAATAGATTTTTGTTAGACTATATATATAATGATGATTGTGGTTACCATTTATGTAGTACCTACTATGTGCCACATACTGTGCTTTAACATTATCATCTCATTTGATCTTCACAACAATCTGGGAGGTAGGTACTATTATTTTCCCATTTTATGGTTTAGAAAATTGAGGGAGATAGAAGTGAAGTGACTTACCCAGGAACATATGGCTTGTAAAAATCCGAGGCTGGATTTGAATTCAGGTCTTCCTGTCTCTAGATCTAATGTTCTTACCCATGGACCACTGATATCAGTGTCAAAATATTAGATTCAGAAATCTAATTAATCCATTTATTTAAACACAATTGTAACTAGGGTGAGTGACTGGTGATTTATCCCAGGGTATCAGTTTTGGAGGGTGCTGACAAAGGTTGCAATCTCTTCAGTGGGCATAAATGACAAAGTTTACAGAGTAGGTCACAAAAATAATTAGTTAAAATAGGAAGCTATGTCTGGTGGGCTGAGGTGAAGGACTGGCTGTGGTTCTCCATCTGCCAGGATGGAATGTAGATTCTTGTGCCAAAGGTCATGGAGTTTCTCTCTCTACTCTCTGAGTCTTGCTCCATCCAAGGTACATTTAATGCTGCTTGACTCAGAAAAAGAAATCTAATTACATTTGTATTTTTAAAAGCAGGGGGACAAGAAAGGCTAAATGAATTGCTTACAGAATTGTCCCAGAGCTGGTAAAGGTCAGACTGGGATAAAACATGGTTTTTAAACCAGATGTCCCTCACTTGTCCTAACTCATAGATAAAAGGGCTGAGGGCTGTCTGGCAATTAAGCTTTTAAATTTTGGCTCTGCTATTAGATGACCTCAAAGGATCCCCTTAAATTCTAAGTCTCCATTCTGGTGCCTTACTGCTTCTGATCCCTGTTACTTCAGGTTTTTTCTCTAGGGCTTAATTAGGCTTGAGGTCAAGAAAAACTTCTTAGCATTGAGAATGGTCCAGAAGTCCCTTCCTTCATCAGCTCTTTCTGTGAGCCAGGTACTGGACTAAGTGCTGGGGATCTAGAAAGAGCTAAAAGATGATCCTTGCCCACAAGGAACTTACACTCTAACATGCACATGGGTGGATAGTCTGCTTTGGGGGGAAGTGTGTTCCCCTTTCCAAGAACTCCGATGAATAGAATCAAGAGAACACCATACACAGAAACAATAAGATTATTTGATGATCAGTTTTGATGGACATGGTTTCAGGCCGATTCCAATAGACTTACGATGGGGAGAGCCATCTGCGAGACAGAACCTAGGGACTGAGTATGGATCACAACATTGTATTTTCACTTTTTGTTGTTGCTTGCTTGCTTTTTGTTTCCTTTCTCATTTTTTTTTTTTCCTTTTTGATTTGATTTTTCTTGTGCGGCATTAAAACTGGGGAAATATGTATAATAGAATTGCACATATTTAACATATTGTATTACTTGCTATGTGGGGGAGGAGGTGGGCGAAGGGAGGGAGAAAACAGGTTTTCCAAGGGTGAATGTTGAAAATTCTCTATGCATGTGTTTTGAACATTTTTAAAAGCTTTCTTAAAAAAAAAATAAAATAAAAAAAATAAAAGAGCTCTTCTGAGCCTAGGCTGGATGAGCACCTGTTTGGGATGTTACAGAAGAGACTGCTGTCATTTCAGTTACGTTTCCTTGTCTGTAAAATGAGGGGTTTGGACTGTCTGGCATTTATGGTCTCTTCTGGCTCAGAGCCTAAGGCCTCCAGATTTCCTCAGCAGATCAGATTTGGGGGACTCTTGTTGTTAGGGGGGGTCTCTGAGATCCTGCAGGCTTGTGTTTTCATTTACTGCTCCCTCCTCCCTGTCCCCCAAATTTAACCACCACCCAGTAAGATGAATGTTTCTGTGTATGTGGTGGAAGTGAATGGAGGGTTGTACTTGAAGCTGCCAGTGTGTATTAGAAATTTCTTTTTCTTTTTAAATGTATAAATAAACCCAATTTGTTATTTTTCAAAACTCTTTTGATTGTCTGGCTTTCCTAATTTCTTTTCATTAAAAAAAAAAAAGAGAGAGATCCTCTCTACATTTGTTTTTCAATTTTGGTAACTCTATCCTTGGTCCCTTTCTCCTTCTCCATTCTAAAATGGAAACAAATAAAAATAAATCCTTGTGTCAACTACCCCCAGTGAAAGAAACAAAATCTGCCTTTGGCTATGTCTGAAAATGCGTATCTCCTTTTGCTACTGGGCAGGGACTTTCATTATTAATCCTTTGGAATCATGATTGTATCAAAAGAGTTACAATGTCTTGCAAAGGTTTTTTTCTTTACAAAGTTTTGTTACTGTGTAAATTATTTTCCCAGTTCTGCTACTTCACTCTGAATCTGTTCATATGAGTCTTCCCTGAAACAGTCTGCCAGGTGGTGCAGTCAGAAACCTGAGTTCAAATTTGACCTCAGACAGTTGTTAGCAATATGATCCTGGACAAGTTACTTAACTCCAACTCCTGTCTGCCTCAGTTTCCTCATAGTACCCATTTCCCAGAATTATGAGAATTAAATAAGATATTTGTAAATCACTTTATAAGCCTTAAAATATGATATATTATTATACCTTTTAAAATTTAAAATTATCTCATTTTTTCCTGATTGATCATTCTCTTAGTACTGCCTTCCCAGACTGTCTGAGCCTCAGCTTCTTTATCTGTAAAATGGAGATTAAAAATAGTGCTTACCTCCCAGGGTTGCTATGAAGATTAGATGAAATAATATTTGTAAACCTTTGAACTTTATATGTGTGCTATCATTAATTTTGCTTGTGATGCAATGGTATTTCCTTACATTCACATACCCTTGTTGTTGCTGTGTCCTACTCATTTCACTTAGCATCAGTTCATGTAAGTCTCTCCATGTCTTTCTGAAATCCTCCTGCTGGTCGTTTCTTACAGAACAGTAATATTCCATGACATCCATATACCATAACTTATTCAGCCATTCTCCAATTAATGGGCAGCCACTCAGTTTCCAGTTCCTTGCTATGACACAAAAGGCTGCTACAAATATTTTTGCACATGTGAGTCCTTTTCCCTTTTTTATGATCTCTTTGAGATACAGACCCAGTAGATACATTGCTAGAGCAAAGGATATGAAGAGTTTGAGAACCCTTTGGGCATAATTCCATATTGCTCTCCAGAATGGTTGGATCATTTCACAACTTCAACAACAATGTATCAATGTCCCAGTTTTCCTATATCCCCTCCATCATATTTATCATTTTCTTTTCCTGCCAATCTGAGAGGTGTGAAGTGGTACCTCACAGTTGTGTTATTTTGCATTTTTCTAATCAATAGTGTAGAATTATGTGTTTTAAATTATTCAAATAAAATAATATAGTCTTACAAGGGAAACATCATACTGAAATACCTTTATTTTAAAAAGATTTGGAACCCCAGGTAAGAATCAGTGGACTTAGAGGATCTCTAAGGTATTTCCTAGCTTGAACATTCTGGGGGGGTAAATAAATAAATAAATAAAAGATGAGGACTCATTTGCTTTTTGTTATGAATTTTTTCTTGCCTTTGTTTCTAGCATTTGAGAAATATTGAATTCTTTCAGAGATTGATCATGTGAAAGGCAATTAACTAACTCAGATGGAGTTCAAAGCACATGGAGGCTTCCTGAGATCTTTGATCAGATAGTGTGAAATAAGAAACACATATGTTTGGTTTGGTTTTGTTCTTACAAGTACTTAAAATTAATATTTTAAAAATTCTTACAAGTATTTAACATTTTTTCATTCCTAAATTTTTCAGGTTGTCATTTTGGATACACAAATCATCGATGATGCTGAGTTACAGAAATTTTCAAAGGTAAGCACTATTTGTAACATAAATCTTTTTAAAAATAATTTTAAATCTTTAAAACTGCTCCCGGGGGCAGCTAGGTGGCGCAGTGGTTAGAGCACCAGCCCTGAAGTCAGGAGGACCTGAGTTCAAATCTGGTCTCAGACACTTCCTAGCTGTGTGACCCTGGGCAAGTCACTTAACCCCAATTGCCTCAACAAAAAGCAAAAAAAAAAAAAAAAAAAAAAAACTGCTCCTAAAATATTGAGAGAACCCCTGCTGATGAGACCTTTTGTTATGATTTATTTCTTTATTTTATTTTCCCCAGTTCTCTTATGTCTGGCATATCTGCAGTTTTACCTGTATATATCATAAACTATTATTTACCTGTTTATATGTTTCTCTTATTAGAATATCAGCTCCTTGAGGGCAGGCACTGGTTTTTTTTGTTTTTTTTTTTTTCCATTTTGTTTTATTCCAAGTGCTTAGTATAGGGCTTTACTCAAAGTGTTGGTATTTAATAAGTGCTTGTTGACTTTTTTTTTTTTAAAGGCAAGTCATATGACTACTAATTGTTTTTAAATTAGTTATTTCTGAGTATGGGTATTCTCCCCATTTCCTGCTTTAGAACTGAAACCTAGAGACTTTATTTGATAGTATTGGCAAAAAATTCTCTGAAATAGTGCCCTACTTTTCTTCCTAAATAAAGGAGATAGGTTTTGTTATTGATTCTCTTGAAATCATATTTTTTCTTTTAAATATACAATTAAAATTTTAAGCTAAATTTTATTTCAGTCATTGAAAATCTATCTTTTATCCCCTTTATCTTCCCTCTGTCTTCTCCTACTTCTCCAAATGAGAAAAAAAAAACCAATTTCTATTTCAAATCCATGTAGTCAATTAAAACAGTTAAGATATAGAGGGAAGTGATTTAAATTTATAAAAATAAAAACCATTCCTCAATTGATAAATGATCAAAGAATATGAAAATCATTTTTCTGAGGAAGAAATTCATGCAATGAAAAATCATAGGAAAAAATGGTTTAATTCTCTCATAATTAGAAATGCAGCTTATGACAACTCTCTAGTACATCTCATATGCATCATATTGCATCACCTTTGTGTCAGGAAGTAAGAATGATATTTTGTCACAAAGCTTCTGGAATTATGGTTAATCAAAATCAGAAATGTTGTTTGTTTTTTTACTGTCTTGTCATTGTGTATTTTCTTTTGGTTCTGCTCACTTCATTCTGCATCAAATCATAAATCATAAATCCTTACACCTGCATCAAGTTATAAATCCTCCTAGATTTTTCTGAAGCAGCATCCTTCATCATTTCATCATTTCAGAATAACACAGGCATCTCTTTAGTTTCCCTTTTTGCTTTTGCAAAAAAAGAGCTCCTTTTAGTGTTTTTATACATAGGGTTCCTTTTATTTTCCCTTTAATCTTTGGGTGATATAAAACCAATTTTGGTGTCACTAGGTCTAAAAGTAGGCAACATTTAGTAATGTATGGTTGTATCAATTCATAGTTCCATTAGAAATATATCAATATATGTGTTCTTCTGTATTTCATTTAACAATTGCACATTTTGATTTTGTCACCTTTTCCCAATCTAATGCATGTGATATAGGACCACATAAATTGTATTTCTATTTATTAGTTATTTAGAGCATTTTTTTCAAATGGCTTTTGATTGCATGCATTTCTTCCTCTGAAACCTGGTTTTTCACATCTCTGAGCCTTTATCAATTGGGGAATGAATCTCATTCTTATAAATTTAAATCAATTCTCTATATGTCTTATAAAGAAGAAAGTTCTTAAAGAAATTTGTTGTAAAGATTCTTTATTCCTGCCTCATTAATCTGTTTTACTTCTGATTTTATCTGCATTGATTTTGTTTGTGCAAACATTTTAGTGTGATAAAAAATATTAACTTCTGGGATCCTCTATCTTATTGGGTCATGAGTTCCCCTTATCTATATATCTGACAGGCAATTTCTTCATTGCTCATCTAATTAGTTTATGATATCAGCTTTTATTTCTAAATCATGTGCCCATTTGGAGTCTATCTTGGTATATGTAGCTCTAGTTTCTGCCAGATTGTTTTCCATTTTTCTCAATAGTTTCTACTAATTTTTTTTTTAATATCTTGAATTTTATCCTCAGTAGATGGGATCTTTGGGATTACCAAATACCAAGCTATTATGCCCATTTGCTTCTAATATATTATATTCCTAATCTGTTCCCTATATTATCCTCTCTAATTCTTAAACAGTATCAAATTGTTTTGTTGATAATTATTTTATAATATAGATTAAAATCTGGTACTTGTTGGTTGCCTTCCCTCTTTATTCTACTTTTTTCTGCAGAGTTCTAGACTTGTTTCTCTAGATGAATTGTGAAGCACTCGCGCCCCCCCACTCTTCTTTTTGTTTTTGTTCTTTTGCTTCATTTTTATGTTCTTTTTATGTTTTCATAATTATTTTGTATTTTATTTTTCTGATTCTCCTTATTTCACTCAACCATTTAAAAACATTTTCTCATATTTTTCAGAATTCCTCCTGCTTGTTATTTCCAGGTCATTGTTTCTAGTTCTTGGTTCTTTCTTACTTACAGATTCTAAACTCCTTGAAGGCAGGGACATTTTTTTGTGTTTTTATTTCTAGTGCCTAGCAAAATGCTTAGTCCAGAGAAGTCACTTAATAAATACTTGTTGATTGATTTAGTATAATAATTTCAGGATACAACATTGATTTGAATATCTCTATAACATAACAAAATATTTGCATGTATATTACCAAAAGAATGATAATAGCACTTTTGTAATTAATCAGTATCTATGTTTCATATGTATTTATTATGTATGCCTTCTTTCTATATATTTATATATATATGTGTGCCTTTTAGAATCTTAAGCATTTACTGAGATATTAAGAGCAAATGCCAAAACAAAAGATTTTTTCAAAAAATAGAAACATTGCAGGTAAATAATGTGGGAATCTATTTCTTCCAGAAGAAGAGAGAGAGCAGCTCAGTTTTTGACTATAATTACTTCAACTCCCCTATATAGGAGGTGTCCTTGGGTGTTTTGTTTTAGTTCTTTAAATTGTTTTGTTTGGCAGTTAGTAGAAATTGGAAACTTAATGCCAAGTTGCAAATATTTTAACTAATAAATCCATTGTGGACCAGATGTTGACATGCTAAAAGGCAGCCACAATCTGAGTCATGGGGTTGGGTACTCTTCTAAAATTTTATTTTGGTTGCCTTTGTAACTAGCAACGAAAAACAAGAGTTAAGCACTGAATTTTTCCTTTTGGTAATTTCAAATTAGCCAGATTATAAATTCGATGTCATTCTTTGTAAGCAGAGAATCAGAGGCCACAGGGATGGAAAACCATTGAAAGAAGCCCTCTAGCTTGGAAAATTTTATTTTACCACCAGTGGGAATAGTAAATGGAGATTTTGGTTTTTGCTAATGTTTCAGAAATAAATTATTTTGTTATAACAGTGGAACTAATAGGTGGAACTGGGCTTGATCGCATGTGCATCAGTGTGGATAGTGGAATGAACAGTTGATGTAAATGTGGAAGACCTCTTTGTATGATTTTTCATAATCCAATGAGCTTCTCTGAAGGCTCAATTTTCTTAGCTATAAAATGGGGATTCCTATGACTGCCTCAGAGAGACATTTTTTTTTCTAATTAATCCTTTTCAATTATCATACATTTAATTTTTTTTCTCTCACCCCCTACTAGAAAGAAAGAAAGAAGGAAGGAAGGAAGGAAGGGAGAGAGGTAAGGAGGGAAGTAGGACATGGCAATATCATTGAATTTTTCATTCTCCTAATGGCTATTTTTCTATCAGGAGGTGATAATATCATTATATTGATTAACATTTCAATGTTTTTTCCAATTTTGATATTTTTGTATAAATTTTCTTTCTAGCTCTTCTCAGTTTTCTCATCTGCAAAGCAGGAATATTATCCCACTCTGACTACTCAGAGGGTTCTTTTAAAGAGGAATTTGATACTGCATATGAAAATGCTTTGAATGTTATAAAACAGATATTAATGCTAAAAATTGAATGTTTTCTAACTACATATGTGGCATTTCCCTCTATTTAGCATCTGTCACAATATGGTGATCTTCTCCATTTACGTGAGTGAAGCTATTTGTGTATTACAAGATATATTTTATAGAGACTCCCCAGCTGTTTTTTCCTCCTAGACATTACATTGTAATTCAGGTAGCTTTCTCCAAGGGTGGTTAACCAATAGGGAAAAAGGGATATGTCACACAGTCCAGTAAGGTATTAATTTTTGACAAACATAAAAGATTATTATTATTATTATTAATTTAATTAAATTTATTTTTAAGTGAAAATAAAGTTATTGAAATAAAGCATTACTAAATAAATTTAAATGATTAATATTAAAATGAAATATTCCATTGAAATAATCATTAAAATGAAATATTCATATAATTTTAATATCTTGAATTTTATTAGTTATTAAGATAAAATATTATTAATTAACTTAATTATTAAATAAATTAAAATAAAATTATTAAAATAAAAAAGCATATCAATTAACTTTGGTCTGCCAGTTATTAAATGTAGGTGTAAAGGAGGGTGCCATTTAAAATAAAGTGATTTAAAAATTTAACACTATCTTTACATGATTTTAGTTGTTCTAATCCCTGCATAAATTAGTCTTAGTAGTTTTCATGCTAAATAAAGATGAAAACAATTTCTAACTCATTCTGAATTTTTTTTTTTTAGAATGAGAAGGTATCTGGGACTTAGGAACAACTTTGTGCTTGGGCTACTGGGTTAGGGGCTTCAAGACAGCTTTGCATCAAAATCCCTTTTAGGTGAATTTCCAATGCTTTTGCTCTAACCTGCAGGATTGACTTTTTAAAAATATACATTTTGAAGATTTTCTTATACAAAGAACAACAAAAAAGAGAACTCTGCTTGAAAACATGAGTCTGCTCTATGTTCAGCTTGCTTTTTGAAAAGTATATACTATATTTAGTATGTCTTTTTAAAACCATCCTGCTTTCTGTTTGCTTACATAATTTTAAATTCAATTTGATTGATGCCATGTGTTTTTTACATCATCTCTATTTCCTGATATCCCCTTTCCCTATTCTTCTGGCAAATCATCTCTTAAAAAAAAAAAAAGAAAAGAAAAGAAACAAAGAAATATATAGTTCAGCAAAACTAAACAACATAATGAAAAAAAGTCTGATATCATTATATTATTCTACATTCATTGTGCTCTGCTTCTACCAGGAAATGAGGGAGGCCCTTTTCATATCTCTTTGTTGGAGGGTTAACCTTGTTTATTATGTTTCATAGCATTTTTGAAAATTGTTTTGTTGTTCTTTCCATTCACATTATTTTAGTCATTGTGTATATTGTTTTCCTGATTCTATTTATTTTACTTTGCTCCAGTTCATATAAATCTTCCCATGCTTCTTTCTATTTCTCATCTTTGTTTTTTGTTCATGTAGAAAGATTCTATCATATTGATAAACTGCAGCTTCTTAGATTGTGATTCCCCAACTGCCGGACATCTACCTTGTTTCAAGTTCTTTGCTACCATAAGAAAGTACTAGTCTATTGTAAATATTTTAGTGAATTTGAGGGTTTTCTTTTTATTGTAGCAGGACCGATTTTTAACTGCTCTCTCAAAATTTGTCCAAGAAATGACTCTACATATGATTTCCATTAGTGAATTTTTTTCAAAACAAGGGAAAGATAGGAAAAAATGAAATAAGGTGTTTTTATACCATATCCATTTTGTGACTGATCTTTTACAGTCAGCAAAATTAATAAACAAATTAGTTTTCTTTAAGCTCTGTGATAGCAAATCTTAATGTTTCCCATATTTTAGTTTCATTAGTATTTCTTTATTAACCTATTTAAGCTTCTAGTACATCAGAATTTGATCTCTTAATGGAGTTTAAGGAGATAGGGATATTAGTCTCAGTTTCTGTCTCTGTGCTTCTTTCTGTCCCTTTCTGTCTCTTTCTCTCTCAAGAGATAGTGCTTTCCTTTGTTAATTGTGGTTGTCTCTCTCTTTTTTTTTTTATAATTTTTTTGGCGACATTTTAGGTTCTGAACTGTCTTCCTTTCCTCCCTCCAGTCCCTTTTTATTCTGGATAGGAAGCATTGATAGAAGAAATGAAAGAGTGACTTTTGAGAAATTTGTTAGAAAGAGATAGAGAAATGGTGGGTTGGAGAACGTGGAAGTTTTATGGATGAATGCTTCTGAAGTAGGAACAGAGAGAAGCTGAAGGCAGTTGGGAAAGAAGAACCAAGGGGAATTGAAGTAAATGAAGAGTTACAGTTGTGAGAATAGCTTTTGGTTAAGGTAGTAGTGTATCTAGTTTGCAGTATTCTGGTCTTAGATTCCATGAAAAAAAAAAAGCATCTATACTGGGATGTCAGTGATCTTTAGGGTGCATCTGTTATCTGCTAGAAGGAGCCCTTTGTCCTTTAGGGCCCTGGGGGTTAGTAGTGACTGGAGAACCCTGAATTAATTAGGTGGAGTTAAATGAAATCATGTCTGGGTCAGACTTTTGAGGGCTTTGTGCATGTGAAGGTAGAAGGGTGTGCTGGTTTAATCAAAGCCCTGAAACAGCAGGTTGTATGTCATGAAGCCCAAGTCGTCATTTACTTTTTCTGCACTCCTTCCACCTAGCATGCACTCTATGGCCAAGTCTTGTTTCTACCTTCCTGACCTCTCTCTGGCTCTGTGCAGACTGTCATCATCTCTTGCCTGCACTATTGTAATAACCTTCTGGTTAGTTTGCCTGCCTTAAGTCTTCCCCCACTCCGGCCAGACTTTGCTGCCAAGCCCAGGGCTGAGCCTGTCACCCCCCTACTTAGCAAACTCCAGCCTCCCCATCTACTCCAGAATCAAGTATAGAATATTTGGCTTGGCTCTTAAACTCATTCCATCTTGGCCCCTTCCTTTTCCTCCCATTTCTTTATACTTGATTCTTTTTCACACTCTGTGTGATCCAGCCACATTGGCTTTCTTGCTATTTCTTACACATAAAACTGGCTTTGGTATAGCATATTTTAAAGCATTGGCAAAATCATTTTTTCCTATTAAGTATCGCTGACCAAGATAGAAGGAAAATATGGCCAATGAGGACCACATAAAATAGTGATTTATATTTGGGAAGAAATAGGAAAGATTCTGATTCTGGACATTATTCCATTTTCCATCCACCTTTTAAATTAGAAGTAAGGAGCATGAGTCATTCAAACAATTCAATAATGCTAAAAGGTCTTAAGTTTCATATTAGGGCCAACTAAGAGATTGAGAAACATCCGGGGTAGGAGAATGAAAGGGAAGAAAACATCTTGGTTCAAGGATAAGGAGCCACGTAAGGAAAACTGGAAGGGAGAGGGAGGCCAGCATTTCTCCTCCTGACTTCCATTCTGCAGTGACAGATAGCCATACACTTCTCCAACCTTCCCTCCCATCCAGTAATCACCCCAAATTGTTTTCAACCCTTTGACAGCTCCACATTTTACTGGCCAAGCTCTTGCCTACATCCCCATGGTGGCATCCAGGACAGGAAATCCCATGATGCATCTTCAAGGTTGCTGGAATAACAGCTCAGTGACCTGTGCTCGAGTTCTGACTTTGCCACTTACTAATAATATGACCGGGTCACTCATTGAATCTTTCTGAGTCTCATTTTCTTTATCTATACAATGAAAAATGGCCTTTGAGGCCCCTCTAACTCTTAGTCTGTGATCCCATGCCTTCCCTGGCCAAAGCTGGTCCCATCCCTGGTACTCTCTTCTGCTTGCCGAGCAGCTGAATTTTGCTGCTAAATATATATACCTACATACCTCTGTGTGTGTGTGTGTGTGTGTGTGTGTGTGTGTGTGTGTGTGTGTGTGAAACCTTGCATCTTCATCCATTCTGACTTGAGGCTCCAGGGAACAATGGCTCCTTTTTCCTTTCCCTCACTGTAAAAGAAGGATATTTCTTCTTTGGTCATTGGCTAGGGTGACTCTGGGAATGTAATTTCAGGAAGAGTACCTGAGCT
This sequence comes from Myrmecobius fasciatus, assembly GCA_023553655.1. Classification (NCBI taxonomy): domain Eukaryota; kingdom Metazoa; phylum Chordata; class Mammalia; order Dasyuromorphia; family Myrmecobiidae; genus Myrmecobius; species Myrmecobius fasciatus. The sequence goes on from JAJPUD010000573.1 coordinate 327,040, forward strand.
GATGATCTTCTGATGAAGAGCAGGAACATCTAGGAGCTGCCCCAGGTCTAGAGGCAATCGATTTTATTGCTATTGAGGTTACTGAGGGAAAAAAGCAGATACCTGGCACAGTAAATAGAACACTGGGCTTGGAATCAGGAAGACTCTGATCGATGCAATGATTATCTACAATTCTAGGCTGGGGATGAGTGCAAGGCACATACTAAATGCTTGATAAACATTGATTGATGAAACTTGCTCCTCTCCTCTTGATGGAGAGGTGATGGACTTAGGATGTAGGTTGAGACATGCATATTTTTGGATGTGGCCGGTACTCCAGGAATGAGTTTTGGTCAGCTCTGCACATGTGTTACAAGGGAAGCATTTTTCTTTTTCTTTTTTCTTTTCCAGTTGTTGGAAGGCGAGAGGGAGAGAAAGGAAATTGACAAAAAAAAATATGAAGAAGATGGAGAAACAATGACTTGCCCAACATCAAAGAGGGAGCCAATAATATGGGGAAGATTTGTATTCTCACTCTTTGACTCCCTAGCTAATCTCTGAACTTGGGAAAAATTTCAGGTTGCTGGATTAGATTGTAAGAACAAAAATTATCAATCAAATCTTAATATTTAAAGTAAAGAGTACCTGCAAGGATATAGGGCAAGAAGTTATCGTAGAGATATGGCCTCTTCAGTATATAGATCAGGAAAATGAGACTTCCACAAGAGAAATGAAGTGACTTGCTTGTTTGTATCTGGAAATTAACACAGTGCCTGGAATATAGTAGGTGCTTAATGTTTGTTGACTTTACTTGGACAAGGTCATATGGAGCATCTTAATTGAATGATGGATGCTCCAACACCATATAATTCAGCCTTCCAAAAAAGAGAGCACTGCTTAGGAAATTGAATGCTCTGTCACCCTCTCTTTCCCAGGAGCAACACACTAAGAAAAGCCTTAATGGTAGAAAGATCAGTGTCCATTTTGAAGGAACTGGTTTTTGGTGAATGGATTCGGGTCAGGGGAGAGACAGAGTGCAGTATTTGGGCTTGTTCTGGTCCTGGGGGTTAGGGAGCTGTCTGTGAAACAGAAATTGCCGAGAGTAGCAGAGTTCTTTCTCTTTGCGCTGCAATGGCTGTCTTGTATAAAGATGGACAACCCTATGGTAGTGTTATTTCTTGTGCCGGACCCCCTACCGTCAGCAAGATTTCCACTCAGCCTGTGGGTCCAGGTGATGGATTGGCCCATGCTACTCTGACACCATCTCCCTCATGGTCTTGTGGTTCATCAGCGAACAAAGTGAGCTGGCTGGCAGGCGTTAGCGGCTAACCTGCCATCTCTGATGCATTTCTCTGAGTGTTCCAGCCCGTTTCGGTTTGATGTACTGTGGTATTAGAGGGCCCTTAGGCTGGTTGACATCCTCAATATTTATGGAGTAGCTGGAGGTTGGATTTCTCTGAACTGGGCAGGGAGGAAAGAAGGCCAAAATTTAAGTAAGAAAAGTGGAAGACCAGAAAAGGGGTTGAAATTTGGAAACCCTAGAGGAGGGATGGTGGCCCAAACTAAATCAACAAGCATTTATTAAGCACTTACTGTGTGAGCATTTATTAAGCATTTACTATGTGCCGGGCTCTATTCTCAGTGCTGAGAATACAAAGAAAGGCAAAAATTCAATCCCTACTCTCAAGGTGCACCTATCCCAGTGGGAGAGATCATGCAAACTATCAGTTGAGTAAACTGAGACACAGAGAGGTTAAGTGACTTGTTAAGTGATAGGAAATTCTAAAGCTGAATTTGATCTAAAAGTTTCTATCCCCTGTGCCACCAGAATTCATAAGCCTCTGACTTTTTTGTTTTTGAGAAGAGTGATATTATTAGACATGATTCTGAGGTAGATTATTTGACCACTTTTGGAGAGATAAGAGTAGTGCACAGAACCTTGGACTTGGACTAGACATGTCCTTCTTTGTTTCTCAGTTTATCCCCATCGATAAAGTAAAGGGTTTGGACTTAATGGTTTCTAATGTTCTTTCCTGTTTGAGAGGCAGAGTCTAGGTCATGACAAGTGCTGAAGGTTACGTCTGGGAGATTGTCAGGATAGTAACAAGAGATGGGAGGGATGGAGGCAACCCCATCTGGCATCTGATTTTGTGGCAGAGGAAGGGCAAGTTTTCCGAGAGGTTATTGGTATTCACTCAAAGGGGTGACCAATTGAAGTTTGGATTGTTTGAACACAAGTGTAATGGGATAAAAGTGAGTTCCACAGGGTTTGGGCATTGAGCTCTCCAGACTCCCAGTGCCTGCAGATGACAGGGTCTTGGGGACAATTGGGGATGTAGAGCAAATAAAGAGGGAGGGAGGTGGAGAAAAAGAATCAAATAATGAAATTTTGTGTCTTGGAGAAAATGGTGAAGATGATACAATTAAAATAACTTCAGTTTGTCCTTCAAATATCTACATCAGTGTGGTACTGGTACTTCTGGTGAAAGGCCTGAAAGTCATAAGAAAGGCTTCCTCTGGCTTGAGGTGACCAGTTTGTGGAACTCCGCCATATTTAAAATATATTGGATCTTCTATAAGTTTATGACGTAGAACAAATTTTGTTCTTAATTCTGGTCCTGCAGTTTTACCATTGAGAAGAACTTCCAGTGTGGAAATCCACTTGATCAAAGCAGATCAGTGATCCATCTGGAGTTAATGTCTTAGTGGGTTGCTGGAGAGTGCGCAGAGTAACATTTACTGTGTTAGAAGGGGGACTTGAATCCAAGGCTATCTTGCTAACCACTGGGTCTCCCTGCCTCTCCCGAAAAACATTGCAGCATTTGAATTCACAAGGATATAAAAAGTTTCTCTTTTGGGAATAGATAATTTGGTGCATCAGAACTTGGGACATTCAGACCCAACAGATTTTTCAAATTTATTCTCAAGTCCCCTGCATCTGATGGCCATTAGTGTCTCAGGGAAGTACACATTTTGCTGAATAGATCATTTTTTCTAGTTATTCCTTTCACTTTTGGCAGTGGGCACTGGGGCAGGGGGATGACGACTTTTTATCGTTGGATAGATGTTTCATGGAATGAGACCTAAGTGTTTTTCTGATTTGATTTCCCTTAGCTGCTGCCGATCCACACTCTGAGGCTAGGAGTGGAGCTGGACTCCTTCAATGGGCACCATTACATTTCTTCTATCATGCCTGATGGGCCAGTGGCCCCACTCAACGTGCTGAAGTTGGAGGATGAACTGCTGGAGGTGAGCTCAGGAGGAGGAAAAGCAACCCAAAGACCTGGCCTGGCCTGGCTGGCCATTGAGGTCCCACAATTCCCAGATTTTGTAACTGAGTTTTTTTAAAGTTGCACATCAACTCTGACTCCCCTGCACTTAGAGATAACTTTTCCCTTGGAATTTAGTATGAACCATTGCAAGTGAAATGTGATCCATTTTTTGAGTCACTCAATGGAGCTGCCATCTTGTTGATGTGGGGACAACCCTCTTCTGTCTTTGCCAGCCCATCTTGTTTGGTTGCAAGTGTCTTGTCCATATTTTCCAACAAATCCTTTATGGAGACTCTCTACCCAGCATTCTAGAAGCCTTCTGCTAAGTCTTTTACCTTATGTCTTAACCTTTTAAAAGTGTTTCATCGTTGTACATGGTTTCTTACATCAAAATCACCTCCCCATTACCCTCGTCCCTCTCTCTCCATCTTTCTCTCTTTTCATTTCTCCTTTTCTGTCTTCTCTCTCCCTCCTTTTCCCTTATGAATTTCCCTTTCCATCTCTCTTTATCTGTCTCTTCATCTCTCTTCTTTTTCTCTCCTCTCCCTCTCTCTCTTCTGTCTCCCTCTTTCCATCTCTTTATCTGTGTCTCTTCATCTCTCTTCCTTTTCTCTCCTCTCTCTCTCCCCCTTCCTTCTCTTTCCCTCTTTCCATCTCTCTTTCTCTCTGTGTCTTCATGTCTCTTCCTTTTTTCTTCTCTCTTCCCCCTACTTCTTTCTGTCTTTCCATCTCTCCTTATTTCTGTCTCATTTCTACTCCTTTTCTCTCCCTCTTTTCTCTCTTCCCTCCTTTCTGTCTTTCTTTTACTATCTCCCTCAGTCTTTCCCTCCCTACACCTTCTCTGTCTGTTGCTCCCCTTTTCCTACTTTTTCTCTCCCTCCATATACACACAGATGAAACATACAAAAATAGTGAACACTTGGTTTTCTCATTTGACTTGCAGCTGAATCCTCCCATGCCTATTGTCTCCTTTCACCTGGAACATGATCTCCTTGAGAGTCCCGACTTTCTTGGCATCCTTCCATATAGGAACGATCACTTTAGCTACAGATAGGGTTAATAATAAGTACGTAGTTAAATATAGTTAAGTAAACTGTTCAGGACATCAATGGAGACTGACATAACATTTGTAGGTCTTTTAATGGCCTGCTACTTAAATTAATTGTAGTTTTCATCATGAACTTAAGAGTCTAATAAAAGGCAAATTTGCATATAGACATTAGAACAGAAAAGTCAGATTGTTCATGAAAGGTCAAAGCTTTCCACGCTCAGCTTGTAGCTTTCAAAACTGTCCCTGTTATCTGGCCTCCCTTCTGTTCCTTTCTCATATTTAAAAATGCTTTCTCAAAGACTCTCCTTTTTCTTTCTTTTGCTACTCTGTCTTTTAGTTCACCTTCTGCTCCCCCTCCTCACACTGGAAAAAAATGACACCTTTCTCTTTGTCATCTTTGAAACATGTGCCTAGGAGAAGTGTCTCTAAGTCAGAGGGTTCACTTGACAGTGACAATTTAGTCAGTTTCCTGAATGGTTGGACCATTTTTTCCCTGAACCCTTTACAATCAGTTAAATAAAACTTCTTTATCCAACATTTATTCCAATGTTCTTAATTGCCAAATCAGTGACCTTTTCTCAATCCCCATTCTTCTTAACTTTTCTGCTGCTTTTAATACTATTGATTGCCTTCCCCTCTTGAAATTCTGGAAAATTCTTCATTTTGCATGTATGATCCAGGAACATTTAATGACTTATTCAATGGCACACAGGTAGTAAGCCTCAGAAGCAGAATTTGAACCCCATTTTCTCTGCCTCTAAAGCCAATGTTCTTGACACATTATCACACTTTGGTAGTTTCTCTCACCTTCTTGCCTCAGTATGCCCTTTTGCTGTTTTTTCTTGAGTTGAGGTCTTTTCTGACTCTTCTATCTCTATATACCACATTCTCTCTCCATAATTATTCTTGAATCGATCAGCCCTTAATTCATCTCCAGAGAACTACCAATGGAGTCATTGGGAAATCCTCCACTTAGGCAGCCTTTTGTTTGGAGTTGATGCAATCATAGGCTCTTCGATCTAGAGTTGGAAAAATCTCAGTGAATATCTAATCTGATCCTTCCCATTTTACAGATGAGGAAATTGATGAGGTGCAGGACTGTGAATTGGCTTGCCTTTAGTCATCAGAGGGATGATTTGAAGCCAGAACCTCTGGGTCTGTTAGTCTCTCTACTATATAGCCTGTTGATTTTCCTTTGACCATGGGAGACCAATGAGTATTTTTTTTTTAAAAAGCCTTCCTTCCTTACATCTACTTTGAATCCTTCATATTCTTGGGGAACAAGGAAAGGAAGGAGGACTAGAGCTCAAAGACTGTTTCTTAAACCATCTTCTCTTGATATTTTTCTGAATATGTTAACAAGTAATAAAGCAGAATCCTTTTTCAGTTCCCTAATGTTGCCTTCTAGAGATGCTCCTGATCTCTAAGTTCATGAACTGGAAAAGAAAAAGCAAACAGTGTTGGCTAGTACCCCATTTCATTTGTTATTCTATCTCCCAAGTAGCTTATTGAGAGACTCTCAAGTCTGATGGCCCTGGGCTAGCTGGTGTAAAGAATGAACTGCCTGATGATGACTTCAGCCCTGGAGGGGCTAATAAGCAAGACCTCCCGGAGAATCAGGCCCTGATTAGCTGAGATTTGACAGGCTTTGGGATGATATTATAATCTCAAATGGAAGCGTTAGTGGAATATTAAACATTTTACAATAAAAATTGGCTGCTTCAGAATAATGGGCAGCTCATGTTAGATAAATGTAATTATATATGTATATATAAAGAGAGAGAGAGAGAAAGAGAGAGACAGAGAGAGATAGTCTTTTAGCCTTTTACTTAAGACCAAAAGTATATCCAAAAGTTGCTGAACTGAAAAAATATATTTTTGTATTTACTCCTTGGATCTTAGAACCTGCAATAGCTATATGCTTTGAGTTTAAAACACTGGGCCAAGCTGCAGACCCAGGAAGCTATTTACAGCAGTTAAATAAATCCCCTAGGAAAGAAATGGATAATGAGGATTGTGACTGCCCCCTTAACTCCAGCAAGTAAGGAAGACTCCCAGGCAATGCTGTAATAATTGGAGACAAGTTAAATGAATAAGTAATGAGATAAATAAATATTTAAATGTATACTAAGATAAAAACCTAAAGAGTGATGTTAGTTTGTTACAGCAAAACGCTGCCTATGGAATACTGCAGTTCTGTAAATAGTTATTGCTGGGTGCTTAGTGGGGGGGGGGGTTGTATGTAGATGAACAGTGACCCAGCCCTTAACCTCAAGTAGCTTGTAATTGAATTCAGGGCAAAACAGAAGCCATATTAGTTTGCCCTGGTCAGATGTTTCTCTGGGATTATATTCCTTAGGAAGGACAGTTAGCTGGAGGATGCCGAAGGCAGCCATGATGGTTGTCTTGGGGATGGGAGGTCTTCCAGTCTGTGCCCTCTGAACTTTGGCTGAAGGACCTGGGGATCTTTAGACTGGGGGTTGGGGGAGAGGGAGAAGGGGAGAGAACCTCTGGGTAGATCAAGATAACTTTTCTTCTATACCTTTAATGGGTGGCCATGAAGAAGAAGCTTTCTTTGGCCCCAGAGAAATGGGAGTCCATGCAGAAGTGTGGAGAATTCAAGAGACTTGATGTTGGGGCATATTCCTGTACAATAGCTAGAGAGGAAACATGACTGAGTGGGCTCAAGACATGGGTTCAACTTTACCTCTGGCACATGCTGGCTATGTGACCTTGGGAAATTTACTTAAATTATTTGTACTTCCAGACCAGTCTCTTGGACAATAAATCACTGAGCAAATGCTGACCGCCGTTGATAGGGTGAATTTCTTTACCCAGAAATCAGCCCTAGCATTTAAGTACCAGATGCTGTGCTAAACATTGAGGATCCAAAGAAAGGCAAAAAACAATTCCTACCTTCCAAAAGCTCCCAGTCTAATGGGGAGACAAATAAGTGCAGTCAAGATTTATATGAGATAAGTAAGAAACAATTAGCAGAGGGAAAGTAGTAGCATTAAGGAAAAAAAAAACTTGTTCTAGAAGATGGGGTTGTAGCTGGGAGGCTGAGATAAGAAGGGAGAGAAGACAACAGAGATAATGGCTAGAACCTTGCAGTCAGTAAATACACATTTATTAACTGCCTACTGTATTCCAGGTACTTTACTAAGCCTAGAGATATGAAAAGGTTTTATTTTAAAGTAGCTCCCCTTATCTCCAGGAATTCACTGGCCAATAGGGGGAAAACCCCAACAAATAGGTAGAAGCTAGTTCTGTGCAGGAAAAAGTGGAGAGAATCCCCTAAGAGATGGAGCGAGATCCCTCTGTCTGGGAAATTATAGGTGTTCCCCCTCTCCTATCCTTACCCAGAGCTTCTCAGGAGTGGAATGGGGAAGTGGGCAGCTATTATAGGGACGCTAATTTTGAAGATTTCTGTTGGGAATTAGTTGGACTAACAGCAATAAGAGGTAACATTTCTTTGGGGTTTTTAGGTGTGTAAAGTGCTTTATGTAGTGCTGTCATTTGAACCTCACAAAAACCCTGTGAAGTAGATGCTATTCTGAGGAAACTGAGTCTGGGAGAAGTTAAAGGTTCCATCAAGGGTCTGAGAGAGGATTTGAACTCAGGGCCAGATCATGAAAGGCTTTTTATCTGCTCCCAATCTCCAAATCTCCTTCTTGCATTTGTCAAGAGCTCAGGACATGGCCTACTTCTACAGGGTTAGATTTCCCAGTTGTGTGAGAGTGTGTGTGTCTGTGTGTGAGAGAGAGAAAGAGAAAGAGAGAGACAGAGACAGAGAGAGACAAAGACAGAGA
>JAJPUD010000573.1:335163-357709 GCA_023553655.1 Myrmecobius fasciatus
AGAAAGAGAAAGAGAGAGACAGAGACAGAGAGAGACAAAGACAGAGAGACAGGAGAGAGACAGAGAGAGAGAGAGTATGTGTGTGTGAGTGTATGTGTATGTAACAGAAGCTGATACCTTTGTAAATAATTAAGGGCCAGGGAAGTATGTCTGGTGCAGGAGCTAAGTTCCTGAGTACTGATAGGCCCTTGAGAGAGCCTTGTAGAGGTTATTGATCCATCCCTCCTTTCCTAGGCCTGCTGCAGGCATTAGAGCAGATCTCCTGGTTTGCTACATAAATCCTCGGTCTCTTTGGGAAGCTTCCATACAAAGCACTTAACCGTAGATGTGCTCAGTTGTAGGCGTTAGCATGGCAACTGGTCAGAAGAAAACTTCCCTGACGGTCGCCAGAGGCAGCTGAATGGAGAGGAGGTGGGAGGCAGTAAATATTCTCATGGTGAACTGGGGCTTACTATGGCTTTCCTGGCCAATACGATTTCCTTTTGCACAGATTCGTTGGAAAGGTTGTGAGGACCAAGCCTGACTTTGCCATTCTTTATTGGGGTCATCTGCAGCAGGCCCGTTCCCTTCTATGAATTTCTGCAGTATCCCCACCTGTAATCTTAGATCTGGGAAGGGCATAAGCATTTGTATAGTATTTTATAAATCTTAACTGATTCTTTTTTTTTTTCCCCTGAGGCAGTTGGGATTAAGTGACTTGCCCAGGGTCACACAGCTAGGAAGTGTCTGAGATCAGATTTGAACTCAGGTCCTCCTGACTTCAGGGCTGGTGCTCTATCCACCATACCCCCTAGCTGCCCCAATCCTAACTGATTTTTACAAAAACCTGTATTATTTATTATCTCTATTTTACAATGGATTCAGGTAAGACTTAAAGTAATTTGCCTTGGGGTTACACAACTAATAAAAATCTGAGGCAGAATTTGAACTCAGGCCTTCCTGACTTCAGGCCAAGTACTCAGTGTACTATATCACTTGGAATCTGTGAACTTTAGAAAATAGACATTCGACAACTATATTTTGGTATACTTTATTTCTTTATAATTCAGTGTGCGTATTTAAAATGAATCTAAGAAGGAACCCACAGGAAAACTGGAAAATCATATGGCAGAAACTAGGCATGGACCAACATCTCACACTCTATACTAAGATAAGGTAGAAATGGATTTATGATTTAGGCATAAATGGTCATACTTTAAGTGAATTAAGAGATCAAGTTCCTGTCAGATTTTTGGAGAAGGAGAAATTTATGACCAAAAAAAGAAATGCAAAATGGGTAAATTTGTTTACATTAAATTTAAAAAGTTTTATACAAACAAAACTAATGCAGCCAAGAAACAAACAATATTTGTAGTCAGTGTTTCTCATAAAGGCCTCATTTCTAACATATCGAGAACAAAGTCAAATCTATAAGAATTTAAGTCATTCTCCAGTTGATAAATGGTTAAAGAATATGAACAGGTAGTTTTAGATATGAAAAAAAATACTCTAAAACATTTTTTAGATTAATATACTCTGAGGTACCACCTTATATCTCTTAGATTGATTAAGATGACATGATAAATGTTGGAAGGGATGTGCGAAAACTGGGACACTAATGCATTGTTGGTGGAGTTGTGAACTGATCCAACCATTCTGGAGAGCAATTTGGAATTACGCCCAAAGGACTATAAAACGGTGCATACCCAGAAAAGCCTGGAAAGATTTACATGAACTGATGCTCAGTGAGATGAGCAGAATCAGGAGAATATTGCACATAGTAACAGCAAGATTGTATGATGATCAACTGATAGATTTATCAGCAATCCAAGAGAATTCAAAAAGACTTTGAATGGAAAATGTCATCTTGATTCTTGTCTTAGAGAGAATGAGACTGACAACTTTGTATAAGTCTGCCCCATTTAAATCTAATTCATGCAGAAGTCAAGTTGCCATCCTGTGATAGCATTAATCCTTTTTGATAGCAAAGGACAAAAGAACAAGAAAACAACAGGCTCTTGTTGTTACTTTGTTACAGTTATTGGATGTATTCTACTTTCCCCCCTCACTCTTCATCAATTGTTACAAATCTTTCCACATTTCCTCTATTCAGCACATCTTATAGTATAATGATACTCCATTTCATTCAAGTACCATAGATTTTTTAGGGACACATTATCCAATTGGTGGGTACCCATTTGTTTTCCAATTTTTTATTCTTCCAATGAGTCTTTTGAAATTCATAGATCTTTTATGAGTGTTCCAAAGTCATAGGGCTGTTTAAACCTATACAAATGTAGCTTAAAACCACCTTAAGACTTTTGGATACTCTGTATACATGTGGAGCATTATTCCAGAATGGCACAAACAAAATCATTGCCATTTGATCTAAATATAAATTAGAAGTTAGGACCTCATTTTCTTCCTAAAATCTCAGTGCTTGTAGAAACTATTCTTTTGAAAAACAGCTTCTTATAAAGCTTCTGAAACCTTCTATGTCTTTCTCCTGTGATCAAATTACTGACTACAAAATTAAGAAAAGACTCTTTTTTTTTTTTTAAGGAATAAGTTATGGTTGCCGTAAATCCATTTGAAGAGGCTGATATAACAGGAAGACCATCTGGGGCTGTAGAATGCATTAGTGGATGCCTTAGGGTCTTGCCTTATCATTCAATAGCTAAAACTTAATGGATAGAAAGATTTTGCTTAGCGGGACTTTTTCCTTCTGAATTGCTAATTGTACCCATGTACATCTCTCTTATATAAATGAATTTTAGATCTTTCTCAATACACATTTTCCACATCTCTTAAACTTCCAATACAATGTATTCAAAATTCTTTAATGGATTGAAGTGCTTCTTTCTGGCTTCTTTCAATTATGACAAATTTAAATATATAATATATAAATAATATATAAAAATATGTTTTATATATATATATACATATATATATATATATATATTTTTTTTTTTTGTATTGTGTATTTGATAGCCCTTGAAGCTTGAGAGAGAAGGCTTGGTACATTCCATTTTAACTTTGATTTTAAAAATAAGTCTTTTCTTCTCTATGGCAGTCATTTCTCCATATGTCTTTCCATCTCCTTTTAACACACACACAAAAAACATCTGGCAATGTATGTAACATTCTGCCCTGGTATACCTCCATCTCTCTGCTCTGCTTGGACTTCATTTTCAATGGATCTGAGTGCCAACTTTTGAAAGCTGTTGTAGCAGGAAAGCCAGAAACAGAAAGGATTATGATGTTTGGGAATAAGATGTAACCTGGATTCTTTATTAATTTTTGAAATTATTTCTTGGGAACCATTCCTTGGCAGCATGAGTACTTTTGAAAAACTAGTATTTTAATGACTAGTATATATCTGTCTATTTGTATATCCTTGTATCTGTGTAGGTTTGCATGCATATATCTGTCTCTAATATTTATAATATTATAATATAATATAGCTAATATTTTCTCATTTTATCCTTGCAATGAGCCTGCAAAATTGGCACTCCCCTCTCTCTTTCCCCATTTTAGATATGAGGAAACTGAAATAAATAGGTTAAGTGACTTGCCCTGGCTCATACATAGTCATGGCTGAGGTCAGGTCTTTGACTTAATCTCCAGTGCATTTACTCTCCACACGCACATGCGCGCGCACACACACACACACACACACACACACACACACACACACACACACACTGCACCACCTCATTGTCAACATCTCCTAATGATGAAATAAAAACATGGATGGGGAAGATTTCATAGTGCCTATAACTAGCAACTTTTCTTCTGTATGATGGGCAGAGAACGTGTGTCAAATTTAACCTCATCAGATGTGGAGCCAAGTCCTGGTTTCAGCACTTGGTACCTTTAGGATTGGGCACATGATTTCTAAAACGGTCTAAAATGGCCTCACCTGGGAGATTCCTTCAAGCTTTTGTTCTCCAGCTTCATAAAACTAGAAAAGATTTCAACATTGCAGGACCCCCATTGTTTGCTTTTTATGGTGATATACTCTGATCGATGCAATAGAGATGATACCTTTTGTACATTCTGGACTTGCAAATATCAGAAGAAATTGTGGGAAGAGTCAGGGCCATTTTAGGCCCATCTTGAGGGTCATCTATTCTATCTGTTATATGGTTTGTGACTCTGTGCGTCTATCCTCTCAAATTTTAAAAAGTCTGTATTTTTTGTCTCCTATAAATAATTGTAAAATGAATCATAGATAGAAGAATGATATAGTACAGGATTATAAAATCTCAGACTTAGAAGGGACTGACTTAGAAGCCCTGACTTGAATAAGGATCCCCCTTACAAATACATTATTCACTGTAATTTCTTTTCTTTTTTTTTTTTTTTGAGCTTGCTATTTTATTTTATTTTATTTTTTTAAATTTTATTTTATTTGCATAACATATGTGTGGGTAATTCTTCAACAATAACCCTTACATAGCTTTCCATTACAAATTTTTCCCCCCAACTTCCCCACCCCTTCCCTAGATGGCAGGATATCCACTACATGTTAATTATGTTAAAATATTGGCAAATCGAATATATGTATACATATTTCCAAACTCATCATTGTTGTGCAAGAAAAATCTTATCTACACAAACGATATATCTCACTGTAATTTCAATAGATGTGGCCCCGGGTTCTAGACTGTTGAGATCTCTTTGAATCCTGACCACGAAATTATCCAAAAGCATGTAGACGTGAACAATTGAGTGGGGTTGGGGAGCCTGCCCCATCAGTTGTTTAATGTTAATTGCACCATTTACACAATCAGGACAGTTCCTGCATAGCTTTCAGTGAAGGGATTAGCTTTGATTTATGTTAACTTTAGGGGCTTGTTAGCAAAAGCACTCAAGCTTTAGCAAAAATCATTTAATTCAATGAGAGCCTTCCCTGTTGGGGGAAGAAAATGATTTTCTGGTTTTTTTTGTGTATTTTTGTATAAGTAAGGAATTTTTAAAAAATGGTAGCGTGTGCTCCTTCTGAGCTCTGACTCATCTGTCTTTTCCTTAGGTCAACGGCGTTCAGCTCTCTGGGAAATCCCGCAGAGAGGCAGTGTCATTTCTAAAAGAAGTGCCACCTCCCTTCACTCTGGTCTGCTGCCGGCGCCTCTTTGATGAAGAGGCCTTTGGGGATGAGGCGAGTGTCACCGATATTGTCATCACTGAACCAAAGGTATTCATGAAATAGAATGTAGCTAAGGTGTCCAAGCCCATGCTATCACTGAGACAACTTTTTCATAAAATTGGTACCTCTCCTCTTATTACAGATAGCACCTTGTCCTATTACTCCACATTTACATCAAAGCAATAACTGTAGCTTTTATCTCAGGAAATCAAATCAAAAAGCATTTGAAAGTGCTTATCATGTGCCAGACATTGTGCTAAGTACTAGGGATCCAAAGATATCAACAAGCATTTATTAAGCACCTACTATTTACTAGATATGGTACTAAACACTTGGGGTATAAAGAAGTCAACAAGCATTTATTAAACACCTACTCTGTGCTAAGCATGATGCTAAGTATTAAGGGTACAGAAGTCAATAAGCATTTTTTTTAAATAGTATTTTATTTCTCCCCTCAGTTACATGTTAAGAAAATTTTTACCATTCTTCTTCTTCTTCTTCTTCTTCTTCTTCTTCTTCTTCTTCTTCTTTTTTTTTTTTTTTGCTGAGGCAGTTGGGGTTAAGTCACGCAGCTAGGAAGTGTTAAGTATCTGAGACCAGATTTGAATTAAAGTCCTTCCAACTTCAGGGCTGATGCTCTAACTATTTTGCCACCTAGTTATCCCTCCTTACTATTCATTTTTACAAGATTATGAGTTTCTCCTTCCCCTCCCCTCTTTTGAAAATGGTATGCAATTTAATATAATTTATACATATACTATCATGTAAAACATTTCCGTATCAGTCACAGTTATGAAACAAGAAACAGATCAAAAAGAAAAAAAACCCACAAGAAAGATGAAGTAAGTAAAAAAAGGCTTCTCTCTGCATTCAGTGTCCATCAGTTCTTTATCTGGATGTGGGTAACATTTTCTTTTTATGTCCTTTGTACTTGTCTTGGTTCTTTGTTGAGAAGAACTGAGTCATTCAGAGTTGATCATCACACAATATTGCTGATACTATGTCCAATGTCTTCCTGGTTCTGCACATTTCACTTTGCATCAGTTCATAAAAATCTTTTTGGGGCTTTTTTGAAATCTGCCTGTTTGCCATTTCTTATTGCACAATAATATTCTATAATACTCAGATACCACAGCTTGGTTAACCATTCCCCAATTGATGAGCATCTCCTCAATTTCCAATATTTTGCCACCATGAAAAGTACTGCTATAAATATTTTTTGCATATGTAGGTCTCTTTCCCTTCTTTATGATCTCTTTAGGATACGGATCTAATCAAAGGTTATGCACAGCTTGATTACCCTTTGGGGCAGAATTCCAGATTGCTCTACAGAATGGTTGGATTACAGCTCCACCGATAATGCACTACTGTCCCAATTTTCTCACATCCTCTCTAACATTTATCACTTTATTTATTTGTCATATTGGTCAATCTCATAGGTGTGAGGTGGTATCTTAGAGTTGTTTTAATTTACAATTCTCTAATCAAAAGTGATTTAGAGCATTTCTTCTTATGCCTGAATATAACTTTGATTTCTTCATCTGAAAAACTGTCTGTTCATATCCTTTGACCATTATCAGGTGTGGAATGGTTTGCATTCTTATAAATTTGTCTCAGTTCTCCATGTAGTATCCATCCTTTATCAGAGACACTTCTATCATCTTGTTTCCCAGCTTTCTCCTTTCCTTCTAATTTTGGTTGCATTGTTTGTGTTTGTAATAAAAGCTTCTTAATTTACTATAACCAAGATTATCTATTTTGCATTTCATAGCATTCTCCATCTCTTATTTGGTCATGAAGTCTTCCCTTTTCCAATATCTGATACACTATTCTGCATATAGTGCCACCTTTTATGTCTAAATCATGAAACTATTTTGAACTTATCTTAATATATGAAGTGATATGTTGGTCTATATCTAGTTTGCATTTTATTGTTTTCTAGCTTTCCTAATTGTTGTTGACAAATAATGAATTCTTATCCCAAAAGCTGGGATCTTTGGGTTTGTCAAACAGTAGTTCCCTGTGGTCATTTACTACTTGTGGCTTATGTAGCTAGTACCAGATAGTTTTGAGGATTACTGTTTTATAATATAGTTTGAAATATGGTATTACTAGGCCACCTTCCTTTGTATTTTTTTTCCTTTTAATTCTCTTGATATTCTTGACCTTTTGTTCTTTCAGATGAATTTTGTTATTTTTTCTAGCTCTATGAGATTTTTTTTGGTAGTTTGATTCATATGGCACCAAATAAATCAATTTAGGTAGAATTGTCACTTTTATTATATTGGCTCAGCCTTCTCATGAGCAATTGATATTTTCCCAATTGTTTAGATCTGAGTTTTTGTGAAAAGTGTTTTGTAATTATGTTCATATGGATTTCTAAGTATTTTATATTATTTTAAAATTATTTTTAATTTATTTTAATATTTAAATTAGATTAAAATTTAATACTAATTTAATTAATATTTAAATATTCATTTAAAACAATAATTTTAAATGAAAATTTTCTATCCTGTACTACTGGGCTTTGTTGGTCATATAAAGAAATGCTGATGATTTATGTGTTTATCTTATATCCTGCAACTCGGGTCCTCTTGACTTCAGGGCTGGTGCTCTATCCACTGTGCCACCTCGCTGCCCTAGTTTATAATTATTTCAAGTAAGTTTTTAGTTGATGCTCAATAAGCACTTAGTAAGCCCCTACTATGTGCCAGGCATAGTACTAAGCCCTAAGGATTCAAAGACATCAACAAGCATTTACTAAGCATCTATTATATGTTAGATATACCACTAAACTTTAGGGATTCAAAGAAATCAACCAGCATTTATTAAGCACCTACTTTGTGCCAGACAGAGCACTAACATTAGGAAATTCAAAGAACTCAACAAACATTTATTAAGCACCTACTTTATGCCAGACATAACACTAAATATCAGTGATTCAAAGAAGTCAACAAGCATTTATTAAGCATTTACTTTGTGCCAGAAATAGTACTAAACACTAGGGATTCAAAGAAGTTAAGAAGCATTTATTAAGCACCTATTAAGTGCCAGACATAGGACTAAGTACTGGGATATAATGAAAGGCAAAAACTTTGTCCCTGCTTTCAGGGACTAATAGGAGACAACATTCACAGACCCCTATGTAGAGGATAAATTGGAGATTCTCTCAAAGCGAAGGCACTCACATTAGTGGAGACCAGGAGAGATTTCTTGCAGAATGTTGGCTTTTAACATTTGCTGGAAGGAGGTCAGGGAAGCCAGGAGGTGTAGACCAGGAGGGAGAATTCTGGCATGATTCAGCCAGTGAAAAGGCCTGGAGATGAAGGGTCTGAAGCCAGGACCGAGCATGGAGGCCAGGATCATAGACTGAAAGGACCTGGAGGTGAGCTAAGTGTTAAAAGAATGGAAAGTTAGAAAAAGCCAGTGCAGAGGATGTTCTATATGGCCCTAGAGGCAACAGGCCCATGTCTGAATTGTCATAATGAGGTGTGGGGAATGGTACATGCTTACATCATTACTTGGACTCCCAGTGATCTGTGGGACTCCCCTTATTCCCCACTGAATTCACTTTGATGTGAGTTTAAGATGTTTGTCAAGAATCAGCAGGACATTGTGGAGAGAGCACCAACCTCAGTCAGGAGGACCTGGGTGCAAATCTTCTGTGGCACCAATTGCCTGTATGACCCTGAACAAATCACTTAAACTTCTGTACTCCAGACAATTCTCTAAAATTCTAATTTGTAGATAAAAGCCCTGCTTCTGCAGAAAGAGTTTCAACCCCCAAAAGAATAATATTGCTGAGTTTTAAACATGGAAAGGATATTTCTTTCCTGGAACTTTTAAAGTATATCCATGAGTTGAATTCATAAAATATAGTGAGGAGGTCAGAGGAAACCTCGGCTCTCGCTCCTTCCGACACCACTTCCAGTAGATCTTGGATTTAGCTTGTTTGTCCATAGTTCTTGGCAGGTTGTCTTGCCCAGGTTGTAAGGTCCTTGAGAGTAGGAACCAGTTTTGTGTTTCTTAGCATCGCCAGGGTTTAGTACATGCAATAACCAGCACAGAGTTGGTGCTTAATAATTGTTTAGTGATTGACTGATTCAGACTATAAAAAGGGAGGCAGCATTGTAGAAGGAGAAATCCAGAGGTTATGAATTCAGTGAATCTGGGTCCAAATTCTGTCTCTAACACTCAGTATATGTCTGACCTTTGGCAAAAAACCATCATGGGGCTCAGTTCACCCATTTTGAAAATGAAGGGTTTGAGATTTATGATCACATGTAATTTTAGCAGTTAAAATACTATGCATTAATTAAGCATATGAACAGAATTGTGACTTCTTTCCCTGCCAGAAGTCAGCAGATCATAGATTCAGAGCCCCAAGGGGCCATGTTTTTACAGATGAGAAAACCAAGTCCCATGGAGATAGAATGGCTTCTCCAAGGTCACACAGATAGTGACATAGGTAAAATTTAAGCCAGCATCCCAAGATGTTAAATATTGAGAGGTGCTTTGTGGTTTTGTTTTTTGGTTTTTTTGTGTGTTTTTTTTTAGATAAAGTTGATTTTTTAAAAAAAAGGTTTCATTTCTAGTGTTCCCCAACCCATATTAAATTGAACTGTCCTTTATAACAACAAAATACAGCAAAGAAAAACTCACAGATGTGTGTTTGAATGTGTAAGCTTTGTCCACCATGTTTCTGCTGAGAGGTGGCAGGCCTGCTTTACTGCACCACACTCTCCATTTGCACTTTACCTTTTATCTCCTTCCATGTGTTTTATGCTCTGGCCAAAGTTTACCTCTCAATAGTTTGATCCCTTTCCCCTCGTATTTCTCCCTGTGTGTCTGCTTCTACTATTTTTTGTGCTTAGAATACAATCTTGCTATTCTCTTTTCTGTTTCAGTCTTTCTCCATCTTTCACCTAGTTCAAATACCACTTCTTCCAGGGAGCTCTCTCATCCCTCCAGACTGCTTTTACCCCCAGACTTTGTAGAGCAATTGATTGTTTCTTTATTGTTTGTATTTATTATGTATTGTATTTACCATGGCTGTGATTCAGTGGGCAGCAATTAGAGGGAAGATGAGCATATAGCAATTTAAGATTTGTCCAACTAATATTTAGAGCAATTAAAATTTTTGAGAAATGCAGAAAATATGAACCACATGATAATAGCTGCTATTTGTAAAATTATAGTCTCATTTTTCTTACAACCACCCTGTGAGCTGAGTCTTCCCTATTTATTGTTGAGACCATTGAGGCCAGAGATGTTAGTTAACTTGCAAAAAACATCACAAAGCTGAAAGGAATCATGGGTAAGATTCAACCTTTCTGACTCTTCAGCACTTTATCTATGAAATCTCGCTTCTCTCAAAAATACAATTACAGATCTGTAGGAATATATGGTCATGCTTCATATTTTATGCTTTCTGTCATGTCCTGCTATCTATATAAGACATTCCTCAATAAGCAGGAATTTCTTAAAGACTCACTGTGTTCCTTTATTAAAGTACTGGGGTTGCAAAGACAGAAATGGTATAGCTGCTGTCCTACTGTCCTCAAGGAACCTACATCCTCTTGGGGGAGACATCACAGACATATATTTATATACAGAATCCATACAAAGTGAATAAAAGGCAGTTGAGGGGGAAAACAGCAACAGCAACTTATCCAATAATTATTGGGCTGTATATCATTTTCCTAATAATAATGACTTTACTGCCTCCCCGCCTACTACACTGTGAACTCTATGAAGACAAGAATCCTGTATTTCCCTAACTTTGCTTCCTTCCCAGCACTGTGCTCTGGGCAAGTAAGTGATTAATAAATGTTTGCAGACTTGAATTTGATGAGCCATCCAGCAGTCAGCTCAGAGAGCTCACCCAATGGGGCCTTGTGACCCTTTGGAAATGAACTGCTTTGTGGTGACTTACCTGTGAAGGGGGAGAAAAATGCCTTGACCTCATCTTCTGCAGCGTGCAAATCAGCAGCTCAGCTGCTAACGGAGCGCTCCCCATCCATCATTCGTCCCCATCATTGGCAAACGGGAGCTAGAAATTATGCTAAGTTTCTGCCTGGATGCCATTAGTTGATTGCTTTCTGTCTTGTAACTGCACATTTATGCAGAATTGACAAAAGTGGAAGTTTGGAAGAGGGGTGTGTGTGTGTGTGTGTGTGTGTGTGTGTGTGTGTGTGTGTGTGTGCCCATCCATCTATATACACATACACATGCACATATATATATATATACATACACACATATTTTTAATATATATATATATATTCAGTGGATCTGGGTCTAAATTCTACCTCTAATACATGCATATATATATATATATATATATATATATATATTCATATATATTTGTATACATATGCACATATCTAGCTATCTGGTTGGCCCATGGCACCTCCTACACTTTGGATGCCCTGAGAATCCTATAAGCCTGTATTTCGGTTGCCTGTGCTTACATTTTCTGAACTTACTTTTCTTTGATTTCCATTTCTCCTAAATCTCAGCACATTCCATTTCAGACCTGCCTGGCTAGCTAGTTTGGCCAAACTATGACTGTTCTTTGATTAATCAGTGAGCATATCAAGTACCTTTTTTCCAGAGCACATCCATCACTTCAGGCAATCCTTCCACTGTCCATCTGCAAGGGGAGGATAGGATCATTTCCTTTGCAATCTTCTCATTTTTAGCTCCGGGGATGAAATTGAAGGAAGGATGCAAAACTTCCATCCTTATTGCAAGATTTAAGGAATAATGTTTCTTAAGTTCCTGCCTTTTAAAGAATTTTTAGGAGCTAGAATGAGAGTGGTTGGTCTTGCTTGCCTCCACTCTGGGTAAGATCTCCAGCATCTCTCAAAGGTGTAATCTTGTCTAGACTTATTTGGCTTTTCAAGACAGTTTGGTTTTTACTACATTATTTGTTTTCTTCTTGTTCTTCCCTAGAGTTATTTTTTCCTTATATAGTTTTTCTTCCATTTGTCTTTTCAAAGGGCATAAAATGCCATTAATGGAAATTGTATTCTAATTTTTGTTCTGTTCCTTTTTAATAAAAACATCATATTAAAGCAAGACTTAGTGATCCCCCTTCAAATTCACTGCCCACTGAATTTTTCTCGGTAAAAAATAAAATAAAACAAACTCCAAACAAATTTCAAGTAAAGGGACTTAATTCCTGAATCCATGGAAGAAGAATATATTCCACACTTGGAGTTTTCATCTCTTTGCAGAAAGAAGGGAGTTCTCTTTCCAGATCACTTCTCTACAATTGAGTGTTCAATAGAATTCATTATAGCTCAGCTGATTATAGCTCAATTTATTGTTTCTTCAGCTGGTCATGATTTCTCAAAAGTCAGTTCATCTTAGCTGTATATTTATGAGAACTAGACAATGAAAAAGGAGATTAGATGGGCCAGGAAGAATGGAGGAGGACAAACAATGATGTCCTAAAAATTGTTTTTATGTATTTTGATATAATGATCAAGAATTCAGGGGATGCTATATTAATATTTTCTGATATTCTATCTAAAGACATGACTTAAATGCTTATTTTTCCTTTTATGCTTCTAATGGGATGGCAGAGCTCATGGAAGTATAGGAGGTCAGTGATAACTACTTTGATTTAGATACTCAACATACAAAGTTTCCGATGAAGAAGATGCTTTTCAAAATACTTGAATTTTCATGTGGATTTGATTTTTTTTCTGATTATGATGTATTTTTTTTAATCTATAAGTTCTTAAAGAATTAAAAAGGGAACTTTGAGACTGCAGAATAATAAAAAATTCCCAATTACATAGTAATGGATGCAAAGCACTTGATTTACATGATCTCAATTTGGTCTTCCCAATGACCTTGTTAGGCAGTTGCTCTCATGATCTCAGTGTTGCAGATGAGGAAGTTGGGCTTGAGAGACATAAAGTGCTTTGCCTAAAATCATGTATCTCATCAGGTCTCAGGAGGCATTTGAATCCAGATCTTTCTGACTCCATGTCCAGCATTCCTCTACCATCACCATTTTGTATCAGCATTCCAGGGCTGAGATATGAAATGTCCCATTGTCTCTTTAAGACCTAAAAGGAATCAGTCTGAAGTTTTCTATTTTTGTGTTTCAGATTGACCCCAGTGAAGAAGTTCAAACTAATGATGAAGAAGATGATGGGGAATTGGCTCTCTGGTCTACTGAAGTGAAGAAAATCGAGTTAATTAAAGGTGTCGATGGCTTGGGATTCAGCATTTTGGACTACCAGGTTATTATCGGCTACTTAATATTTTTTGGCAATTTTTTGTTGAACTTATCTTTATTAAGTGTAGCTGTTGCCCAGGTATTCACCTATATTAACTAGGAAAAGCAATGTCCCATACATATTGACTGGTCATCTAATAGTCCACCCATGCAAATCAGTACACTTAAATATATAGACAATCACATCCAACTTGTCGATAGAGAAAATCTCCTTGGTCACTACTGGGAGATTATGTGACCATTGTGTGTTCTGTGATTTTTGAACTCAAGTTTGGTGAAATGACATCATATACTTATAACATCTTTTATACACAGTGAAAAACATTTGAGTTGAAATTGGAGTCGAACAATTCAGGTCTTCTTAGCTTTCACTTGGAAGTATTTGGGATTCCATAATCATTGATACTTTTTGTTAATATAGATATGCTTTAGGAAAACCTAATATGTAAAGTGGCCAAATTTTGTAGCAGATTCCAAGATGATAAGTCTCCAAGGCATTTTCTTTGTTGTGCTTCCATGTAACATGTAACTAATTCCCTTCGTGAAGTAGGAACTGATGTTCATTATATTTTGTTTTCCACATTAAGTCAGTATGGACCAGTAAAGGCTGAAGGATTTTTTTGTGCCAGTTAGTCAACAAACTAATCATTAATCATTTAATGAGTATGAAACATGATGGCAAGAAATAGGGACAGAAAAACAGACAGAAACCAGCACCTATTCTTATGTTCTAATGGGAGGAGACAGCATTTAAATAACTTCACATAGGGTAGATTGGAGCCAATCCTAGAGGGAATGTAGCGGTGATAGAAAGGGTAAAGCTTCCTGAGGAAGGTGGGATTTCAGCTAAGGCTCGAAGGAAGCCAAGAAGTGGAGCGAGGAGTGAGAGAATTCCGGCTAGTGAATAGACACCAAGGCAGTAGATGGACAAGCTTATATTAGGAGCACCTGGAAAGCCTGTATCATGACATTACAGAGGAAGCAGCCAGTTTATAAAGGACTTTAGAAGCAAAACAGGAGTTTATTTTTGATCATGGAGGCAATAGGGAGTAAATAATAGTTTAAATTAAAAAAAAAAAGGAAAAAAAAATAGCTTAACTACTTCTGTAATGGATCCCAAAGAATTTAGCATTATTAAGGAGTGTGTGTGTGTGTGTGTGTGTGTGTGTGTGTGTGAACGCATGTGCTTGTGCTATCCCATTCAAATAGCTTCTTTAGGTTGGGGTATTATGGGAAGAATGATGAGCAATATAGTTTGGGAGTATTTAGAGAGTTGAAGGTATCATTACATTTGGGGAAAATGGGGAAAATCTTGGTAAGATGCCTCTTGAGATTTCCCAGTAAATGGGCTCTGTTTAAATGTCTGTGTTTGATTATCACAGGGAATTAAAACTTTTGGCAAGAAGGCTCTTTTCTGTAATGTGCATATTTTAATATGCGAGTGCAGCCTTAGCTCACTGTGGTTTAATAAAGCAAAATGTACTCTCTCTCTAAGCACATAAAATGCCTACTGATGTAAAAATCAATTCTTTCCTCATAGAAGAAGACAGTTGGGAACAGATGAAAAGACAAATACTTTGAGAGCATTATGTAAGAACACAAAATCCCCAATTTTGCCAGTGCAATTTAAGACAACCAAAAATAGATCCTCACTTAGTCATTTTCGCTGGCTTGTTAGCTGGCATTGACAGCTGCCCCTCTCAGCCATTGGAATATTTCTTCACAAGGTTTTCAGGCAGATTGGCTTTTGAGTTGTTGATTCAAATTAATGAGTACTTATCATAATTATTTTTCTTTAGCTTAATCTCAATTTTGGAATTTTCAGATTTGCTTCATGCCAATTAGATCTCTAGAGACAGTGTGACCTAATGGATGGAGAGCTGGTGTCAAAGCCAGGAAGAGCTGTGTTCAAATCTTGCATCCGACAGATGTTGGTTTATGTGATCCTTTACTTCTCTATGTTTTAGGGGGTCGTTGATGCTGTTGATCATTAGAGGAAGGAAAAACTTAAATTGATCTCAGCAGGGTCTCTTTCCAAAGGCCAGTAGAGTCTTAGGGGTTTTAAATCTTTTGTAGAGCAAGGTCCACTTATGGAGCGAAGTCCCACATCTCTGGCAAAGTTGTTTAATTAGAAACCCCTGTTCCTGAACATGGCAGTTCATAGCTGGTTTATTCCATTCTAAGAGGATTAATTAAGCTTCTACTTAAGGTAACGTCCTTGACAAAGAGAAAAGCCAACTGACTTCTTCCAAGTTTACTTCCTTCCAGGGGAATCCAGTGAGTAACAGATGAGTAAATAATAATCTCAACAGTCACAATAACAACTATCATTTTGAATACAACATATTCGACTTATGTTATCTCTTGTACCTCTTATTAGGTTGGTCCTAATATTAACATTCCTGTTTTTCTGATGAGAAAACTGAGTCTGGGAGAAGTTGGGATTTTTCCCAGTATTCAACAAATAAGACGTTTACAAGGCAGGATATCAGCTCCTGTTTTCTTGACCCAATTTTACTAACAAGTGCACACACGCACACACACACACACACACACTCAAATGCACATATACCCCAATAAGATCATATGATGCCTTTATGCGTATGTATGTATGTACGTGTACATATATGTACACATTAATTTCAGTAGGGAAAGACATAACCTCTGGGCCTGAGAATGAGAAAAAGACCCTTGGAAATTAGTCTTTTTTTATTCAAGCTGAACTTCTCCAAATAGTATTTATTAAGCTCCTACTGCATATCAGGCACTATCCAAGGTGCTGAAGACAAAGAGAAGGCGTTTCTGATCTTGAAGAAGTTATGTTCTCTTGTGGAAGATAACATGTACATATTTATCATATACACAAGTATATGTAAAATCAGTATACATTTTTATGATGGAAGTGTAGAAAAGTGAAGCTAGGGGATTTCAGCTTTTTTTGGTGATGTGCTTTGCAGTATCCATTGACTTCTGAATCCAGAATTTCTTGCTCTTTTATAAATGCTTTTATTTTCATTTGTACTTTCTTTCCTCCATATCATTATTGATATATACACATTCATTTCTTTGCAAATTTCATTCTTTTATTTGAAAAGGGAATAGAATATTTCATTGCTGTAGAGCACTTGCAAGAAAAATTGATTTTTGGATACATTTATATTAGAAGTCTTGATCTTTCATTCTAAGGACTCATCAGTTCTTCTCCAGTTAAATCTAGAAGGAAGACACTGCATCTGAAGCTCCCTGCATGGTGTGTACGTCACGTTTTTGCTGTTTATCGGCAGAGCGTGTGTCACTGTCACCTACTGTGACATTTAGATGACAGGATATCTCAATTTAAAGTTTGGTGTTGGGCAAGTTAATTAATTGGTTAGGTTATCACTCGTTGTAATTAGGTAATAAACACTAATGAGGAGAAATAACTTTTGCCAGGCCTAGGGAAGGTTTCAAATGTATCCGTGAAGGCCAATTTTTGGCCTGGAGCACAAATCATCTGCGTTGATGCTGTGTACCTATGGGATTCTGCTAAAGCAGCTTTTCTCCATCAACTGAGGCTCAGCACGAGTGAAGTTGTTGCAAAAGCTTGGGAACACAAAAGGGCTGTTAGGTACATAGCTAAGGTATTACAGCATTAGCTTTTGGGAATATTCATTTTAATGATGAAGATTAAATAAATACTTTGGCCACATGATGAGAAGATAGAACTCTTTGGATAAGCCCCTGATGTTGAGAAAGATTGAAGAGGACTATGGCACAGGATGAAACAAGTTACATGAGTTTGGACCGTCTTCAGGAGATATTGGAAGATAGATGGGTCTGGCTTGTGATTGTCTATGGGTTCACAAAGAATCGTCCATGACTAAATGACTGAAAAACAACAACAAATTTTAATGAATTCATTTTTTCCCCCACTGTGGTTTCTTTTACCACTAAGCTAGTAAGAACTTGATAGAAAAGTTAAGTAAATTATAAATTTTGTCTAGTCCAGAACTGTTTAACTTGGGGTCTGTGAATCCCCGAGGAGTCTGTGGAATGATTTTAAAGGGTCTGTGAACTTATTTCTAAAATACATTTGTAATTCCTTGTAATTTATATTTCATTTTATGCATTTACAAACATGATTCTGGGTACTTAGGTTCACCAGACTACCAATGGTTAAGAACCCCCCTTCCCTTCCCTCCTCCCTCCCAGTCTAGTGTCATTGCACAGAGGAAAATGAGACTATAAATCCATGGCAATATATTCTAAAGGATGCTTTGCCAGTGTGTTATGCTTTAAAGAACCCTGGTGGATACGGTGTAAAGCCAATATATGGAGAAAGTGAGGGAGTAACAACAGCCTGGTATGGGGTAAATTCAGACCAGGTACTGGGAGTTGGACAATGAGAGCTTGCCTCTTGTCTTCGCTGTAGGGTCCTTGGAAATGTGGGCATCTTCTGACTCTGAAGAAGTCATTCAATTTCTTTTTTTTTTTTCCCATCCCCCAAAGGGGAGGTAATATGCTAATACTTGCCTTGCTTAATTCACAGAAAAATTTAAAAGAAAATTGGTTTGTAAACATTTTGAAAGTATGTTATTTTATTTGAAAATAAATTTGAATTAGGCCTCTTTTTTTGTTTGTTTTCAGTTATTTTCAGTCATGTCTAACTCTTTGTGACCCCATTTTGGGTTTTCTTGGTAAAGATCCTGGAGTGGTTTTCCATTTCCTTCTCCAACTCATTTTACATTGAGGAAACTGAGGCAAACAGAGTTAAGTGATTTAGTCAGGGTCACACAGCTAGTGAATGTCTGAAGCCGGATAGATATATCTGGTAGATGAGTTCCTGACTCTGGGGCTGTTGCTCTCTCCACTCCACCTAACTGCCATGTGCCTTTTGTTTTTATATCCTAATCATTTCCTATTCCTCCTAAATACTGAACTCTCTAACAGAGAAAACAATTAGCAGAAAACACCACCAATAACATGAGTCCATCTGATGGTGTATTCTCCTTTCTGCTAAGAAAGATAATTTGTTATCTACTCTCTGAGACCAAGAATGGTCAATGTAAATACTGTGAGGTCTGCTTGTTATTAATTTTTTGCTTTCATTTAGGCGATAATTGCTGTGTATCTTCTCCTCCTGGTGCTAAAAGAACAATAATAAGTTTTGACCTTCAGGCTATTTCCTTCCCTCTGCTTCTAATTGTGCAGCTTTTCCTGTATTCCTCTGAATTCCTTGTATTTGTTATTTGTAAGCTGTTA
Source organism: Myrmecobius fasciatus (assembly GCA_023553655.1). Lineage (NCBI taxonomy): Eukaryota > Metazoa > Chordata > Mammalia > Dasyuromorphia > Myrmecobiidae > Myrmecobius > Myrmecobius fasciatus. Next base: position 353,790 of record JAJPUD010000573.1, read on the forward strand.
CTGAAATTAAATGTTAAAATTATTTAAAGAAATAGAAGCAAAGTAGATTGCATGTGAATCATCCTGTCCTGTGGACTCTCTATCACATTTATGTCTGAGCTGCCCTCTTTTATGGTCCAGTTGCTAAATGACCTCAAATATAGATGATCCTTGCCCCTCTTTTGTCTTCCTCATATCAAACCTACAATTCCCATGAGATATGCTTCCATAGTGTCAAGAAGTCTCATTTTAAAAGTGATCCCTGAGCATGGGCAGGGCCATGCATTGTAGAGAAGATGGCAGTTTTGCTGTTCAGTTAAGCAAAATGAGAAGCAAATCTGTAGAAAAGCAGACTTAGGTGGGTATTGCCAGATGGGCACTCCATCCTATATTGTCTGTCAGTCCTGTTAACATTAGAAGTGGGGGGAACTATTTCTGTTTCTCTCCCCCACAACCAGATGGACTTAGTTGAAGAAAGCTGAATAATTGTAAGGATGGGTGAGCCTCCTGGACTGTGCCAGTGGGTCAGAATCGCTCACACACTGCTTTTGAAAGTGGATTGCTGACTTGGAAAGCCATCTTTCTTCCTATGTGACCTGGATAAGTAAGTCTTTTAATGTCTCAAGGCCCCAGTTTCCTTATTAGTAAGATTGCTGGGGGTATTGTTCTTTGAGGTCTTTTCTAGCACTAAATCCTATGGTCTTGTGCTCTTAAAAGAGCAAATAGTCAGATTGTTTGATAGCTAGAGCACTGGATTTGGAATTAGGCAGTCTGATTTTGAATCCTTTGACACTTGAATGATGGACTTGTCTCCTTTGAATCCTCAGGCACTTGGTTGCTAGGTGACCTTGGAAAAGTCACTTAGCATTTATGAAAAGTGGGGGTGATAATCACACCATCTTCCTCAGAGAATTGTAGTTGAACAGTCAGAAACTATTTATGAGATGCTAGAAAGTAAGGGAGGAGGAAGAGGAGAAGAAAAGAAGAAAAAGAGGAGGAAAAAACAGACAGAAAGGAGAAGAGGAAGAGGAAGAACTACAACACCACCAACAAACAACAATGAAGAAGAAAATGGATGAAGAAGAAAAACAAAGGAGAAGATGGTAGTCTTTGCCCATAAGGAACTCACAATCTAATCTAAGACAACTCACCAACACCTATCTACAGATAAGTTATAGACAGGTGAAATGAGTCATCATCAACTGAAAGAAGAAAAGATAATGAAGGGGTATCTAGAAAGCTTCCTGTTGAAGGTGGGATTTTAAATGGGACTTGAGGGAAGACAGATAGGTCAGCAACTGAAGGAAAATGAGGAAGAGATCCTCCTGGAGTGGTTAGACAACCAGTGAAAATGCTTGGAGTTGGATTATGGAGAGTCTTGTTTGAGGAGCAGCCAGGAGGCTAATGTCATTGGGGCACAGAGTAAGGTGTGAGGTACAGGAAGATTAGAAAGGTGAAATGGGGAGCAGGTCACGAAGGGCATCTGTAATCCATGGGAAGCCATTGGAATATATTGAGTCATGGGTTGACATGATCAGATCTATGTGATAGGACAATCACTTGATCTAGAGTGAGGAGAGATCTATGGGGAGGATCAAATATAATAATATAGCATTTTATAATTCTTAAGTTAATATTCTTAATATATTACAGTGAGTAGCCAACAGTGGACTAATTTCTGACTTTTGCTTGATGTTCTTTTAGATTCCTACTCATTATAAGTAAGCATATTAGAAAATCTCTACTCAGTGTTTCTACTGTTCCTGTGTGAATGGCTAAAATGCCTAGTGACCCAGAGATGATAAAGTTGGGCAATTTGGGATTGGCCAGAGATTTTTTTGCATTTGGAGTTGTGCTGTTTGTCATACTCAGAAAAATCCTAAAACTAACATTAGCTGTTAATGCATTGAATATTATCTGTGACATTTTTATTACTACTAAAAACAAAATTGTTACCTAATACAAAGTTGGTGACAATTTTTTTCTCTAGTTGGGTTTTGTCTGTTTATATAATTGACAATAGTCATTGGATCAAGGAAGAAAATCGTTTGCTCTAATTATAGTTTTTGTTATTGTTGATGCAGAAAAGTACTTGAACTCAAGTGAAAATTCAAACTTATTTTCATTGTTAATGGGAAGTATTAACTAATGATGGATAATCTTAATTAAGAATACAGACTTCCAGATGAGGAAATTTGCTTTGTTCACGATGACTGGCACCTTCTCTGCAATGTGTAATCAACAGAGAGTTGTCTGGATCCCTTGTAGATACTCTGACTTAGCCAATCTTGCACAGCCTGTGGTCCCACATGAATGAACCCTTAACTTCTTAGTTTCAAGGCCATCTCTCTGTTCACTGCCTCAGTTGGAGTTGGGAAAAATAAACATGCTACCTAATTTATGAATTGTCCATTTAGTTATTTATACCATAATTAACCCTTAGCCAGATCAATTAGCCCTTTACAAGAGTAATTTACTTAAATAACAAGCTCCCAGGAAAGACTTTTGCTACCTTAAACCTGTTTCTCCCTTCATTCTTTTCCTTCTCCAAGTAGGGTTTGGATGCTATTTGGAGGTTTGGACCATAGTCGTTCTATCCTCTCCTTCTCCACCAGTAGGTAGTATCCTAGAGTCTCTTCCCCTTGAAGTCTTGTTCCCCGAGAATTTTCCCTGAAGCCAATTTCTCTGGAGAACAATGTCAATGACATAATTTATCTTCAGATCTGACAGAATCTCTTCTATTGATTTACTAACTCTACATTTAACAGGGATTTGTTACGTCACTTACCAGGTGCTTGGCCCTGTGAAAGGCAGTGAGATTTCAAAGGGAAACAAAGGAAATGCTTGCCTCCAGGGTACTTACTTTCTGCTGGTCATGGTTCTGTCATTCTATCTACAGAGAGGCTATTCTGAATTTTGAAGAAGACTTGGGATTCTTTGAGTTAGATTGGGGAGGGATGGTGTTCTCAACCCCAGGGACTTCACAGTGATGGGAGATGAAATATTGGCCAAGACTATGTTAGTCAGTTTGGCAGGATTGTAGAGTGGATGACAGAGAGGAAGGTCAGATAAATCTAGAAAGATTGGTCCACATTAGATTTTAAGGAGCCTTTGTTGGAAAATGAGGGGTAAGAGGGAACTACTAGAACTTCATGAGCAGAGACACTATGTGACACCATTTAAACTAGGGACTTCTAAAAAACTTTTCCCTGGGTTTCATTATTGCTGGTTATTATTCTGACAGTTTTAAGGTTCATCAATTAATCAACAGATATTTATTTGTTAACACTTGCTATATGCCACGGAATTAAGATGCAAGTAAAAAGCAAAACGATCCCTACTTTTCGTGTACCTCTTTCCCACTCTCCTTTTCTAGACTATTTTCTTTCATCTCCTCTCCTCTTATCACTTTTCCCCTTTATTATTCCAGTCTTCAAATAGCCTTCTCTCTCTTTCTTTCTCTCTTTCCTTCCCACCTCCTTCCCTTCCTTGGATTTTTCACCAGAAACTTTCTAATTACCTTTTATGGGACAGTATAGGAATCCTTTTGCCGTTACTTCTTGTAATCTCTCCCAATTCTAGGAAATCTGGTGCATGCAGAATTTTTTTGTGTTTCCACACATAATTTATTTAGAATTAAAAAAAAAAATAAAGAGGATGCTGTGAACTGGAATGACTTGATAGAAGATATGACAATTGAACTTTATCACATTGGATGTGCCCACCACAGTAGTGCCAGAGATTTATTGATCTAGATAAATAGATGAGGAGGCCAGAAAAATAGATAACTCAAATGAAAAAAAAAATTAAGAAACATTTAAATATGATTTTTGACATGTTTCCTAATGGGAAATTTTTCAGAATTGCCACCAGTTTCCATACAATGGCTTAATGTTCTTTCTTTCTTTCTTTCTTTCTTTCTTTCTTTCTTTCTTTCTTTC
>JAJPUD010000573.1:357719-399951 GCA_023553655.1 Myrmecobius fasciatus
TTTCTTTCTTTCTTTCTTTCTTTCTTTCTTTCTTTCTTTCTTTCTTTTTTTCTTTCTTCATGCAGAATTAATGACTGAATGGACAGATGAGTACACTCCATATATATTTGGGTGGGTGATTGTGTGGGTGGGCAGGCAGCTTCCTCTCAAGGTCTCTTCTGTGTCGGCCCTTGGTTGGGATTCCTCCTTATCCACAGCAAAGACCTGAGTCTTTAGACATTATTCTTCCCTTCCACCGATGCAGTACGAGGTTAAGTATTTCTAAAGAATAATCAGTAGTGTGTGCTGTGGTATTGCCAAAGAGCTAGTATTGTTGGTTTCAGAGACAAACATTCATGAAAAGAAGTATCCCAAGTTAATAGAAATCATTTGTCCCTACTTATCTTCAATGCTTGAGCAATATTGGACATTAGCCCTAGGGACTGGATAATTTTCAGTTGGAATAAACAGTGGGAAATGGGTCCAGAAAGGCCCTGGAAATTTTTCCTTTTTGACCTTGAAAATTGAAGTTGTGATGTATTTGCTTAATGGAGTTCATTATATATTTCATTTCCCATCCTTGGCTAATTTAGTTACATATGTGTTAAGATTTTGCCCTAAAATTAGTCAGAGATAAAGAGTACCAATCATTTAGTCCACATTCAGGTTGGTAGCATCTCCCTGAGTTTGTGTCATACTGGTTTTGACCTTCAGAAACTCAAAATCATCCCAGTGACATGATAAGACATCAAAGAAAGATTATCATTTGTATAATTAATAAATAATTCAAGTTTGTATTAATTTAGGTGTTGTAGGGGACAGTATATTGGATTTGAGTTCAGATCCTGAGTAAGGTACTTACTGTTACATAGACATGGCACTTAATCTTTTCTGCCTCAGTTTGCACATCTGTAAGATGGGAACAATAATAGGAATTATCCATCTCCCCAGTTGAGGCCCAGAGAAATTGGACTTGCTTCATGGATGCAAAGTTTGTTAAGAGTAAGGATCCTTACCTCATTCTCATGATCTCAAGTTCATAATTCTTTTTTCCCCAGTGATCTAAAAATATTTATAATTTAGATTTGTAATTTACAACAAAATGGCACAGTTAATTGAGTTTTAGACTTAAAATCATTAAGATCAAGGTTTCAATCCTGACTTAGATATTTCTCAATTCAATTCCCAGCTTTGACCTCATTTCTTGGTATTTTTCAGTTATATATCCTTGTGGCAAAGATGGGAGGGAAATGAAACCAAAGAAATTTGAGTTTATCAAATGAATGATGGTTAATTAGCTATATGAAGCCCCTAATTCACATTGTGCTCAATTTGGAGCACTGTATTATGAGTAAGACATTAGGAAAATCAGTGGTAGATACAGTTATGGGATGCTTGCATATAATATAGTAAGATGAGGCTGAAAAGGGAGAATGGAACCCTGAATACCTTGATAAAGGATTTTGGTCTCTACTCAGTACATAAATGCCAGTTTTAGCAGGATTAAATTAGGTTCAATCTAAGGAAGAAAAAATATCCCTTTCAGTATCCCAGAGTAGTGTGGGTACAAGGGACAGATAGTGCATTCTCCATCACTGCAGATGGATAGGTCTCTTTTCGAGGTTGTCTCCAAGGGATGCTTTTTCAAATACTGGTTGGATCGATCTATGATCTTGGAGGACCCTTCCTTTTTTTTTTTTTTTTTAAATTAAAGCCTTTTCTTTTCAAAACATATACATGGATAATTTTTCAACATTGACTCCTGTAAGAAATTGTGTATCAAATTTTCCCCTCTTTCCCCCTGCTTCCTCCCCTAGATGGTAAGTAATCCAATATATGTTATACACGTTAAAATATATGTCAGATCCAATATATGTATACATATTTATAAAATTATCTTGCTGTCCAAGAAAAATCAGATCAAAAAGGAAAAAAAAATGAGAAAGAAAAGAAAATGCAAGCAAAGAACAACAAAAAGAGTGAAAATATTATGTTGTGGTCCACACTTCAGAATTGATCATTGTATAATATTGATGTTGCTATGTACAAGGATCTCCTGTATGCTCATTTCATTTTGTATCAGTTCATGTTTGTCTCTCCAGACTTCTCTGAAATCATTCCGCTGATTGTTTCTTACAGAACAATAATATTTCATAACATCCATATACCATAATTTATTCAGCCATTCTCCAATTGATGGGCATCCATTCAGTTTCCAGTTTCTTGCCACTACAAAAAGGGCTGCCAGAAACAATTTGGCACATGTGGGTCACTTTCCCTCCTTTAAGATCTCTTTGGGATGTAGGCCCAATAGAAACACTATTGGGTCAAAGGGTATGCACAATTTGATAACTTTTTGAGCATAATTTCAAATTGCTCTCAAAAATGACTGGATTTCTTCACAATTCCACCAATAATGTATTAGTGTCCCAGTTTTCCCACATCTCCTTGAAGACCCTTCTTTTTCTGATGTGCCTACAGCATTATAAGACATCATTTTATGCTAAATTTGAAACATACCCTAAAGCAAAATAACCCCCTCTCTATAGAAGTAATTAATTATTTAAAAATTTCTATTATATAGAAATAATTAGCTGCTACAGATTCTCATTTACTTCTACTAGGCCGCAAGTTTCTTGAGGGCAGGGAATTAAGACCAAGTTTTATACCCAGGAGGCATTTTGTAAATGTTGCTTAAATTTGAGTAGAGGCAAGGATTCAAATTTGAACTCTCTTTGTTGCTGCTTCCATCGATGATGATGAAAATGATATTGATGTATAGTTAGTAGATAGAATTGGGAAGGCCTAGATTCAAATCCATTTTTCTGAACGGTTCTGCCTTTGTGACCCTGTAACCTCTCTGTGTCCAGGTAACTTTGGTACAATAATGGCAAGAGACATTGTTAGAATGAGTTCCACCATTCTACCTCAGAATTACCTTGTGTTTCATCACTATCTAAAAAAAAAAATCATAGTGTTATTCTCAATACAGGTACAGCCCCAAATTAAAAGAAAAAAAAATCTTTTTAAAATGTTGCTTTATTGAAAAGCATTGATATCCCTCATTTTATTTCAAAATCATGAGAAAATACTACTAATATTACTACATTACTTCCCCAACCCCCAGTTTACAGATGAGGGAATGGAAGCTTAGACATTTGTCTATAGTTAATAATTATTATATATCAAGAGTGACATTTGAACACGGGTCTTTGTGACTTTATTCTGACTCCATCCCTCTGCCTCTCCCCCAGCCATCTCTTCCCTGAGAAATAAGAAAAAGTGTGGTGTCGGATATTTTCTCAGTAGAGTTTTTAGTTCTAAAAGTATGGCGTGTAAGTCTTTGGTTTTATTATTGCGGCTTTGATTCCCAAGGCATCTCCTGGGCTGTTTCTCCTGCTCTGTCTTTCGAGTCACCTCCTTGATTCACCTTAGCGGGATTAGACCACGGCTGCAGAAAGCTGACCGGTCGGTAGTTTGCTGAAGTCTGAAAGGATGTCAGCATCCATATTCATCAACGAGCAACCTGGAGCTTTTTGTTGAATCAGCCACCGAGCCGCTTTTAAAAGGCGTTTGTCTGGAAGGGAACCCTTTGCTCTGGCCCAGAAGTATTGATAAAGGTCAGGCTTTTGCCTATCTCTGCATCCCGTCCACATTTATTTTCACGAACATCAAAGTACTGTAAGCTTTGACCCCAACTGTGCTCAAGACTTCTTTTCACAGAGGATTTGCTTCCTTTTTCCTCTCTGGGAACCTTCCACGTCCTTTAAATCATTTTAAGCTGCTTCATTTGGAGAAAAAAAAAAGTCTTAATAGTGTGGTCCTGGGGTCGATGGAATGTGGCTACTGGGGAAAATTCTCTGCTAGCTTAAAGCAGGCTTTTCAGTGGGGCAGTCCCGGGTGGCTGCAAGGGGCACACTCCTGGTGTGGAGAGTTTGTTATGGGCCCGGGATGAGGACTGACTTCCAGAAACTTCCCTGCAGCAAGACTAAAGCAGCCACTTAATAAGAGATCAAAGAGGCTCTGTGTGGGTCAGCTGGGAGTCCCCATGGTACACATCAAAAGCCTTCCCTTGGCAGGGGGCCGGCAGAGAGCTCGAGGTAGCAGGAGGCCTCGGAGATCTGAAGTCAGGCTTGCTGTTGGACTTGGGGGGGACATCGGTGACTCCTCTAGCATATGAATTTAGCAGGAAAATCCCATTGTATCCAAAAGGAGAAAGAGAGAGGGATCCAGGCGGGCTGGGGCTTGCCAAGTTCATTGGCAATTTCTCAGGAGGTGGCTGGTGGTCTTTCACGGTCAGCTTTTCCCCTGAGCTGTCCCAGGATCCTTCAGGGAGGATGGCAGAGGACAGAGAGCCAGCAGACTCTGCTTGCTACACCTGTGGGACCCCTTCCTTCAGCTGCATTTCAGAAACAAGAGGAGAAAAATCTGCAACTGTAGTTTTGACATCACAATAGCATTTGAAGGGATTTCATCAGTCAGTCACACTTGCTAGGTATACAAAAGGCAGAAGCCATGTTCCCTGCTCTCTAGGAGCTCACAGTCCCAACCCCTTTATTTAAATAAATAAAAATCACTTTATTGAGATACCTCTAAAGATGTAAAGATATTGGTAAAAGAGTCTTGATAAAACAGGGAGCTTCCGTTTTGAGAAAAAACTTTGGGTCCCTAGCGAATTACCAAAAAAATTTTGCTAGCCAACATTCAGTTTCCTTTGTTTGTATTTTATTTTATGCATCTCAAAAGATAATTCTGGAAAGGAGTTCTTCCCCAGATGCCCACAGCACCCAGGACATAAAAAGCTTAGGGACCCATTGTCTGGAGGGGCCGATAACAGAGGGCATGCTGGGTCAGTCCAGGGCTTAGTAGGGGTCTCAGCTCTGTCACTCACTATTGGGTTAACCAAACCCAAGTTCTCTGATCTCCTAGTCCAGAACTTTTTCACTTTTACTCAGGGAACTGAAACATTTTAAGTTAAAACAGACAAACAAACAAAAGACCTGCATCTTCTTTCACCACCACAAAGGCAACCAACCTTTGACCAGACTGAACCTGGCATTGGACTAAATGACCGATAAGGTCCTTTCTAGCTTTAGATCAGTGATCTTATGGGACCACCTGGTACAAATTACTGGAGACTTCCCTGTTCTTGGAGTAGTCAAGACATATATATATATATATATGTAAATTTATTTTAAAAATACAAGGGAGTTTGGGGAGAAAGAGAAGGTTCTGGGAGCTGAGATATCAGGAAAGGACTTGAGTAGATGATGTTTGAGGTGAGCTCTGAAGTAATTCTCCAAGAGAGAGGTGAAGAAGGAGAGCTTTCTGGATATCAAGTGGTCTATGTGGGAGTGAGAGATGGAAAGTCAGGAGTATGGGCATAGGGAAGGCCAGTTGGCAGAACCAGAATGTGTGAAAAGGGCTAACCTATAATGAGGTCACAAAGTCAGGCTGGAAGCATGTGGCTTTGTCATGTATGACAAAGGACTTTGTACTCGATCAAGGAAGACCGTAACTCTGCTCCTCCTGGGATTGATTGGGGCCTTTGTATAGCATCCCAGCCAATAAATGGCCTTCACTGAGTTTTCTTGCCCCCCTTCTTCCTATCCCCAACATTTACTGCTCCCATTTACATCGCATCGTTTGTCCATGAATCACTACAATGGAAGACAGTATGGAATAGTGGAGAGGGAAGTAGTTTCAAGGTCAGGAAGAGCAGGGGCCAATCCTGCGTCCAGCTCGCTGGAGCGCCCAGTGCTCTATGCAACATTCTAAGACTCAGTGGCCAGAAGGAGTTTCTCTCACCAGAAATTCCCTGTACCATTCAATGCCCAAGCCACTGTCTCTATTCCTATGACTGTTGGCAAGCTATTTGTTTTTGCTCTGCCTCTATTTCCCCAGTCTTAAAATGGGGATAATATTAACTCCAAATGCACAGGATTGCTATGAATTTCCAATAAGATTATAAATGTCAAGTCCTTTAGAAGCCTAAAAGCACTTAGTAAATAAAAGCTTTTAGCCACAGAATCGTTTGAGGCAGGTGACACAGGTTTTATTGTCCCCATTTTATGGTTGAGGGAACTAAAGCCCCTTCTGTTGTCTGATGAAGTGGCAATACTTGGGACTTAATTAACCAAACCCAAGTTCTCTGATATCCTAGTCCAAAACTTTTTTTTTTACTTTAATTTATTCAGGGAACTGAAACATTTTAAATGAAAAACAAACAAACAAACAAAAGACCAAAGAGATGAAATGAAGGGTCATCTCTAGATTGTCCTAAATATTTTTCACATGCCTATTGTGTCTTTCCTGGTAGAGTGGAACTTTAATAAGTGCTTGTTGATTGACTAATTGATGGTAAGGGATTTAGATTAGGACCCACAGAATCGAAGTTTGAATTCTAGTTCTGTTAATTATGATTGTGACTGTGCAGATGGTTTCTGTCCCTGGATTTTTTTTCTTCCTCTGAGGAAGATGGGCTAGGGGATCCCCAAGAGCTGCTATTTCTAATTCCTGTGAGAATAAGCAGACAAACTAATTCTGTGTTAGACTCTTTGGTTCCAAAGAGCTTCATATTCCTTCTGTTATTTGCTCTTAGCCCAATTTTGTGAGGGAACCATCCTAGTACAACCCACATTTGAAGAATCTGAATTCTGCAGAACATTGATTAAACACTTCCTGTATTCTGGAATTGTGGCAAGTTTGGGGGTCCAAAGAAAGGCAATCCCTTCTCTCAAGGAGATCACAGACTAATGGAAAGGAAGTCTTGTTGGGAAGAAGGCACAAATAGCTGAGGACTTTGAGTGATGGGAAGAACCCAAGAATGTTGCACATTGAAAGTGATATTTGATCTGAGCCTTGAAGGACGCAGAGGTAAAGAGTGAAGGGACTCCAGGTATGGAGAACAATCTCTGCAGCTGGAGTTTTATCCATGTATAATGAGGCAGGGAGGTAAGGAGTCAGTTCAATAGAAGACTTTGTCTTTGGTTTTTGAGGGTCTGGAGAGACACTGAAGTTTATTGGGTAAGGGAGTGACCCTGAGATCTGTGCCAGGAAAATCCCTTTGGCAGTGGAGGAGAGCAATGGATTGGAAAGGGAGAGAGAGAGGAGGCAGGGAGATTACTTAAGAGTCTATTACAATCTTTCAGGTGTGATGTGAGGAGATTTTGATCATGGGGAGGAACCACTGAGGCCACATGTCATTAATCACGTAGAAAGCACCCCCATTTTTCTCATCTCCCTCCCTTTGCATTATGTCTCTCCATCTCTTCCTTCACTGCTTTACTTCCTGCCTCCTGGCACCTACCAGAGGGAATGGCAGCATCTGCATCGGATTAAGAACATGTTGTTTCTGGGGAGTTAAGACATAGCTGTGGCAACATCAAAATTTCTGATCAGTTTGTTTTTCCCCCAAAGTTGGCAGCCTTTTGATTGGTGAACCCCAGAAGGAATATTTTGAGGTATTTTTGCCTCTGCTGCCTGACCTCAGCTCATTAATGATTGGGATGGGGGTGCTACTTCAGAGTTGTTATATGTATACTTTAACTTTGGCTACCCACTGGGGCTCCCCGGCTTCCCTCCTGGACGCTGGATTGGCCCAAGCATTAGCAGATTTGTGATTTGGCATCTTGGGGTGTGTGTCTGTATGTCACTGTCTGGGGTGCTCTTTGGAGGTTGAAGTGGGGTGAAGGGGAGAGCTACTTCAGTGCTAGTAATGAGAATGGGTGAGTCTTCCTGGAAGCAGTAGTTTCTAGGCAGAAGTCCTTGCGGACAGTGCTCTAAGAGAACTCCTTCCTGGGCCTCTGCCCATGTCCTATGTCTTCTCTGTTTGCTGACCTCTATGCATATCATCTTTTTAATTTGTTCTTTTATCTCCAGCATTGAATGCTTTTTGATTGATACTGATTGATTGATATGACAAAGATTAAGGGCCAGGAGGAAAAAGATTGAAGGAAAGTAGGGTGCAGACTGTTCGTGGCAGCTGCTGTAGCCTTGAAGCTTGGGAGTGGAAGTCAGTTTAATATTGTAGAGTTAGAGGGATAAGGAGCCATTTAGCCCAGGCTCCTTATTTTTTCAGGTGAGACAGAAGTGAAGTGATATGTCCTATGTCAACCAGGTAGGTAGGAAAGTTAAGTAGCACAGGTGAGATTTGAACACAGGACAGCGCTCTTACTGTATTCTTCTCATTTAGCCCACTTAACAGAAGAATATCAGGCTTCAGGAGTTCAAGGTCATAAAGTGAGCCATGGGATGCTCCAGAGTTACATAACACAGTCTTAGATTTTGTGTTGCAGTGGTCCCCTTGTCACCCACTTAGCTTTTAAATCAAGGACTCTTGTCCCTTTTAGGAGTTTGGACTCAATTTTTGTGGGCTTTGTTTTCAGAACAAATGCAATCCATGGACCCTTTTGGGATCCACAGACCTCAAGTGAAGAACCCTTGTTCTAAACTGTTCCTCTGTATGTTTACGTAAGGTAGCCTGAAATAGAGGGGAGACCATTACCACTGGATGAGCTGAACTGTCTTTTTTATTCTTCTGATCCTTGGATGTGGAACCTCAACTAGTCCAGTTCCTTGCATGATGATACTATGCAAGACCTTGGAGTTCGAATTCCCGGGATCAAATCCTACCTCAACTTTTGACAAGTCAGCATCAAGTCTCTTGAACTTAGTGTCTTCATCTGCAAAATGAGGGGGTTGGATTAGATAGTCGGCAACATCCTTCCCAACTGTAAAGCTTTAATCTCTGCTCTTAAGGAATCCCTACTTCTCTAATGGAATAATTTCTCTAATGGAATAATCTGAATAACTATTCAGCCTCTGTTTGAAGAGCAAATGGCATACTTATGTAAAGGGCTTTTATCCTCACATTGACCCTGGAAGGTTGGCGCTGTTATTAGCCCCATTTTGCAGGTGAGAAAACTAAAGTCAGTGAGATTAAGTGACTTACTCCAGAGTCACACAGCTACCTAGGGCTGAATTTGAACTCATCTTCCTAACTCCAGGGCAAGCAATCTCTCTACTCTACTACCTAGCTACCAGGGAAAAACAAACAAACAAAAACAAAAAATGTTTTTTAAAATTAAAATTCTGTGAATATTTTCCTTTTATCAGTATCTTCCTAGGAGTCTAAGCCTAGTAGTGCGATCTCTGACTCAAAGAGTATAGACATTTTAGTCACATTATTAGTGATGAAGTGGGTTACAATAACTCAGAGCTCTACCAAAAATGTATTATTATATCTATTTGACTTTGACTACTCTTTGTTTATTTTCTGATTTTGAGATTATTTTTATTCATATTCCTCTTCTTATTAATGATTTGGGATATCCTTTCATATAGTTGTTAATACTTTTCCATTCTTTGAATACTACTTGTTGACATTTTAACAACTTACATATTGGGCAATGGCTTGTGATCATATATACATTCAAGCATGCATGCATTTGTTTACAGGTGTATCTACAAATTCAGTGTATGGGTATATCTACAGATCCAGTATATATTTTAGATACCAAATGCTTATTAGAGAAATTAAGTGCAAAGATTTTTGCCATTTGTAGGTTTCCATTTCTTATCCAAAATTTGTTAATTATATTTTTGTAGAAACTTTTCAGTTTCATGCACAGTTGTCTTTGGTGATGTACTTTTGTCTTTGGTAATTGTTTCAGTCTCTTGTTTGGTTAAAAATGTATCTTCTACTTCTACATATGAAAGATAAATAATCTTCCCTTCTTATTTTTTTTGTGGTATGATATTTAATATCAAGGTAATGTATCCATTTTGATTTTATTGTGGAATATGGCATGTAATATTGGTCCAAGTCAAATTTCTGCCAGATTGCTTTCTTAGCAGTTTTTAAAATCAACTAAGAATTCTTTTCTAAGTAATATACTTTCTGTTTAATTCAAACACTGGTCTGGTGAGTTCTGTTGTTTGTAATTCTCCTTTGTACAGTCTGTTCTATTTATCTACTTTCCCAATTTAAAAGCAATACCAAATGTTTTTCCTGATTGCTGCTTTATGTTATAGTTTAAGGTCAGGAAATACAATTTTTGCTTCATCTCTTTTTCCCCTCTTTATTTCCCTTGATATTCCAGATCTTTTTATTTCTCCAAATGGATTTTGTAATCAACTGATAGATTTGTAAAGTTAGTGCTTTGATAATTTTATTGATACAGCATTAAAACTGCAAGCTAATTTTAGTAATCTTATCATTTTTTGCATTGGCATGATTCATACAAGAGGACTGAAGATTTTTCCAGCTAAGTTGTACTTAGTAATTGAACTCCGCACCATATACTTAGTAATTGAACTTTACTAAGCTTTGGCAGATTGATCCTCCAAATTTTATGCATTTTGTTGTTTTCTTTGAATGATATTTTCCTTTCTGTTAGTGTCTTCTGAATTCTGTTATTATTAGATATGCCCTTGATTCTTGTGTATTTATTGCAAAGCTTGAAGATTTGCTGAAACAATTCATTGTCTTAATAACTTTGCTAATTTCCTAAAAATTTCTGAGTACCAATCATGCTGACAGCAAAAAGATATTTTATTTGTATTATCTACGTGCCTTTTAATTTTTTTCCCTTGCTTTATTGATATTGTTAGCATATCTAGAATTTCTTTAAATAATAATGGGGAAAGTGGCTACTCTTGCTTTACTCTTGCATTTACTGGTAAATCTTCCAGTACATCTCTATTGCATATGATCATTGGCTTTGATTTTAGAAGAATATTTTTATCATTCTTTTTAAAAAAGGTCTCCTATGTCAACCTATATTTTATAAATTTTCTTAAGGAGTTATGCATAGCTATTGTACCTTGTTAAAGATCTTTTTTGTATCTACCGATAATCGCAGTTTTGGAAGTTTTTTGCTTTTAATGTGATTAATTATGTTGATTGTTTTCTCATTGTTGAACTATTCTTGCCTCCCTTGTATAAATTTAATTTGTTCATAATGAGTAATTTCTTGGAGAAATTGCTGTAGTCCATTTGACAGAATTTTAATGAAAACTTTTGAACCAAAAATCACTAATAATATTGGTCTATAATTCTCTTTCTATGCTTTTTTCTTTTCCTAATTTAGGTACTAGGGCTATATTTGTCAACTTCATGGGGGATACTATAGGATACTAGAAAAGTCATTCAATTTTCTGTCAGGTGTCATAGTTTCAAATTCTATTTTGCCATTTACTAGCTATGTGCTCCCTTCCCCAAGTCACTTCATTTCTCTGATCCTCTGTTTTCTCATATGTAAATGAGCAAAAGAGTATTTTAACTCTTCACCTGAGGGGGGGTAAATTTTCTAAATGTTAAATTCTTAGAAACATAAATTCCGCTTCTCAGATGTTCACAGCTACGTTGGGAGCATGATATTTAAAAGAATCCAAGGTGAAGATTTCCTCAAATTTAACTTTCTTCAGATTTTCTGAAAGGGGAATGAATGTGTCTGTAAATGAAAAGATCATACTGCAATATATCATGGATGTTAGAACTGAAAAGAAACTCAATCAATCACTAAGTGTTTATCAAGTCTTTAATATATGTATAGGTATTGGGTTTATAAAGATAAATGAAGTGTCTCTTCTTTTTCTATACCTTACATTCTCTTGTGGGAAGAGATAATACATAAATATGTAGTTAATATACAAATTAATAAAAGATCATTTGGGGAAATGCACATATTAGCAGAGGTAAGTCAAAGAAAACGAGGGATGCTGTGAGGAAACATAACTCAGGTGAGGAAGCATGGGAAATGCCAAGAGAGCTCAAGAGAGCTTCTATTCAGTTCTAAGCTCTCTTTGGTTAAGGAGATATTAGAAATGGGGTCCTTGAGATCCTTTCCATGCTCTAAGTAGACTCTTTTGGTTGGCTGTCTGGTCTATAAGACTCTCTTTTCCTTCTAATTTCTAATCCGAAGCACAAGACTGGCCCCAGATCAGGCTTGTTTTCCATCATTGCAACTCGCCCAAAGTCACCCGGCTACCCCAGGTTCTCAGATTTCAAATCTAGGATTCTCTCAACTGCACCATGTTGTTTCTCTGAAGCCAGAGAGTCTGTCATTCATGAATACAGTCTGGGATTGTCAGAAGCCTGATACAGGGCATTTTACACAAAGAAATGCATTTGAAGAGCCCAGTTTGTTCTGCAAGTGATGTAGGTAATAAGAGAAGCTGGTCCTCTCTCTGACTAGTCTACAGTGCCCTCTATTGGCTGGTTGATCTCATGTCAGTCTGGATTTCTGCATCCTAGTCATCCAAGGGAGAACATTACCCCCAGCCTCATAGCTGATGATTCTCCTTTTCCCTAAAGCCACTGGACTGCAGAGCCATTGTCTTCCACAACCGGATCTACTCTTTGACCCCCCATGAAAAGAAATAACCTATTTCTCTATATTTCATCTTCAAGGAAAGGCAACAATATTGGTAGTAACCCCTCAGGAAATGAAAACATTATGTATAATGAGGGAAGGAGCAGTTAGGTGGTCTGGTCTGAAGTTAGGAAGTCTCATCTTCATTTTATTTGCCTCAGTTTCCTCATCTATAAAATGAACTGGAGAAGGGAATGGCTAGCCCCTCCAGTACCTTTTCAAGAAAACTCCAAATGGAGTCATGGAGAGTCACATGTGACTGAAAAATGACCAGAAACATCAGTAATGTTTTGGAAGTTTGCTGTCTTTATCTTTTGTGGGGAAAGAAATTGTTTTTTAGTTTTCTGAGAAATGGGTCAGGAAGAGGCAGATTCATCGGAGCCCAAAGAGATCACCATTTGATAATTTCTTTGATTCAAGTCATGAGTAAGCCATAGCCTGGAAGGGCACCCATGACTTTAGTCAGAACCTAGCTGCTTGTATCAGCAAGATGAAAGTAACTCTTTGTACAAACGAACAGAGTTTGTTTTTTTTTTTTTAATAATAGCCTTTTATTGTTCAAAATACACGCAAAGATAATCTTCCACATTCATCTTTGCAAAACCTTGGGTTTCATATTTTTCTCTTTTCCTCCTCATCGTCCCTCTTTCCTAGATAGCAAGTAATCCAGTATAGGTTAAACAAGTGCAGATTCTTCTAAACATATAAGAAGTGGTTTTCCTAAGGCCACACAGATAACCAGGGGCAGAGCTCTGGGCTATGAACCCACCAGGAGCTTGACATTCATTATCAGGAGTTTGAGATTTCATTTTCTTTATCATAAATATCATTATTACGGCATCATGGATAGAAGTAAGGAAGGTCTGTATTCAAGATCTACCTCATATATTTTATCTGTCTAACTCTTGGTCAGGGCCACCCCCCAGCATCCTTCTCTTTCATTCTTGTTCCTCACCCACCCACTCTAGGTTGCTGATCTGAATCAGTAAGGGGAGTTCCTTCAGTGGGAGCTTCCCCACTCTGCTAAGTCACAGGTTTCCAATAGACCTCCCAAACTCCCTACCCCCTCCATGATAATAATAAAAACACTTTCCTAATACTTTAGTCATTAGTCAAAATTAGACATAATTTATTTTTTAAAGCTTTTTATTTTCAAAATATAAGGATAGATAGTTTTCAATATTCACCCTTGCAAAACCTTGTATTCCAAATCTTTTCTCCCTCCCTTTTCCCCATCTGCTCCCTTAGGCGACAAGTAAACCAATGTATGTTAAACACGTGTGATTCTTCTATACTTATTTCCTCAATTACCATGCTGCACAAGAAAAATCAGATCAAAAAAGGGAAAAAATAAAGAGAAAGAAAACAAAAAGCAAACAACAATCAAAAAGGTGAAAATACTATGTTGTGATCCACACTCAGTCCCCACTGTCCTCTCTCTGGGTGCAGATGGCCCTCTCCATCACAAGACCATTGGAACTGGTCAGAATCACCTCAGTGTTGAACAGAGGCAGGTCCATCAGAATTGATCATCGGCCTACACATAATTTTAGTGGAAGGGTTTAGAGTATGGCCACAAAACAAGATGTATCAAGCTGGACTTGAACTCATGCTCCAAGACCAAATCACCCCATGTCACTGTGTCTTTTCTCCTCTAAGAAAGCATGCCCTTCCTTTCAGTATACACAAAGTTAGGGCACAGGGAGGTATAACCTGTAAGGTAGTTTGTCATCCCCCTTTCCCTCCTGAGAAAGAGGATATATTCCAAAGTCTTTTGTCACTAACTGACACCTTAAATTAAAGAGATAATTGTCGAGCTTATTTATTACTGTGTCAAGCCTCAACTGGAATGGTTTCATATTTCAGCATGCAAAGTGTGTTGTGATTCATGGTGGCTGGGACCTGAGCAGACAGGTCCTTTATATTACTGCAGTGATGGCCCCTGATACACCTGCCTGCCATTTTCCCTTCAGTTCCTTTCTCTGCCTAGCCAAGAGCTCCCTCTACTTGAAAACATGAGTGTATTGATACCCCCATAGGAAAACCTGGCTTTAAATGAATGTCTAAGGCTTATTTATCCCTGTGGATTAGGGCTTTTTAGTTGGAGGTTCAGGATCTTGATATTTTTATATTTTGGTTAGTTTTTCAATATAATTGATTTCCTTTTGAATCGTGTATTTTTATTTTCTAAATTTAAAACATAATTTTAGCAGGGGTCCAAGGCTTCCTTGATCTGCCTTCCAAGGGGTCCATGACAGAGAAAAGATTGATCCCTTGTAGATGTTTGAATGTTTCCATTAAGACTTATTAGAAATCGCCATGATTCTACATTGAAAATGACATACTGATGAAAGGACAAAGAGTCAGATTTCAGGGCATTTTCTAAGGAACAAGTCCCATTGGTTTTACTTTTAAAAAATTAATTATTTTAATAACTTTCCCAATTTTTTTTGACATTTATTTTTAAAAATTTGGAGTTCAAAATTCCCTTCATTCCTATTCTGCCCCTTGAGAACACAAGCGGCTATGATTATAGATGTAAAGTCATGCAAAATATTTCCATATTTGCCATGTTGCAAAAGAAAACACACATAACATAAACAAAGAAAAAGAAAGTTTTTTAAAAATATGCTTCAGGGGCAGCTAGGTGGTGCAGTGGAGAGAGCACCAGCCCTGTAGTCAGGAGGACCTGAGTTCAAATCTGGTCTCAGATACTTAACACTCCCTAGCTGTGTGACGCTGGGCAAGTCACTTGACTCCAATTGCTTCAGCAAAAAGGAAAAAAAAAAGAAAGAAAATAGCTTCAGTCTGCACTGAGTTCACTTCTCTTTCTGAAGGTGAATATCATTTTTCATCACATGACCCATACCTTTCCAGAATATTGAACCTGTATGCTGAAGTTCATCACAAAGTAACACATAAGAAAAGGAGATTCAGTCCTTTGAGGATTGTTCAATTGCTTTAAATCATCCTGCCTTCTTCCTTTCTACTGCCTTTTCCTAACCTTTCCCCCATCATGGATTCTTGGTTTGCTAATCCAGTAGCACTGTAATTCAGACACAGAACTACTATATCAGGATGGATTCCGTTGGAGCAATCAACATGATACTCTAGAGTTACTTAGTCTTTCCAGCTTTCAAGGTAGTTTCCCTGTAATAAAGTAATCAGAGTAAAAGTGGCTAGAGTAGGACAGGCAAGGCTGCTCCCTGGCTGCAGGTTGACTTGGTCATAAATAGCATCTTTTTCAAAGTGGGGGAAGTTTGCATTAGCTGTATCCTGTTTTCTTTTGTTTGGTATGAGCTAGTTCTGCAGGGTCTGGCCAAGGGAAGGATTTGGTCAAATTGGGTTTGTTATGGAGCTAGTATTTTGTCATTTTCTTTTTTCTATAGTAATGTTTCTCATCTCCTATCTCTCCCAGAGAGCCATCATCTCCCCCTCCCAACCTTTCTAGTCTTCTTATACCTTAATCTTCACCACATGTGCTTTAATCCAGTGTCAATAGTCTCCTCATTCTTCCACAAACAAGACACATTGTCTGCAAACTGAGATTTCCTATGGCTGTCCCTTATTATACATGTATTCTTCTCTTCTACCTACTGGCTTCCTTGACATCCCTTAATCCCCAAATCTTGCCTTCTCCAAGAAGCCTTCTTCATCTTTAGTTTGCCTTCCCTTTGGCATTTTTTTTCTCTATTTATCCCATAGGTAGCTTGCTTTGTATATATTTAATTAAATATTTATTTTCTCTACTATTAGATTATAAGCTCCTTGAGGGCAGCTATGTTTCTCCCTTTTCTATATCCCCAGCATTTACATTGCCTGCTGCAGAGCAGATCCTTGATAAATCTTTATTGTTTATTGGTGTATCTTGAGTCATAGAAAAATTCCCAAAGGCTGTGGACATCTTCACCATAATGCACGTTTCTTTCTTCCGGCACATATCAAGTAAAGGTTTAAATGATTTATCTGACTTTGTATGTACTTTATAATAACATGAGTAGAATGGAAGCTCTTTCCAGAACTAGTTTCATTTTTGCCTTTGTGTGCCCTGCACAGTATAGCGCCTCACAGTTAGCAGTTGCTTATTAATTACTTGTTGTGAATTGATAAATACCAAGATGACATCTTTCTTCTCTGACTCTCGTTTTAGGATCCTTTAGACCCGACCCGGACTGTGATTGTGATCCGCTCTCTGGTAGCCAATAGCGAAGCTGAACGGCGTAGGGAATTATTGCCGGGGGACCGCCTGGTCTTCGTCAACGATCGTTCCTTGGAGGATGTCACGCTCACTGAAGCTGTGGAATTGCTGAAGTCTCTGCCACCGGGTAGAGTGACCTTGGGCATCTGCAAGCCTTTGGTGGTAAGGGTCTTCTTTCTTGCTGAGCCCCTCACTGGGTTTTAACTCTAACTCCCAACCTTCTTTTGACAATGGATTTGTGTTCATGTCACCTGGTGTTGAGCTCTTGTGTTGGGTTCAGGGGATCCTGCAGCATGTAGGTGAGAGATGGAAGCTGCATTTGCATGCACTGAGTAAGAGAAAGGACACGTGGAGCAGTTCTCAAATATGGTGACAATCGCTAACCATACTGGGGAGGAGAGGGTGATCAGTTGGGAGGAGGAGCAGCATGGTTTGCCACATCAGTGGCCTCCGAGATACCTCTTGTATGTATGAACATATATAACTATCACATTGCCTCTAAGTGATTTATGAATTACACAATTCTTTCCCTGCAATTGTTTTATCTGCCCTGATTTTATTGCCAGGTTTATTGAGTTAAGAGACTTGCCCGTGGTCACACCATAGAACATGTCATCTAGGGCTTGAACCTTGGCTTTCTGACTCCCAAGTCTGGTGTTAATTTCTCTGTCCACACACTATCTGTCTTTTTAGGCAATCTGTCCATCAGGATCACTGACTCCACTTAATTCTCTTCAGAGGAAGGGTATGACCAATAGGAATATTCATTCAGGATGTGCTAAGATCCAGCCAAGATTTTTAAAACTACAGTTCGTTTTCCTCACTTGGACTCCTGCTGGTACCCAGTAATTTTTCAGCTCTTCTCGTAACATTTCCCTAATTTCATTTTCCACAGTGATCTCCCCAAATCTTTTTATCTCTTCTCTTACCTTTATGCTCATCCCTAATTCCAACACTTTTAGCAGATGAAATAGCCTACTATTTTACCAATATGGCTGCCCTCTGACATGAAAAACTTCTCTGCCTTGTGACTCACTTTCCCATCTATCACTTAAGCTAATGAATTTACTTGCACTTCAGATCTCGAGGCTGCTAGATGGTGGGTGCAGCATAGAGAAGGTTAGAGTTAGACAATAACTGTGTGACTTTGGGCATATCACTTAATCTCTCTCAGTTTCCATTTCCTCATCTGTGAAGTGGGCATAATAATAGTACCCACTTCCCAGGGCTGTGCTGAGAATAAAAAGAGAAGATTTGTAAAGCACTTTGCAAACCTTAAAATTTTTCAGTGCTAGCTATTATTGTTGTTGTTATTTTTATTCATTATTTTCGTTTTCCTTCTTAGACTGTGGATGCTGGAATTAATTTTTTCACTTTCTATTCTCTTCTAGTTGCCTGCCATCTAATTATAAATGTGTTTATGCTTCCCAGTATTTAAAAACAAAAAACAAAAAACAAAAAAACAAACTCTTGCCTTGACCTTAGCCCTCCTTCCATATTTTTCTGCTTCCTCACTGTCATATACAACTTATATATTTATATATCAGCTATGTCATATATATCTATACCCCTTCTTTCTCACCACTCAGCACAATCTGTCAGCAAACAAGTTAATTTATGCTGGGGCAGCTAGTTGGTGAAGTAGACAGAGCATTAGGTTTGGAATCAGGAAAACTTATCTTCATGTGTTCAAATCCAGGCTTTGACCCTGGTCAAGTTACTTAGTTCTATTTGCCTCAGTTTCCTCATCTGTAAAATGAGCTGGATATGGCAATGACAAACCACTCCAATATCTTTTCCAAGAAAAACCCAAATGGGCTCATGAAGAGTTGGATAGGACTAAAAAAATAACCAAATAATAGCTATATGCCCAGCATGATGCTTACACAAAATGAAACAGCATTTTCCTTGAAGGAGCTTCTTTTCTACTCAGGGCAATATGGCTTCTAGGGCAATATGGCTTCTTCACAGCTTTTCCTAATTCCCTCAACAACTAGTACCTGTCCCTCTCAACCTCCCATATATTTATTTTTATATGCACTTATATGTATTGAGTCTACTAATACAATGGCACCTTTTTAGAAGAAAAGTGGTTTTTTCCCTTAAATTTATTTATTTAATATTTTCACCAATTACATTTAACAATTTTTTTACATTTGTTTTTAAAACTTTTGACTTCTAGATCCTCTCCCTTACCTCCATTCCCAGCCCCTATTAAGAAACCACATGTGAAGTTATGCAAAACATTTCCATAAAAGTCATGTTGTGAAAAAAAAACATTATCTCCCACCCTAATAAAAAAAAATCCTCAATAAAAATAAAGGAGAGAGAGAGAGAGAGAGAGAGAGAGAGAGAGAGAGAGAGAGAGAGATGTTTCAATCTGTTTTCAGACACAATCAGTTCTTTCTCTGGGTATGGGTAGGATTTTTCATCATAAGTCTTTCAGAGTAGTCATGGATCGTTGTACTCCTGAGAACAGCAAAATCATTCACAGCTGGTCATCCCACAACATTGCTACTACCTTGTATAGTACATTTCACTTTGCTTGAGTTCATGGAGGTCTTCCCAGATTTTTATCTGAGAGCATCCACTTCATCATTTCCTGTAGAACAGTAATATTTCATGACAGTCACTTACCACAATTTATTCAGTCATTTCCCAATTGATGGGCATCCCCTCAATTTCTAATTTTTTGTCCTGAAAAGAGAATCTATACAAATATTTTTTACATATAGGTCCTTTTTTTTTTCTTTTGGTATTCATGTCTAGTAGTGGTATTGTTAGGTCAAAGGATATGCATGAATTTATAGCCCTTTGGTCACACATCAAATCTTTTGATCATTTATCAATTGGGGTATGGCTCTTATTTTATAAATTTGACTCAGTTCCCTCTGTGTTTGAGAAATGAAGCAGAGAAACCTGCTTCCAAATTCTTTTTATAATTACTATTGCTACCTATATTTCCCTCCATTTATTCTACTCTATCCTTTTTTCCTGTCCCTCCTCAAATATTTTTGCTGCTGACCTTTCCCTCCCCTAACATGCCCTTTCTTTTATCACCCTCCTCCCTTCCTGTATCTCATTACCCTCCTATTTCCCTGCAGGGTAAGATAAATTTCTATACTCATATTGAGAGTATGTTATTTCCTCTCTGAGCTAATATTGATGAGGATAAGATTCACTCACCCCTCTTCTCTTCTGCTCCTCTTCCCCTCCACTATAAAAGCTTTTTCTTGCTTCTTTTTTATGGAAGATAATTGACATAATTTTACTTCTCTCCTTTACTTTCCCCCCGTATAGTCCTCTTTCACTCCCTAATTTCAAGATTTAAAAAAGATTATCCCTTCATATTCAACTCATATCTGTGCCGTTTCTCTATATATATTCCTTCAAACTGCCATAATAATGAGAAAGTTCTGATGAGTTATCAGTATCATCCTTCCAGGTAGAAACATAAACATTTAACCCTATTAAGTCCCTCTTGATATCACTTTCCCATTTATTTCTTTTTTCTTTTCCTGTATCCTGTATTTGAAAATCAGATTTTCCATTTAGCTCTGGTTTTTTTCATGATGAATGCTTGAAAATCCTCTATTTCATTGAATATGCACCTTTTCCCATAAAGCATTGTTCTCACTTTTGCTGGGTAGATGATTCTTGGTTGTAATCCTAGCTCTATTGCTCTCCAGAATATCATCTTCCAAGACTCCAGTCCTTTAATGTAGAGGCTCCTAAATCTTGTGTTATCCTGACTGTGGCTCCATTATACTTGCATTGTTTCTTTCTGGATGTTTGCAATATTTTCTCTTTGACTTCGGAATCAGGAAAACTCATCTTCATGTGTTCAAATCCAGGCTTAGACCCTGATCAAGTTACTTAATTCTATTTGCCTCAGTTTCCTCATCTGTAAAATGAGCTGGATATGGCAATGTCAAACCACTGCAATATCTTTTCCAAAAAAAACCCAAATGGGCTCATGAAGAATTGGATAGGACTAAAAAAAAAAAAAACCAAACAATAGCTATATGCCCAGCATGATGCTTACACAAAACGAAACAGCATTTTCCTTGAAGGAGCTTCTTTTCTACTCAGGGCAATATGGCTTCTTCACAGCTTTTCCTAATTCCCTCAACAACTAGTTGAATCTAATTTCCAAATCAGTTGTTTTTCCAATGAGAATTTTTTTTCTATTTTTTTTTATTTTGCTTTATTGCATTTTGATTTCTCAGAAAGTCATTAGCTTCCATTTGCTCAATTCTACTTTTTAAGGAATTATTTTCCTCAGTAACCTTTTGTATTTCCTTTCCCATTTGGCCAATTTTGACTTTTCAAACAATCTTCTCCTCATTAGCTCTTTGTATTTTCTTTTGCACCATTCTCAATTCTTTTCCTAATTTTTTTTTTTTAATTTTTGCTTTTTGTTGAAGCAATTGAGGTTAAGTGACTTGCCCAGGGTCACACAGCTAGGGAATGTTAAGTGTCTGGGACCAGATTTGAACTCAGGTCTTCCTGAGTTCAGGGCTGGTGCTCGATCCACTGTGCCACCTAGCTGCCCCCTTTTCCTAATTTTTTTTAGGAAACTTACTTAGTTTTCAAAATCCCTTTTGAGCTCTTCCATAGTCTAAAACTAATTTTAATTTTTCTTGGAAGCTTTGAATGTAGGAGCTTTGACTTTGATATCTTTTGAGTATGTGTTTTGATCTTCCCTGTCACCATAATTAGTCAGAAACTTTTTTTGTTGTCTGTTTTTCCTAGCCTATTACTTGATTTTTAAATCCTTGTTAAAGTAGGGCTCTGTTTCTAGGGTGGAGAGTATATTGTCCCAAGCTTCAGAGATTTTGTGTAACCATTTTCAGAAATCCTTCTAGGAATCTGGCCACAAGCACTCTTCTGCCCTGGAATCCCACTGTAGCTATAAAAACTCAGTATTCACTAACCGGTGCTTAGAAATAGTTTCTCATTAGTCTGAACTCTTCAAGAACTTCACCCTAAATATGGGGGAGGGAGAAGTAGGGCTGTAAATAAGTAGTCTAAGTCAAACATCCATCACAGATTGGACTTCCAGTGTACAACATAGTACCTGGCATACAGTAGGTGCTTAATAACAGTTGATTGATTGATTCATTTTCTCTTCTCAGTGCCATGACCACAATGAATTAGGCTCTTTACTTTACCATCTCCTTGGATTATTTTGATAGCATCTGTGGAGGAAATGCATAAAATCTACATTCTGTAAATTTGGGAGAAATATTCTATCCCCCAAAAAAGTAAATATAGGGTTGTGTAAATAGACAGATTCTCAGTCTCTGTTTTATTCTATAATAGGAAAAACTTGCTGGTACTTTGTGAAGGGGGCCTCTACTATCTTTGACATCTCTTAGCCCACCAAGATGATATTTTGGGATTAACTAAAGGAAAAACTTCCCAGCCAAAACAAATCTGATCTTTGGCTGCTCCTGAGACAACAAGGTCAACAACAACAACAATAACTCCACAGTTAAGACCTTCTTCCCCTTATCCCCTGCTACTCAACATCTCAAATTAGGAAACTGGCTGAGCAGCTCTTATTTGATAGGTTTCTCTAGCCACCAGTGATGTTGCCTTAAGACTATGCAAAAGTTCATGTAAAGATGTGTGCCTTCATTCTGTGGAGGTAATTGCTAATTAATCTTATTCTTTTCTTTTTTTTTTTAATTAAAGCTTTTTATTTTCAAAATATATACATGGATGATTTTCAACATTTGCCCTTGCAAAACCTTGCATTCTAAATTTTTCCCTCTCTTCCTCTCACTCCCTCCCCCAGATGGCAAGTGATCCAATATATGTTAAACATGTGCGATTCTTCTATACACATTTCCACAAATAGCATGTAGCACAAGAAAAATCAGATCAAAAATCTTATTTTCTAACCTTCCCTTTTCATTGGTTGACCTTCAGTCAAATGGACCTAGGCGGGAAGAATTACTCTTCTATTGCATTTTCGGGTCCTCCTGATAGGTTTTTCCAGCCTCCAATCACCAACTTCTCCATTCCATCTTTCTCCATTCATCTTTCATACTATTGGAATCTTTTGTATTTTTAATTCGGATTATGTCATTCCCCTGCTCAGAATTCGTTAGTCTCTCACTTTTGGCTGCAGTATAAAGATCAAAGCCATTGACTTCTTATTCATGAGTGCACTGAGTGGGCCCTAATAGTTTGTACTCCTTAGGGTGTGGCCAGCTTGGCTGTTTTGATCTCCCCAACTGCTGATATTCATCCCCCTCCCTGAGATCATTACATATGTGTTTTGTCTGGAATTCACATAGACCTCTAGTCACTTCACGGCTTCTCCCTCTTTAGAATGGCTATTCCTTGAGGTGAGGGGATTGTTTTCCATTTTGTCTTTGTGTATCTATCCCTAGTGCATAACCCTCTGCCTTTTGGCTGATTAATGATAATAACAGCTAGTATTTACAACTTTACCGATACTAACTCATTCGATCTTTACAATGACTCTGTGAGGTAGGGACAATTATTATCTTCATTTTACAGATGAGGAAACAGGCAAAAAGAGGTTAGATGACTTGCCCAGGCTCACACTTTACTCAGTAAGTATCTGAGCAAGGTCTTTCTTTCTCTAGGTCCAGTGCTGTACCACTGTACCACCTAGGTGCTAAGGAGATGCTTGTTGATCAATAAAATACTTTCCTGTCCATGGTATACTAAAGGCTGACTGGATAACTCTGCTTTCCCATCTCTCTGCCTTTGCTCATGCCATTTCCTGGAAGGATCATTCCTCGATTGGGGGCAAGGACTATTTAATTCATTTTGAGGCTCAACATCCAACATAGTGCTTTGAACAGCCTGGTACGCAGTCGGTGCTTGATGACTGCTTGATTGCGCAGAGCAGTTGCTTAATAATTGCTCGTTATATTGAATTTAGCTCTGAAGGTTCTAATCTATGAATATATGCTTATTCTCTGGGCTACCTTGAGGCTCCCTCCAAAGCAGGTTTGTTCTTACTCCAAAGGGATGAGCGCCTCTTTGTGGCCTGCAGACCTCCTGTCTCTTTGTTGGAAGGCAGGAATAGCTTCCCAGACTCTGAAAGTCAGGGGATGTAGGAAACTCTAGAACTTGTGTTCTCCTTCCTGAGAGGAGGCCCGGCTGGCGACTCCCAGACTTTTAAAGAAAACAAAGATCAGGAATTGGCCCGAGCCAGGCAAGATGATGCCCCGTTGGTTCTGGCAGGAGGGTGAGTGCACAAACCACGGGCCCCCAAGCCTTTGGCTGAAGCCTTTGCCAGTTGTGGGATGGAAGCACCCCAGGCTCTCCCTTTTGAGGCCACGGCTGCCAACGAGCTCGGAGGGCAATGATACAACTGGAGGAGAGGTCAGCGTGGTAACTCTTTCCTGCTAAGTGAGCTCTCCTCCCGGCTCGGTGCTAGTGGCCCAGCTAGCTGTTTACAAGCTGTGATGTGAGATGCCTCTTGGCTACGGCCTTTGTACGGTGGGTCTTTTCTGGGACCTTTCTATTTTAAAAGTATATCGTTTTAAAGATTCCCATTTCCTGCATTTAATCAGGAAATTTGCTTCCTTGTACGTGGACTTGGAGATGTTGCAAAAGAAATGTGACTAAAGCCCTGATCTCTGGCTTTTAGCATTTATCTGAGCAGACAAGACACACGTCCATGAGACAGGGAGAGAAGCTGACCAGGAGAGAGTGGAAGGCCTGGAAGAGTGGGCTGGAAAAGGACCTTTCCTTTGGGGCTCCCAAGGCTCACCCACAGGAGTTACATGGAGGCAGCTTCCCTAGGAGCCCACCATTCAATGTCCAAGGCAGGATTGTCTGCTGGATTCTTACTCTATGCAGTCTAGCTGCCTCCAAGATAGGAAAAGTTGAGAAAAGCTAATGTGACTTCTTTAAGAGAAGCCTGACATCCAGGAAAAAGGCAGCAACTGCTTTTGTCCTTGGCTGGGATCAGCCCCTAGTTTCAGGGCACTGTCATTGAGTAAGTGGCCAGGAGGGTAAAAGCCTTGATCTCTTGCTATGGAAGGCTTCATCACAGCTACAGGGGATGTTTAGTCTAGAAAGTGGATTTGCTGGGGTTAGGGACCAGGAGGCAGAGCTGGTGGGAGATAAGGGGCAGTCGTGTAAAGGAGTTATTAGCCTTTTTATCTATGACCCCAGAAGGTAGAAGCAGGAGCCATGGATTGGAGCAAAACTGATTTAACATTAATACGAGCAAAAGTGACATAGCAGTGAGGGCAACTACAACATGGAATGGCCTGCTATGGGAGGTGAAGGACTCTCTCATTGTAGGTCTTTTTTCCCCCCTGAGGCAATTGGGGTTAAGTGACTTGCCCAGGGTCACACAGCTAGAACATGTTAAGTGTCTGAGACCAGATTTGAACTCAGGTCCTCCTGACTTCAGGGCTGGTGCTCTATCCACTATAGTGCCACCTAGCTGCCCACCCCCGTTGAAGGTCTTTAGGCAGTGGCAGGATGCTCTCTTGATAAGTATGTTCTGGAACAGATTCTTGTTGGAGAATAAGCTGGACCATGAAAGCCCTTCTTGTTTGAGATTCTGCTCTTCTGATTGTGGTGGAATTGGGGAAATCAAGGTCGAAATTTTATAACTAACAAAATGAGAAGACTGAATAAACATGCTTTGTAAAAAAGGAAATTTTATTAATCTTTTGTTTTTACATTACCTTAATTTTTCCTTGTATTCTTCCCCCTTTCCCTTCTCAAAAAATATTTTTAACAAGAAAAAAAAAAGAGAAAACAAGGAATATTTTAACAAGAAAACAGTGAAAAAACAATCAGGAAAACTGATGAATGTGTAGAAAAGATATCTGACAGTATATGCAATATTCCATCCTTGTGGGCCTCCCATCACTGCAGAGAAGTATGTATGTGTGGTTGAGGTTTGTCTGATATTTCCTCCGTGAGGTTTGCTTGTAACTTTTTAACATTCCCTTTTGATTGTTTTGTGCTTCTGCCCATTTGCATCATTGTCATCATTGTGTATATTGTTTTCTTGGCTCTCCTTACTTTACTCTGCATCAGTTCATGGGAGTCTTTCTGATTCGTCACATTTATCGCTTCTCTCCTCGTACGTGGTTTGTTTATCCATTCTCCAAAGGGCATGTGCTTTATCTCCAGTTATTTCCACAAAAAGTCCCTATTTAGCTATATTTGGGGACTTTCATTTTATCAGCCAGGATAAATCTCCAAAATGATTTCTCAAGTCTCTTTTTTGAGGGGTGCTCCCCATTTTCACGTGGAAGTTTTACATCCTTTCAAATATTAATTTTTAGGCTAACTCCTCATCCTGTTGATTTTGAGAACTCATACATTTCCTGTTTGGGACATTAATTCTCCTTCCTTATGTGCTTATAATATAGAGAACTTCACTGCTGAGAAATCCCAAGTACTTTTGCTTCCTGGGAAGATTCCGATTCAACTTCGTGCTTTTGAAACCATTGTTTATTTGGTTTTTTTAATCACACACATTTCTTGCTTTCTTTCTAGGTTGAAGGTAATGAGGAAAATGAGTGCGTCTCACAACCGACTGCTTTTGAAGAAACACCTGATTACTCAGGACCCATGGAGGCAATGGAGTCCCCTCTGATCCTGGAAGCTCCCTCGGTAGGGAGCAGCTAGATTTCTTGTTTCAATAGACAGTTTACTGCTGGGTAGTTTTATAAAGGAAGAAGTTCTTTCATTTGGTTCTTTCTCCACAATTCCTGTCTAGATGGAAATCGAATGCTCCTTTTTTTGGAAGTGGGATCTATTAAACCCTGACTTAAGCCGCCTTCCTAAAAGCTTAAGCCCTTTTCTTGAAGGTGGAAGTACTTCCTTTTAGGGTGCCTTAGCTTTGCTCCAAAGCAGTATGTTTAATGAGTCCTGTTTTAATTGGCCAAGAGTAATTTACTACCTCTTAACAGAATTCTGTGGTGATTCAATCAGTTAACTAGCATTTGTTAAATGTGCCATTACCTACTGTATATGAGAGGCTGTGTAGCATAATGGTCAGAGAGCCAGGAAGATTTGCCCCTTCTTCATATTAGCTGTTTCTTCTTGGGTACATCTTCAAACCTCTTCCTGTTCCCAGTTCTTTAAGATTAAGTTACAGAGAAGGTGTTGAAATACATTATTGGTATAGTGTTTTTTTTTTTTTTCCCCCCTTATCTGAGAGTTTCCTATACCCTTGAAAGCACAAGTATGTCAGGCACTGTGTTGGGTGCTGAGGACACAACACAAAAGGGATATATGCCCTCCTTTTTAGGAAATTCTGTAACTAGGCAACCCCATAAAATCATCTGGTTTTTCAGAACCAGACATTCATGGTTCAGATGAGATCTTAGATGAGAAGCAGGTCATACATGGCAGTGATGAGGAGGATCATACAGCCATTTCCCCATGAAACTAGACATACTCATATTGCCAAATGGGCAACTTATTTTGCACTGCATCTGCCCTTGCTATTCGCTGTTGTGCTACAAAACTGTGGCTATCTTTGAGAAACCGGTCTCCTTTCAGTGTCCTATTAGAGAGCACCTTACCATGGAAATCTTGAGGAAGGCAGCGTGGCAGTAGAAGTAATCCCTAAGGGACAGGACACTTGGGTTCAAGTCCAGATTCAATCAAGTTATTTCCTCTCTGTGAGCCTCCATTTCCTTATCCGTAAAATGAAAGGTTGGGCTTTGATGCTCTCTGAAGTCCACCCCCAATCTTATCCTTTTGGGATTTCACTTTCTTCTACTCTAAAATAAAGGTGCTAAGACTGATGATTCTTGACATCCTTCCCTATCTGGAATCAGTGGTCCCATTAACTATTCCCCCTTTTTTTGGATCTCATTTTCCTCCTCTATAAAATGAGAATGCTGGTCTAGGTAACATTCTATAGTTTTGCAATCCACAAACCCATCCTTTGTCCCTGCTCATTTGAGGAAAAACAGCTCTAAAAAGGCACCATTTAGATTCCTTAATCTAGCGATGAAGTCAGTTGGTTTTGAGAATTTTCCCTTCTTTATTTCATTGCAATTCCATGGAGCTGTTTGCAAGAAAAGAATTGATAGAGAGGAAGAAAATTCTCTGAAGCCCTATCCCTGTACTTTCATATTAATGACACTTACAATAGAAAATGCAATTCATCTTCAGGAGGCATTTCTTATTGAGTGGAGGCAGGGCTTGAGAAAAGCATCATGGACCTGTTAGCAAGAGCTTTTCTCTCTCAACCCATTACTGCTGCTGTTAAATATTAGAAAGCGTATCTTATTTAATGTCCTCGGGCAGCTTAAAGTCTGTTAGAGAGAGATTAGCTATGTGCCCCGGTCAGTGCAGTGCTATTTAAAACGGGGGTTTTGCACACTTTGAGGATCTGTAATTTTCTTGGTGAACATATTCTTTCCATGTGCCAAGGGTCTATCTTCTCTCTTACTTCCAGTTTTTTGAGAGTTACTATAATTAAAAAAAAATCATTGAACCATGGATTCCTCCAACTACCAGAATCTTCCTGCTTAACAGGACCATGTCTATTTTAAGTATGTTTTGCCTATACTTTTCTGTCTAGTGGCAGCTGGGCAAAGCAATGGCTAGAGTACTGCCTGGAGTCAGGAAAGACCTTAAAGTAAATCCAGCCTAACTGTGTGACCCTGGACAAGTCATTTAATCTGTTTGCCTCAGTTTCTGCATCTGTAAAAGGGAGATGATAATAATAATAGCACTCACCTCCCAGAGTTGTTGTAAGGATCAAATGAGATAATAATTATAAAGTACTAAGTATAGTACCTGAGGGCACATAGTAAGCCCTATATAAGTGTTAGCTAATATATATATATATATATCTTGTTGTCTCTGCCTCATAGAATATAACATCCTTGAGGATGGGGCTATTTCTCCTTCATACTTATATCCCTCTCTAGCATACTATCTGGTGCATAAGAATAAGGATAGGGACGATCCCTGTGATTTTGATGGGAGAGAGTCCTCCCTTTTTGAAAACATGTTGGATCCCCAACTTATCTTTCAGGTACTTAGTGCACTACGGCTAAATTACTTGTCTAGGGTCAGATAGTTTATATGTTTCCAAAGTTGGACTTGTAGCCAATTTTTCCTGGTTTTGAGTGAAAGTGGCCTCTCCTGTGGCACATAGGAAGTGCTTCATGGTTGCTTATTTATCGACTGATTATTGATTAGTCAATCCATCAATCATTGGTCTTTCTAAACTTATCTGTGCTGGTCTTTAGACAACATAAGGAATGGCAGAAATTATGTGGTCCATTTTGTAAATGAGGAAACTGACTCCCAATGACAATAAATAATTTGCCTATGCATCAGAGACATGATTTGAACTCAGGATCTGGAGCCAGTTTTAGAATATTTGAGAAACTGACCAGGAGAGTTTAACTGTCTTTCCTGTTGTCATGCAACACTACTGTTTCCCTTCTCCAATCCCCTCTAAGATAACCTCTTCTCTTATATTAAAGAATTTTTCTTAAAAAGAATTTAAAAGTTCCAAGAAACCAACCAAAATATTGAAAAACTCTGGTATTTTATGTTAGTGTTCTATTCCCATGGTCCATCAGACCCATTTGGTTCTTCTTTGGGATGGCCAAAACTTGGTCATCACAATTTTGAAAAGTTTAATTTAAAATTAAATCAGGATTGTGATTATTGTGACATTTATAATGTAATGAAAACAAGAATGATTGATGTTGGAGGCTATAAGATAGTTAATGTATAATGGAGGTTTGTAAGGCACCAACTCACCTTGCCCGGGGCAAATTTTTCTTGCCACTGATTTTTAGTGACCCTCCTGGGAAGCATGTAAGCTAGGAACACACTGTGTGGGGCTGGCTGATGTGACATGCTTCTTTGCAGTGCCCTTGCAGGGCACACTGTACAGAGAGGGTCCCTGCAAATCACTGGCAGGTAGTTAGAGGAAAAGCAAACAGGGTCTGCTTGGCTCAGGGAAGAGCCACCCAGCGATTTTTAAATCCCAAATTGGTCTCATGTAAAATCCAGCCTTGAGATCCTCAGCTTATGTTTGACACATTTGTCCGTAGGAATTCCGAGATGATTCCTTCCTTCATGAAGAAGACTTGGAGGAGCCTTTCCTTGACTTGGGAAGGACGTTCCAGGGACAGTCCAAAGAAATCGACAGTACTCAAGAGGCGTGGGAGATGCATGCTTTCCTGAAACCCAAAGCACCGGAAATGGGAGAAGAGAGAGAGATGCTTGTGGATGATGTGTATGACTTCCAGGATATCTTTCAGAACATGGATTTGTATTCTTCAACACTGGGCAAGAAGGATCTTCCTGTCTCTTCTGGTCAGGATTTTCACTTTGGCACCCAGTGGCTAAGTCATCCAGCGACCTATGAAGCTCATGATCTGAGATCCATGGTGCACCCGACCTCCCAAGAGCTAGCCCAGAACAGATACAGCAGTGAAGCAATGGTAAGAAATCCTAAAGTGTCCATTTCTCTCCTTCCTCTCCCTTTCCTTCAAGGGGTCTGTAAATAACAAAAACCCTCTATTTTTCTGGTACTTTTTCACTTTCAATTATCATTGCAGCATTTTTGAGGTGTCTTCCCATTGGTAAGAATTAGTTAATGCTTTATGGGAAATGACATATCGTTAGATGGAATCCAAGGGATCTTTGGGTCATTCTGTATTCTTGATGGATTGTAATTTCATCAGTACTGGCACGTCCTCCATCAGCTCCGACCAAGAGCCCTGGGTGACTTAACAGACAGACAGATGGTGTGTTGGAGAGTTTTTCTTGGTTGGGAAAAACATTCCCTGGGGCCCCTGTGATGATGAGCCTCTTTGTATTAGATTGGCTGGACCGGTCATTTGAGGACAGACACACATGGGGTTGGCTCATGGTCACAGCGTCCAACGCTCATCTCATGCTGCCTCTTCCTGAAGCATTTTCCTGATTCCCCCAATTGTTAGTATCCTGCATCCCATTCCAGGTTCTACTTGATAATTATTTTGAAAATATCCTGTATTGCTTTGTCTATGTATCTCTGCCATCTCTCTAGAGAAATGGGGGCAGGGAGGGTCTTTTTGGATCCTTTATATCTAGCCCCGTGTCTAGGTACTTAATGATTGAATAAACAAATATGAGAACCAAAAATCTGCATTCAGAGATTGCACTGTGCCATGCCCTGTGTTGTTTTCAGGGAATGGCACAAATATGACTCATAAATACTCGTGGATTTCCTGGTGCACTGAGTTTGAAGTCAGAGTGTGGGATTTCCAACCAGGGCTCTGCCAAAGACTATATAATCTTGAGCAGGCCATTTGCCCTTTAGGATCTCAGTTTCCTTATCTGTAATATGAGGTTGGGCTACTCCAAAAAGAGGGTATCCAGTGGAGAGGAACCAAAGGATTGTTTTGCTACAGGGAGGTCCAGGTGAAGTTGGAAAACACTGTTTTGTAGCATACTCAATGACCAACCATGGTTTTGTCATTTTCTTCAGCTCTGTTCAGCAGCTCCTAGTTAAATAGTAGGAAGGGAATAATGAGGAGAATCCAGGTCTGAGGTTTGGCAAGAGAAGAGTGTTGATCGGACCTCAAAGGGTGGAGGATGATGTGGATGAGCCAGCTCACTGTAGGGCAGAGATTGGAGAAGCAGAAAAGTCACGTCTTGACAGTGTCTGAGAAGGTCCTGAGAGATGGAGGATATGTAAGGAGTGTGGAAGGGATGAGAAATAGGAAATCATAGAATGGTGGAAAGTTAGAGTTCTAGCTTTGGATTATGGAAGGGGAACATTTTGGGGAGACTCCTGGATGTGGCCGAGGTGATTTGAAAGAATAGGCCATGGGCTGAAGGAGGTTAATTTGCTTCCATGTGGATGTAAAACCCCTCTAGGATAGCAGCATGGATTTAGAGAGAGGGTTAGCAGAAGACAGGGAGAATGACCTGGGGCGTGGTACCATGATGCAACAATAATATGGATCGAGTAGACAATTTTAATTGAGTGAAATTGGAAGGAAGAGGGTTTCCTGAGTGATGAAAGAGTATAGACATGTCATTAGTGAGCCCAAAGTCTTCCAAAGCCTTCTTTAAGGGCACTGTGTTGGGGCTGTCAACAAAGGCACAGCCAACACTCAGTTTCCATATCTTTCAAAATAACGGTGATTGACTAGACGGCCTCCGTTGGTTCCTGCTGCCGCTAATCTATGATCCTTCAGTCCTGTGACCTTCTCAATATTCCAGAGAAGTGTGATGTTTGCTTAGAGAGAAAAGATCTGGAAAGGTAGTTAGGGCTTCTCCATTTCCCCCTCCCCTGCTTCTGCTTTATGCCCTTTCAGGTTAGTAATCCATTCCCCAAGATGGCAAACCTGAGTGGATTTTTTAATTGTCAAGAATGTTTTCTTTCTTTCTTTCTTTTCTTTTTCTTTTTCTTTCTTTTTCTTTCTTTCTTCCTTCCTTCCTTTCTTTCTTTCTTTCTTTCTTTCTTTCTTTCTTTCTTTCTTTCTTTCTTTCTTTCTTTCTTTCTTTCTTTTTGGCAATATTTGTTTGTGTAAATGTGATGCTCCTTAGCTAGGGGTTATAGAACCATGATTTCTTCCAATGTTATCATAATCCACAAGACTTCCAGCACATTTAGCTATTTTTGCTAAGCCGCCAGCAGCGCCCAGCATGGATGGTTTACAACTGCATTTCATAGACGTGCTTTTGTTCCCAGAGTGTCATTGTAGAATATGAGAATGTAGACTAATGGAGATTTAGGCTGCTTTTGCCTCAGGGCGGTTTCTATGGTGCTAATTGACCTCATTTTTCTGCAATTTTATTTGGCAAAACTGTTATTATTTCCTTGCACTCCAAGATCTTCCTTTTCCTCTTCATCTCCACTGTCAGATGTTGACTCCACATTCAATTTCTCCCACTTCTAGAACAAAATAAACTCTTTTCTGGCCTCCCAACAGTGGCTTTTTCTCTTGGCCAATCAGAGGGTTGTAGGTGTAAGGTGGAAAAGGGACATCCGGCAGCCTTATCTAACCCCTTTATTTTTCAGATGACAAAGTGAAGGGAATTGGCCAAAGTCACAGAGGTCACTTCTAATGTTCAGTGTCTCTGGCCTGTACAATTCTCTCCCCCACATTCATCAGTACATGATGCTGATGGGAAACGGTTCTACTTTTGCTCTCTCAAACCCTGGCTCTGGTGGCAGAGAGAACTAGACAGAGTCAGAATTTTTTTTAAAATAATAGCTTTTTATTTTCAAAATATATGCAAAGATAGTTTTCAACATACATTCTTGCAAAACTTTGTGTTTCAAATTTTTTCTCCATCCCTTCCCCCTCGCCTCTTTCCCAGACAGCATGTAATCCATTATATGTTAAACATGTGTAATTCTTCTATATATATTTTCACAATTATTGTGCTGCATAAGAAAAATCAGATCAAAAAGGGAAAAAATGGGAAAGAAAACAAAAAGCAAACAACAAAAAAAGTGAAAATACTATGTTATGATCCACATTTAGTCCTCACAGTCCTATGGATGAAGATCACAAGTCTATTAGAATTGGCCTGAATCATTTCATTGTTGAAAAGAGCCAAACCCAACACAGTTTATCATCACACAATCTTGTTGTTGTGTTGAATGTTCTCTTGGTTCTGCTCATTTCACTTAGCATCAATTCATGTAGGTCTCTCCAGGTCTTTCTGAAATCATCCTGCTGATTGTTTCTTATAAAACAGTAATATTCCATAATATTCATATACCATAAATTATTTAGCCACTCCCCAGCTGATGGCCATCACTAAATTTCCAGTTCTGTGCCCCTATAACAAGGGTTGGTATAAACATTTTTGGACATGTAGGTCTTTTCCCCTTTTTTATGATCTCCCAGCAGAGACCCTGCTGTTTGGATCAGTTCACAATTCCACCAACATTGTATTAGTGTCCCAGTTTTCCCACATCCCCTCCAAACATGGCATTATCTTTTCTTGTCATTATCTTACCAATTTGAGAGGTGTGTAGTGGTTCCTCAGAATTGTCTTAATTTGCTTTTCTCTGATCAATAGTGATTGAGAGCATTTTTTCATATGACTAGAAATGGTTTTAATTTCTTCATCTGAAAATTGTCCTTTCATATTCTTTGACCATTTATCAATTGGAAAATGGCTTGTATTCTTAAAAATTTGAGTCAATTCTCTACATATTTTAGAAATGAACACTTTATCAGAACTTTTGAATATAAAATTATTTCCCCAATTTTCTGCTTCTAATCTTTTCTGCATTAGTTTTGTAGGTCTAAAACATTTTTAGATTAACATAATCAAAAAGATCCATTTTGCATTTCATAATGTGCTCTTTTTCTTCTCTAGCCGTAAATTCCTTCCTATTCCACACATCTGAGAGGTAGATTACCCTTTGTTCTTCTAATTTCCTTATAATATCACTCTTTATGTCTAAATCATGAGTCCATTTTGATCTTTTTTTGGCATACACCTTGGTATAGGGTGTTAGGTGTTGGTCAATACCTAGTTTCTACCATACTATTTTTCAGTTTTCCCAGCAGTAAGTGAGTAGTTATCCCAGGTGCTGAGGT
This sequence comes from Myrmecobius fasciatus, assembly GCA_023553655.1. Taxonomy (NCBI): domain Eukaryota; kingdom Metazoa; phylum Chordata; class Mammalia; order Dasyuromorphia; family Myrmecobiidae; genus Myrmecobius; species Myrmecobius fasciatus. Next base: position 391,835 of record JAJPUD010000573.1, read on the forward strand.
CTTTGGGTTTCTCAAACACTAGATTACTATAGTCATTGAGAGTCAGGAATTCTTGAATTTGAATCCTAACTCAGCCACTTGTGCAAATCATTGAACTTCTTTTTGCCTCAGTGTCTCCTTATGTAAAAAATAGGAATGATAATAATACTTGCTTTACAAAGTTGTTCTGAAGATCAAATAGGATCACGTGTAAATTTTAAATCCACATATAAGTGCTATTATTATCTTTGTTGTTACTGTCCTATATGATGTGTATTGTGCCATCTTACCTCTCCTTGCCTCAGTTTCCCCCTTTGTAAAAACAGGGATGATGATAATATCTACTTTCCTAGGGCTGTTATGAGGGTCAAATGAGATAACAGATGTAGGTCTTTGTAAACCTTAAATCCCCAGGTAAATGCTATTATAATCATTAGTGATATTACTCTGTCACTATCCTTTATGAGCGAGATCAAACTATTTAATCTCTCCTGGAATAATTTTCCTGTTTGGTTGCAAGCCTTTGAAAACCACTTTTCCCAAGGAATCACAATTATTTATAATTATAAGGACTTCAAAATATAAATATAAATATATCCCAGAAAAATATATTGTCCTTCATCATGAACCTCAAGGAAGCATCAAACAATCAGTAACCATTGGTCAATGGTTACTGATATTTTATTACGTTCCGGACGTTGTAGCTTGGTGCCTGGAATACAAAGACACAAACAGTCCCTGTCCTCAGAAGCTTCCATTCTCTCAGAAAAGACAAGTCCGTTGCTTTTTGCCAGCCGATGGTTGGTGGCCACCTCAGTTTTTCATTATTTCTCCCATTATATCGTTCTAACACATTTCCCTTTTTCTTCCTTTCCAGATCAATGAGAATTTTGGGAATGCTTCCCTGTCCACCATCACTTCCTCTGAAGGTGACATGAGCCAAGGTATTTTTGGTGACCTTGAAAACTCCGAATCCATCACAAATAGCAGCCTGGATTTAGGTTTGTGATTTGGGTTGCCCACAAAGGCCAATTGCTTAAATTTTGCTTCTTCCAAAGCAGCTTTTCTCGATCATTTCAATCCTTTTGATTCCCTGCAAATTCAAATCATGAATCTGATTTCATGAATTCAGGCAGTTCTGCATCTGGATAGACCTTAGCCTAGGTACTCATAAAACAAACGCTTTTCATCTTGCTTTTAGAGTGAGGAGATTCTGTTTTGAAGCAATTTTGCATTGTTGTTGTTGTTTTTCTGCCTTATTGAGCTTTTTATTATTAAATAGAGAACAATGCTAACGCCAGTACTTTGGACTGAAATCAGAGAATTACAAATAAATCTCTGCTAATCTATATTAAAAAACCCTGTTTCCATTAAACCATACTGTGAGCTCATGGAATGGAGCTGTTAAATATGAATATGGAAAGGCAAAGTTTAAACATTTATGAAACGCTGCACTAGCTCTCTATGTTAGGGCCAATTGTGATACGTTAAGAACTCCACTTTGCCACTAATGTATACAACCCTCCTTGGGCCTTTTTCGGCTCAGTATTGGTTCTTATATCCAAAAGAGAACTTTTCTTTGAAAATCTTTTTTTTGGGGAGGAGAATGAGGGAGCTGAAATTATTGATGCCTCCAGTGGTGTGATCTTAATACTTTTTGCCATTATGAGATTCTATTATGACACAGAAATTGACAGCCCACTGTGATGTTTCCACTTCATGTTTAAAGTGCCTACTAAGTGCCTGGCACTGGGGACATGACAAAATGAAACTTGACCCTTTTTTTTAAGATAGTTTGCCTTATGTGGGAAATATAGCATAACTGTAGAGTGAGCATCCTTACTAATTGCCCAGCATTCCATTTTTGTTTTGCTTTGTTCTTTTCATTTTCATTGTTGCCGCCACCATGTAGTTTATTCTCCTGGTTTTGCTCCTTTTGCTCTTTATTAGTTCATATATATCTTTCTTGACTTTGAATTCTTCTTGTTCATTATACACTTGCAAGTCTGCAAAGCCCGTTTTCTCACAGCACGCCTCAGGCTCAGAGGAAAATTGACTTGTCTGTAGTTGTCCAGGTTAACAAGCAGAACACCTGAGATTTGACACCTTCAGAACATTTCACTCTTCCTCCCCTTCTGTATCCCTTTCCTGAGCCACGTGAATCAGTGCTGGGTGCTATCAAGGGTGAAGAAAGATTTCTCTTTCTCAAATTACCTTATAACTGAGTTGGGAAGATAAGGTATGCATAAAACTGCATCTAGTTGTATGAGGCAGAAAAATAGCACATTTTTATACCATCCTCGTGAGTTCAAATTAAGCCCAGACACTCGCTATATAATCCTAAGCAAGTCATTTAATCCTGTTTGCCTCAATTTCCTCATCTGTAAAATAACTTGATTGGAGAAAGAAATGGCAAACTACTTCAGTAAGTTGTCAAGAAAACTCCAGATGAGGTTGTGAAAAATCAGACCCTTTGAAATGACTGAAAAACAATGTCATGAAAGACCACCTGTATAGGTATAGAAATGTGAGGATTTGCCTTTGAATTGTAGGCAAGAACTGTCCCAATCAACCCTCTATGTTTACAGTTGAAAAATTTGTATTTTTTTTCTGTGAACATATTGGATCCCTTTCACCTTCCCCAATAGAATATAAGCTCCCTGAGGGCAGGATGTGTTTGCTGCATTTGTCATTGTATCCTGGCCCTGTACCTTCTTCACAAGTCAATGCTTAATATTTGATTCTTTAGGGGCAGCTAAAGGTAGAGTGGATAGAGCATCAGCATGGAGTCAGGAGATCCAGCCTCAGATACTTGACACTTAACTAGCTGTGTGACCCTAGAGAAGCCAATTAACCCCAATTGCCTCACCAAAAAACCAACAACCAAAAATAACCAAAACAAATACATGATTCAGTATCGGAGAAAGGCATTGTGGGTTTAAATTCAGAAGAACTGCCTGACTGCATTAGCAGCTGGCTTTGAAGAATCCTGACTTCTTTGTCATGCTGTGGTTAAGTTTATTTCTTAACTTTATATCAACTTATTTGCAAGTGTTTATGGAACCTCCTTTGTAATGTAGCACAAGTTTTCCTAGGCTCAAAATCCTTTTGCCTTTTATCCTTTCCCAACTTTATATTCTCACCTCACAAAATATTAATATTTCAGGTCTTTCTTTTCTCTTTTACCCCAGAGGATCAGTTTGCTTTTCATCCTGAAAATCTCCTTTCTCTGAATTTCCCTGCCTCTTTTGATGTCAGTACACTTCTTTCTCATAGCTTTTTCTCCACAACTCCTGGGATTCTTGTCTACTTTTTTACTGTTTCAGGACCCCTGGGGTCCTGCCAATTTGACTGCTGACTATGTAAGTCATAGGTCTGTTGGGCATCCAGATGGTGCAATGGCTAGAGCCTGCCTCAGGAAGATCCCTGAGACCCAGTGTGGCTAAATGATTTATTTGCCCAAGAAAACAGAGGCAGCGAGAACAGAAAGCTGATCATCTTTCACTGTCCCAAGCAATCTTCTTAAAGGCCTTGAGCTGCTCTCACAAGACATCTAGATGAGGGAGTTGGTCCTACAGAAGAGATGACTCTTGTTTTCATGCCTGGTAGATGGACAGCCATTTGTCCATCGTCCTTCTTGTCCTTTCCACAGCACTTGACACCACTGACAACCTTTTTCCTCTAATTTCCTTTTTCTGGGTTTTTAGGACAATGCATTTTCTTGATTATCCTCCCCCTCAGACCGCTTCTTCTCAGTCTGTTACCGGCTCATTATGCATCTGTATCTCCTAGTGGGAATGGCCTTCATAGTTCTGTGTTCCTTCTTCCCCAAACTCTTGTGTTCTCTCCATATGTTTGGTGACTTCAGCTCACATGGGCTCAATCATCTCTGTGCAGGGGATGTTCAGTTCTAGATCTCCACCCCTAGTCTTTCTCCTGTGTTGTCATCATTAGGAACATGACAGTTAGACATTTTAAACCAGATTTCCTTCTGGAATCTCAACTCTCCCCTTTTGCACTTTCTATTTCTGTGCAGAACCCCACCATCCTGGCAGTTATCTTGGGTCACAAGCTCCCATCATCTATGAGGGCTCAATATCTCATTTTCCCAGCTCCAAAGCTGGCTGCCAAATGATAGCATTTCTCCCCTCTCTCTCCATTCACACAGCTCCCCTTTTGTTCAAGCTCTCATCACCACTTGCCTGGAGTAATGGCAATAACTTTTCATTAATCTTCCTGCCTCAACTCTCTTCCCCCTTTCATCTACCTTTGACACAGCTGCTAAAGTACTTTTTCCTAAAGACCATGCTGATCCCCTACTCAATAAATCCCAATAACTCCTTATTGGCTGCTAGGTGACCCAGTGGATGGAGTACCTAGCCATGAGACAGGAAGACTCAACTTTCTGAGTGCACATCTGGCTATAGACACTTCCTAGGCACGTGATCCTGGGCAAGTCACTTCACCTTGTTTGCCTCAATTTTCACATCTGAAAAATGTGTTGAAGAAGGAAATGGCCAACCACTCCAGAATCTTTGTCAAGAAAACCCCAAATGGGTCACAAAGAATACGAAACAACTAAACAAATATTTCCCTATTGATGCTATAAGTAAATCATTTAAAGCCATTCATATATCTCTCACCCATCTTTCCTACCTTATGGCACAATATTTCTCTTCCCTTCCAGTCAGAATTGCTGTTTTACTTCTTACTGTCCCTCAGAAACAACTCTCCATTTCCTATCCCCATGCTTTTGCATTAGCCATCCCTCATGTCTGGAATGCCCTCCTCCTTAGCTCTGTTTCTCATTATCTCTGTCTTCCTTCAAGGCTCACATTAAAAACTGTCCTGTATAGGAAACTTTTCCTGATTCTGCCCATTCTACCCCCCCTGCCTTTTCTTCCCAACCAAATCATCTTGGAAAGTGCTGGGCAGATTCAAAGCACTACATAATGCTCGCTATTATCATCATTAGTGTTTCTGTTAGTGTATTTTGTAAGGATTATATCTTGTCTAGTTTTCCTGTTTATCAAAGAAACAGAGAGTCAGAGATGTTAAGCCTAAGATCACACAGCCTATAAGGAAGGAGAAGAAGGAATTGTTCTCCGTTTTTCTGATTTCTAATCTTTCCCTTTCTATTTTTCTATATTTCTGAGATGAACAAAGGAAAATCTTTTTTTAAAACTTTTTTTTTACTCTTTTTATTTTTTTCATATTATTAAAGCTTTTTCAAAACATATGCATGGATAATTTTCACCATTCACCCTCGCAACATCTTGTGTTCCAAATTTTTCCCTCCTCCCCTAGATGGCAAGTAATTCAATATATGTTAAACATGTGCAATAAGGAGAGTCTTTTTGATACATTACTTGGTAATACATGTGTATATATTTCTTGGCTTTGCATCTAGTTAGTACTTATGGGATAGCATGGTGTTCCCCTCCTCCTCCAGAACATATACTTCCTGAGGGCAGGAATCACCTAATTTTCTTTGTTCTATCCCCCAGTTTAGCTAAAAATAGGAAAAGCTTAGGAAGGGGCATAGACATGGATTGCTTGGCTTTTCTGTTGCTAACTGTACTGCTTTTTTGCCCTCCAGGCCTGAGGATGGCAGGTGCTTCAGAAGGCCCAGAAATGCTGGTTGATCTCCCTGCAGGGGTCCAAGGGAGTGAGCGGGAGGATGTGCCAGTCTATCGGCTACCTCACAAGCGAGGGCTCTCCAAGACTGGAGTGCTACTATCTAAATATGCAGCAGACACATGGTATGCTACCTCTGCCCCATTATTGGTCCTTTCTTTCCTCTCCTTCCCTTTTTTGCTTTCCCCTCCCCTCCATTCATTGCCATCTAGCTACTCCTAAACACCTTCTCTTTTAAAGTTACCTTCTATCGCTCTCCCACAAATAGCACTATGACAGGTATACTGTAGGTGCTTAATAGTAGATTCATTGTTCAGCAGATCTGCTCTGTTTATATACTTGTTCCTTCCTTTAGACTGTAAACTCTTTGAAGACAAAAACTGTGAGTTTTTTCTCTGTATTCTCAGTGCTTGGCACAATACCGGACGCATTATAATGTTGACTATCGACCGATTAATTGAATTGTAATACATTATCAAAGGGTTGAATTTTCTGCTTGGGAAGATGTCATATTCTCCACTGTTTTAAAACACTTTTACCTGGTTGTTGATTGACTGAGTGATCAAGGCAGCCCTCCTGGGAATGCTCTTCATTCAGTTTATCTCTGTCTTTTCCAAAGGCTGGCCCCTAGAGCCGAGCCCCTGGGCGGCTGAGGTGGGCTGTCCCAGATGTTCTCCTCAAGATCATAGTCAAGAGCAGTTTCACACATCTGCAAGTCCAACCCCCTCATTTTCCAGATGGGGAAATCTGCTCTTGATATCTCATGTACCAGGAAGATAAAGACCATGGCTGTACTCATCCCACGAGACTGTCTGGCGGGCCTTTTCCCATGAAGTTTGTTTATCCTTGAGATGCTGAATCTTTGAGTTAAATGGAATAATGTTTGCGATCATATTTTCCTGCTAAGATGCCAGAGTTAAGTGTGGTTCCCAGGAGAACAATAGTCTATGTGAGCCTAGAGTCTGTCTCAGGTTTCTAAGCTTTTAAAGAAATAAATAACGTAGACAGCTACCTGTCATCTGCAGCCTGAGTGCTCTGGGGTTGACCCCCAAAAGTTTAGTTATTGGTGACACTAAAGAAAACAGTGTGGAAAGAGAAGGAATATTGATGGGGTGGGGGAGGACCTTCCCAGGTCCTGGAATCCTAAGCCCTGGGACACCAGAGAGTGATTTCCCTACAAGCTATTTGTTTCTCGTGGACAAGTCCTTAATGGTTGAAATCCCCAATGCACCTTCCTTTTGGAAGGGGGTGATTCATCATGATGCATGAAACTCTAATGGAATATTACTTTGGCCATTCATCATTTTCAGTCAGATTCAAACAATAATATTTTTATTGGACGGTTTATATTTTTAGGGGGAAAACTTAGGCATTAATATTGGGTCAAGAGTAACAGCCACTTTTATCTCTAATGTGAGGTTCCACATTTGACAGAGAGTGTTCATTAGAATAAGCTATCTATAAAGTGATTAGCACAGTGTTTGGCACATAGTAAGTGTTTAATAAATGCTTTCTCCCTCTTTTCCTACCCTGTTAAATAGTGCTTTGTATGGAGTGTAGCATTTTTTTTTCAGTTGGACATAATGATTGGATAAGATTTTTTAAATTCCCTAAAATGTAGTGAAATTGAGGCACTATGGCCTTATGGGAAGGGTGCCAGATTTGAAATTAGGGTACCCACATTTGAAATCTGTCACTTGTGCTGAACTTGGACTTGAGAAGGCTTAACTGTCTAATGGAACCAGCTCTGGATTGGAATCAGTGAAGTGATACAGCATCATTAGCTCCGTGAACTTAGTCAAGTCATCTTTCCTTTCTGAGACTTAATTGTCTCATCTACAAAATGTGTGATAATAATACCTGTAGCATCTACTTCACAGGGTTGTTCTGAGGCTCGAAAAAGACAACAACTTTGTTTTGTGAGTATTAAAGTACTGTATGAATAGAGGTAGGAGATACTATCTCCTATTAACACTATTTTGGGGTCATGTAATGAGTACCAAGTGCTAGGTTAAGATGACTGAGTTCCAGTATTGACCTCATTATTTATGTGCCGATTGTCCATTGGCAATTTGCATTACCTATTATTCATCTGTGACATGAGCATAAAGATGGGTAATAATTTTCATTACCTGTGCTGACTGAAGTTGAGTGCATAAATAAGAGTTAAATGAAAATATTAGCTCTAAAGCCAGAAAAAAAACTCCGCAGTGTTCCTCTTTCTATCTCACCCTTCCTTCTTTCTTCCTTCCCTTCATCCCTTCCTTCTTTCTTTCTTCCCTCTCTTTTTTCCTTCCTTCCTTCCATCCTTTCTTCCTTCCTTTTCCACATCCATTCTCAAAACCCAACTGAACCAAAATAGTTTCTGTTGACTTCAAAGGTTTGCAAAGTACTTGTCCTTAGAGTAAATAGTATGGCCATATTTTATGTTCTTATGATACCTTTTTCCAACATCCTCTTCTCTCTCTCTCTCTCTCTCTCTCTCTCTCTCTCTCTCTCTC
>JAJPUD010000573.1:399961-471168 GCA_023553655.1 Myrmecobius fasciatus
TCTCTCTCTCTCTCTCTCTCTCTCTCTCTCTCTCTCTCTCTCACACACACACACACAAACACACACACACACACACACACACACACACACACACACACACACACACCTTGTAACAATAAAAGCATTTAAGTTAAACTGAGTTTCAAGGATTTTGTCTCCATCATTCTCCCTTCCCCCTAGGAGAAAAGAACTTGATTTCCCCATTGGTCTTTTGGCACCAACCTTAGACTAGTGCATCGTAGAGGAGGGAACTGGTCTTTCCTCCTGTGACTTACTGGCTGTGGAATCCTGAGCAAATTACTTCTCCTGTTAGGGTTCTTCCTTCCTGTGTAGGATGATAAGTTACAGAGAAATTAATATACAAGATAAGTAACAATACAAAACACATAAAAAAAGAAGTCTTAAAGTGATGTTCAGGTCTAAAATTTTCAGTTTAGGTCTAAATTCTGGGGGGGTCACATCTACCTCTGAAATTCAGTGATGGTGTAAACATATCTATATTTGGAAAGTCAAAGACTTTTTGGGCCTCAATGTTCTGGACCATCTCTAAAATTCCTTCCAGTTGTAAACCTTATAGTTCTGAGCATCAGAACTGTGTGAGAGTTGTCTCGGTAGGAATAGACTAACGTAGCTCAGAGAAATTTGAGAAACTATCCCAGCAGGAGGATTACCACCAAGTAAGTCTTTAATGTTTGGAGTTTCCTTCTCAAATTCAGTCAGACTTGTGTGTGAAAACATTCTCAAACAAAAGAAAGCAAGGTATTATTGCCAAGAACATCTGTAATTAAAAAATTAAAAAAACAAAACAAAACAAAACAAAACTTTTCGATCAGTTTTATTTTTCTCTCTTACATTCCCTGATGCATCTTTCTTAGCCTCCTGTCTGAGAACCATCTTTTATAATAAAGAATTTGAAAGAGGGAAAAGCAGTTCAGCCAAATCAACAGATTGGGCAAGTTTGACAGGATACTTTCTACTTCCAGGGACCCACTCCTTTGTGAGGAAAGTGGGAGCTTCCTTCTCCTTCCTCTTCTTTGTTATTAAACTTGGCCATTCTCATTCTGTAGCATTCATTTTGGAAGGCTGTGATCATCAGTGTCCCAACTTGTGATACACTCAGTATTTGTTTTACTCAGCTAATAAATTCAACTCCTAATCAAAATCTGGAAAACAATGTCATTTAATCTCCTTGGATTTGGGAGATCAGATGGCATCATACATTGGGCATGGAAGTGAAATCCATCAGGGGCATCTTCAGGCTTGGAAAAAGCACCCCAGAATCTCAGACGTGGCAGAGACCTTCCAGCTGGCCAGCCCCACCCTCTATGATGTTTCTGACCAGTTTCAAGCCTCTATTTGAAAACTTCCAAGGAGATAGAGCCCACCATTTCTAGAGATGGTTTTGGACCACTCTCACTCTGAGGGAGTTTTGAGCTTAAATTGACCTCCTCGCAACTTTCTACCCCGTTACTCCTGCTCATCCTTTTAGTGCTCAGAAAAATCAAGTCCAATATCTCTTCGATATGATCATTTCTTCAAATAATTGACAACTGGTCTGCCTTCCTTCTCTTCTTCAGGCTAAATATGTTCAGCTGCTTTAACCTCATATGTCATAGAATACATGTCCTCCTCTCACTTTATTTAACCCCTCAATGCTTTAGCTTATCAATAGCCTTTCTAAACCATGGTTTTCAAAAGTAATATAATGTTAAAGATTCCTCAGAACAAATTAGCCTTTTATTTTTTCTCCCTCATCATCTTGTTGACTCATTATATTTGCATTCCACTGAGACCCTTTTCTGAATAATTACCATCTACGTTGTGAAGTTGATTTTCTTGGTATCCAAATGCAAGATTTTACATTTGTCTCTATTTAATTTTATTAAATTCAGATAATGCTGTGTCATCCTGGATGGCTTGCTTCTAGAAGACAAAGAAAAAATAAGTCCCTTTTTACTGTGTAGCCTATTTTCTGTATTCCCAGTAGTTTCTTGCTTTGTTTAGATCCTGGTTTCTTGTTCAGTTATTGTTAAGTTTTGAAATGTGTTGTCTTATATTGTGATGGTAATTCTTCGTCATCAGTGTAACTTACAGATTTTTTTTCCCCCTAGTGATTTGCCCGAGAGAGAAGAAGGTGAAGGAGAAGAGACTCCAAACTTCAGTCATTGGGGTCCACCTCGAATGTATGTTGATTTATATTATTTCATTTTTTCAAAGTGTGATCAGAGATTTCATTTTCATTTACTTGATGTTAGTGAACTTATTAGTTTTTTATTAAGGCTCAGAAATTATAATATTTATGTAAGCTAGGATAAAATCAGTTATATTCCATTCCACAAGCATCAGACATCAACAAGGATTTATTAACTAGCTTCTATGTGCTGGGACAGTGTTGCTCAGGGTATACATTTGGACCCAAAGGCAGGAGGTACTGAATTAAACATTTACCTCTGACACAAAGAGATGATGGACAAGTCATTTCTTCCAGGGTCCTATGCTGTTCTCTAAGACTAAGTTATACTCAGACTAAGTATATATCTCCTTAAACCCTCTCTTCTCTTGCCCAAACTTAGCCAGTCCAGGTCTTTTCACTATATTTAGGGAAGGGGATTAGATTGTGGGAGAGAATTTGGTTTTTGTTTTTTTTTGTTTTTTTTTTTTTTAATTTTATTTGCATAACATATGTGTGGGTAATTCTTCAACAATAACCCTTACATAGCTTTCTGTTACAAATTTTTCCCCCCAACTCCCCGCCCCTCCCCTAGATGGCAGGATATCCACTACATGTTAATTATGTTAAAATATTGGCAAATCGAATATATGTATACATATTTCCAAACATCATTGTTGTGCAAGAAAAATCTTATCTACACAAAAGATATATCAGATAAAGGAAACACAATGTAAGCAAAGATCAATCAAGGAGTATGAGAATGTTATGTTGTGGTCCACATTTCACATCCCTCTCTCTGGGTGTATATGGCTTTCCTCAATGAACAATTGGAGGTGGTTTGAAACATTTCATTGTTGAAGAGAGCTATGTCCATCAGAATTGATCATCATATAGTAATGTTGTTGCCGTGTATAATGTTCTCCTGGTTCTGCTCGTTTCACTCAGCATCAGTTCATGCAAGTCTCTCCAGGCCTCTCTGAAATCATCCTGCTGGTCATTTCTTACAGAACAATAATATTCCATAACATTCATATACCATAATTTATTCAGCCACTCTCCAATTGATGGGCATCCCTTCAGTTTCCAGTTTCTAGCCACTACAAAAAGGGCTGCCACAAACATTCTTGCACATGTGGGGCCCTTTCCTTCCTTTATGATTTCTTTGGGATATAAGCCCAATAGAAATGCTGCTGGGTCAAAAGGTATGCACAGTTTGATAACTTTTTGAGCATAGCTCCAAATTGCTCTCCAGAATGGCTGTATCCATTCACAGCTCCACCAACAATGCATCAGTGTCCCAGCCCTCCCACATCCCCTCCAACATTCATCATTAACTTTTCCTGTCATTTTAGCCAATCTGAGAGGTGTGTAGTGGTACTTCAGGGTTATCTTGATTTGCATTTCTCTGATCAATAGTTATTTGGAGCACTTTTTCATATGACTCTAAATAGTTTTAATTTCATCCTCTGAAAATTGTCTGTTCATATCCTTTGACCATTTATTGATTGGAGAATGGCTTGAATTTTTATAAATATGAGACAATTCTCTATATATTTTAGAGATGAGACCTTTATCAGAACCCTTAAACGTAAAGATGATTGTGGGAGAGAATTTGGAACTGAAAATAAAAATGAAAATTAATAAAAAAGAAGAGTTATAGAGAAGGTACTGACTCATATGGGTCAAGACAATCATCTCACCTGGAAGCAAATGAAATCATCAATCATTTCCTGTGTCAGGCTTTGTGCCAGATTCTAACGATTATTGACACTTTTTAGTTGTTGAACCCAAGATCTCATTTTGTGTTTTCTTGATATAACATAGTGCTTGGTGCTCAGTAGTTACTTTTGTTGTTCAGGCTCTCCTGATTCGAGTTCAGTTTTCTTGGCAAAGATCCTGGAGTAGTTTCCCATTTCCTTCTCCAGCTCCTTTTACAAATGAGGAAACTGAGACCAATAATGTTGAGTGACTTGTCCAGTTGTCTGCCTAGTAAGTATCTGAAGCCAGATTTTAAGTTCAGGAAGATGAGTTCTAGATATACAAAGATAAAAATGAAATCATTTCTGCTCCCAAGGAGCTCACCATCTGTAGTGCTAGATATCATGTACATATTAAATGTGTATAAATACACACATATGTATAAACATACACGTGTATACACAATACATATCCATGCTTGTACATACATCAAGAACACATGAACAAAGTAGATGGAAAAATAACCCCAAATGAGAAGGTACTAGCTTCTGAGAAGTTTAGAGTAAAAAACAGTGCTTGTCTTCAAGAAACTTATACCCCATCCTTGTAATTCTGATGTCTGTTTATTTATGGCATTGACAGCTTGGAGCCCCGGGAATAATAGAGACTTTTTGGTCTCATGATTTCATTCCAATGGACTAGGGTGCAACATGTTTGCAGATTTATTCATTTTAAAGGCTTTTGCTAGTTTAACAGGTAGAATTTATTTATCCATTTTGTATTTATTTTTTATTCATTTTTAAGCATATACAATGTAACTGAGTTTGGAAAGGAGAAATCACTGGATTGAGGAAACATTACTTCCCAATCGTGTCAGCAAGGTTATTGTAGACCTTTCACTTGAAGTATGGAGAAAAATTTGTGTAAACTCTTGACCATTTCTGCTAGGGTCATCCAATTCATAGTGATTTATAAAGTGCCCCCAGGAACCTTTGCCCTGCGATTGGATCTTCTGCCTTTAACCTCCATTTAATAAGAGAACAGCACAGTTTTCTCCCCATTTCTTAGCAACCACACTAGTTTTTGACTTCTCTATCATATCTCTGGCCTGAATGCCTTCCTCTGTATCTTCCCCTTCCTCAATGTCCACCCTGCTCTCAGCTTCCTTTTATGGTCTTTCACCATTAGATTATTAACTCCTTGAGGACAGTTTCTTTTTATTTGTACTTGTATCCTCAGTACTTAGCACAATGTCTGGCACTTAGTAAGTGTTCATTATATATTGTTTTAAATAATAAAATAATAAGTTTTGCTATTTAATTATTATCTATCTATATATATATTTATATAATTAATATTAAAATCGTTAATATGAAATGCTTATTATTGCCTCCTCTCAGCTTTCTCTGAAGTTATTTTACATGTAAACATAAACCCCAGATATACTGTCTATGTTCTCTCTGCTTGTAGATTGTGTGTTCTTTGTAATCCAGCACAATTAATTAGTGCTTATTAATTGATTTCCTCAAGGCCCTTCAGCTACCTGTTTACTTTTCTCCTGATTTCTTCTAGTTTATCCCTGTCCTCCATGAGAATAATAAATAAACAAACAAATAAACAAGTAAATAAATAAATAAACGAAAATTATACTTTATAGTTCTTTCAGGTTTACAAAGCATTGCACTTATGAACTCATGCTTAACTTATTAATGATTATACTTAAAGTTTTCTTTGTTCTGCATATACTACCTAGAATCTAATACAGATTACATAGCTATAATTTACTACAGTAAGTCCTGAGACAAACCTTTGCATTTCTGAGTTTTGGGGAAAACTTTCCTGACAAGTATTAATTTTCCTCTTCGTATTTTCATGCCCATAGCTCTTGGTTCTGTTTTCTTGGACCAAACAAATTCCCTCCCTTTTCTACATATTTTTCCTTTAGATATCTTCTCCTCTTGAATTTAAACGTCTCCAGCTCCTTCAACCGATGCCATGACATAAACTCGGGCAGGTTGCTACCTTGGGCGGCTTTCTTGAACCATTTTTGAGCTTTATGGTGTACTCTCTAGACTGTGTTGACCAGTTTTTTGGTCTTTAAACTTACTCTTGACTATAATAGGTGGTTAAGAACATTTCTTGGTCAACCTTCTATGCAATAATCTTCATCCTTCTTGTGCTTGCATTTAATTTAATGGGACAACCTTCCATTACCCCAAGACAGCTCTCGTTATCTCCTTAAACCCTCTCTTCTCTTGCCCAAACTTAGCCAGTCCAGGTCTTTTCAATATCTTCATTTGTTATGGGAACATTGAGTTGTGTGGGTTGCATGCTCAAGGCTGACTTTGTTCTCCTATGTGAACTGAACCCAATGCTCTGTACCTAGTCTAACCAGCACTGACCAGTAACTGGGTCCTCAGTGGGACTTTTCACCTCCTTGATCCTGAGAGGTCTGAGTTCCCGTCCTGCCTTCCATGGTTGGGACCTTTACAAAGTCACTTAACCCCTCAGTCTGAGATGTGTGCAATACTAGCCCTCCATGCCAGGGATCATGCGAAGAATACATCATAGAACGCAGGTGAGGCTCTTTTTGAAGAGCTTTGTAAATGCTCATCTCTTTGTTGTCTGGCATTTTGTCTTTATGCCACGGCTGGACTGTAACTTCCACAAGGGCTCAGAAGTGGATGGTCTAAATGTGATTCTCCCCTGTTCCAAGCACACAGCAGGTGCCCAGCATCCCTTTAGTTCTCTGAGGTTCTCCCGGACCCAAGAAAAGAATAATGCTCTTTTGTCCTTTTGCAGCGTGGAGATTGCGCGAGAAGCCCATGAGTCTCTTGGGATCAGTATCGTGGGTGGGCAGACGGTGATCAAACGTCTGAAGAACGGAGAAGAGCTGAAAGGCATCTTCATCAAGCAGGTCCTCGATGATAGCCCGGCTGGGAAAACCAAGGCTCTGAAGACTGGAGACAAGATCCTGGAGGTAAAAATAGCAACACTCTGAAATCTCCAGACCTCACTGCCATGGAAGCTTGGGGCAGGGGCTTATGAGCAGGGGGGAGGGAGGGCGGCCTTCCAAAGACCCTTTTTGGTCACCACATCGGCAGTTGGAGAAGGCTGCTGTGTGTCGCCACAAAGAAAAGAAAAGGAAAAAAGAAACAGATTTTCAAAGGACTTTTTTCCAGAATGAGACAGATGGTGGGAATCACGCTTCTCCCACAGTCTTTCACAAATTTCTAAATTGGAAGCCGACTTGCCAGCGAGAGCCCCGTGCTTGTCTGGACTGAGGCGCCGGCCCCTGGGAATCTGCGACTTCATTCTTTTCTGATGAGCATCACATATGTTGGGCTTGGGTGGGGGGCCACGTAGATGTCAGGGACACGTCATGGCTGGAGACATCCTTTGCTCTGGCTTCCTCAGGTGTTCCCGTCTCAGATCTCTGCCTTCTTGGAAGTCCTACATTGCCCCTCTGTGGGTGCAAAGAACCTTTTTCCTCATTTGCCCGGGGATGGGTTATCTTTCTGTGGGCACCAGGGCTGACATGATATGCCTTCCTCCCATCCCTCTTGGCTTCCTGGACCAGAATGGGACAATCTGGAAAGGACCTTAGCCCCGGCTGTTTTACAGACACATTTCTATTACAATGGACCCTTCTCTTCCATTCACTTCTTCAGTGGCTCTGGGACATTAACTATGCCTCTTTGAGCTTTGGTCCCTTCATCTGTTAATAAAAGAAGTATTTTTTTTGTCATCTTTATATCTCCAGCTCAATGCCAAATATAGAACAGATTAGTGAATACTTAATGAATGAAATAAGAATTACTTTTGACACACCTGTTCCCTTGATTAAAATCCAGCCATCTCTTGCTACAACTAACTTGGATTCCTGCTGAAATTAGTATTATATGTTATATCTGAGGTCCCCTCTAAATCCAGGGATTTGTCTTTATATGCATTTTTAAAATTATCTATGCATATAATGAATATATTTTTGATATGTCTTGGGCAATCAGGACTCTAGTCTATAGAATAATGTAGAGTGCTGGGCCTGGAGTTAGAAATTCTCATCTTCCTGAGTTTGATTCTGCCCTCAGATACTTAGTAGCTGTGTAACCCTGGACAAGTCACTTCACCATGTTTGTCTCAGTTTCCTCATCTGTGAGATGAGCTGAAGAAGGAAATGATCAACCACTACAGTACCTCCGCCGAGAAAACCCAAATGGGGTCACGAACAGTCAGATATGACTGAAAAAGTAACTAAACAACTTATCTCCATGTAGAATATACTGATATATTGAATATATTCATTATATATTAAATATCTTTTTCATATCTCTTCAATATATTCAATCTATTTTCAATATTGTATGGCTGTGTTGAAGAAAGAGTCAATATATATTGAATACATTTTAAAAAATGCAAATGTGTAACATGATACAGAATAACAGAAAGACTAGCCATTGTAGACAAAGAGCTAGCCTATCTTGGCAAAGCGGTTTCCCTGTCTTAATGAAGTCACAGGTCCCATCCAGTAGGCCTGTTTACTTGTGATGTGTCCCATGTGACACTTTGGAAGTCCAGGACTAGCTTTTGTTGTCCAGTTTTTTTTTTTTTTATGATGACGACCTAATCAAAGGCTGTTCACCTGCAATACTCCCCTATATTTTTGAATTCTCATTAACCGACTGCCATGTCTTTGCATAAGCCATATCTGCTTATCAGTGTTTTAAAATATTCAGCTGATTTTGTACCATTGTTAAATTTGGCAAAATGTTTTTTTATGGCTGTGGGTGGTACTTGCCCCTGACCTCCTGCCTTGAACGTGCACAAAAACTTGTGTTTATCCATGAAATCCACCCAACTGTCTATGGAAATGTGGTCAGTTGTTTGTGTTTTCCAGGTGTCAGGTGTTGATTTGCAAAATGCAACCCACCAGGAAGCTGTGGAAGCCATCAAGAGTGCAGGAAACCCCGTTGTTTTTGTTGTGCAGAGCCTATCCTCCACACCCAGGGTAAGCTTCGTGGACCTGAAGCCCTTCTGCATCATGTTGGGAGTGCCTCCCCTTTCTGGGGCTCAGCTCTCTCTTCACGCAGCCACACAAATACATATATCTACATGTATACATCCATGCATCTACATACGTACATACCCAAATATACTTAGACACATATGTTTGTGTGTATATACAAACATACACACATTTACCCATATATAACATGCATCTAAAACTATATTAACATGACTGACATATAACGTAGATTTCTTTCTTGATTGAATCTTTTATATCTGACTTTAATGATTACTAGCCTATTTTTTCCTTAATAAATTCTCCTGCTGATCGTTTTTGCATGTATCTTTTATTTCTTGTCCCTGCTAACTTTTCTATTTCAATTCTGCTCCTTAACTTGCCTTGCTATTACTTAACTCCTAGAAAGTCCCTCATTTAAACTCATCCTATATCCATGTCTCTGCTACTTCCAGGCATTGCTCCTATTTCTGCCTTCTAGGTCCAAAAAGAACAAGCAAAGTGATCATTAACTCTGTTCTATCTTTGACCTGGAAACTTAGTGCTGTCCTTGTCACTTAGTGGTTCTAAACAGATAATTATTTTGAAACAAGGCTGTCTTCCGAACTTAAATATCACTTATGTCACTTAAGTATGTAACTGCTTGATTCATCTGCCAACTTTTGTGAAATTATGATTGGTGATTTTCAGAGTCTATAAATTTCCCATGCATTGTAGTGAAAAGAACTGGGCTAAGGACCTTGCCTCCAACCCAGGCTTTCTTATGTACACCCATGTATCACAAGCGGTTAATCTGTCTGGACCTGTTTCCTTGTCTGTAAAAGGAGAGTGTTGAATTAGATGATAGCTGAGATCCCTTGCGTTTCCATCTTTGCTCTAATAATCAGCCACTTTCTAGCCTTGTGCCTTTAGACCAGTCATTTTACCTCACTAGTACTCAGTTTATTCTTCTAATACTAATTGAGTGATAGTAGTTGGTCTTTGAAGCCCCTCTCCTCCAATCTGCTACTTTTGATAATGTAGCTTCGTTATTAGAATGATGCCATAGGGTAAGAATTACAGAATCTTAGAATTAAAAAGGACCTAAGATTTGTGTTTCTACTCACATGGATCAAAGACCATCGGTCACTCTGTGACTTAACATAGCTCCTGACCCTTGAAAAGACCTAAAAACACTTATTTCCTTCCTTCCTTCCTACCTATGAGGGATGTCTGGTGAGGACCATTCAGTCCATTTAAATTTGGAACATCTCTCCTTGTTAGAAAGTCTTTCTTTATATCCAACCTTGATTTACCCCTTTTGCAATTACCATCCATTGTGCCTAGTTCTTCCCTCTAGGGTTCAGTAACCTGTTTTCACATGACATCTTTAAATCCTCAAAATACTTGTCACATGTTCCCTAAATCATTTTTTCTCTCTAATAAATACCTTCACTCTCTTCTGCTGATCTTATCCACTTATGTCAAGACCCCTAGAAGTTAGTCATCTGAGTTACCTTCATACTTTTTCTTTTTTATTAAATTAAAAAAATATTAAATGAGGTAAGAAAATAAATTACTTTGAGGTCTGTTTATAAACATGGAAATTGAGGAACAGAAAAAAAAAAAAAGAATCGGCAAGGTTGAAGTATCAACATGATTTGTCCCAGCTCCATTTATGAATATTAACCTGAGAAGAGATTAGTTTGTTCTTTTCAGACCCAGAAGGTAAAACTAGGAGCATTTCCTGGAAGTAGCGGAGACATGGAAATAGGATGAGTCTAAAGTAGAGGACTTTCTAGGAGTTAAACCTCTCCCCCCCCAAAAAAAAAATCATATCTTAAGAACTCCAAGTATTTTAAAGTATTAATTTGAAGTTTAAATTGCATCAACTCCTGTGTTCGTGCTTTATAAGATGCATTAAATTTTGAATGTGGCTAATTTTGTCTGGGGAAGAGGGGAAGAGTCTCTAGACTGTTTCCCTAACAGTAAAGTACTTGGAATTGTGTTTTTAATGACTATAATGTTGAAAATGAGCTAATATGCAGAAAATAAGAAAAATTACACAGAAATAAAACTTTCAA
Organism: Myrmecobius fasciatus; assembly: GCA_023553655.1. Lineage (NCBI taxonomy): Eukaryota > Metazoa > Chordata > Mammalia > Dasyuromorphia > Myrmecobiidae > Myrmecobius > Myrmecobius fasciatus. The sequence goes on from JAJPUD010000573.1 coordinate 410,919, forward strand.
AATGTTAAGGTCCACCTTGGGTGTTGGGGAAGCTTGCCTGTAAGTAGGGTTGCAATCAAAGAAATTCTAATACCCGTTTCTTCAGAGCTCTCTTCCTGCTGACCTCTGTGGTTCTTTCCTTCCTTTAAATCTCATGCTTTTAACTCCTAGTTAGTGCTGCTCTCTGTGGTTCAGGTTCGTGTCCTTATAATACTGTCTTTCTTAGAAATGTTTTAACAATGTTCTATCAAATTAAATGCCGTTGTCTTACCTTCTTAGCCATTTATTTCTGACCGGGCTACTACTCCTGGGGGTTATTTATTATAAAATAAGATTTGGGGCAGATCCTAAACAGCATCCTTGACCTTCTGTGTTTCCTTTGCTCTCTCCCCAAGCACACTTTAGCTCCAGAGATGCACACTAATTTGCCTTTCTGTGAAATAGAGTACTCTGAATGATCTAAGCAGTCTCAGTATTGTTATAGTCCATAATGAGTTGTAGCATTTCCTGAGCTGTATTTATCCTCAGCCATCATCCTTGCATGTTGTTTTTAAGTGAATCCATTGAGTTACTTCACTTATGTATTAGAGAACATTCCCATATATTTCATAGAAGAATTACTCATAAATCTCATAGAGTAATATCAGGTACTTGCTATGAAATTTAAGACTTTTCTTTTCTTTTGGGGGGGTATGGGGAGCAGGTAATCCCTCCTTTGACTTCCAAGACCAGCCATCCTCCCAAAACCCAGGATCAAGAAAAAGAAGACAGAAAAGAAAAGGTGATTGTTCATTTCCTTTGTTATTGAAATGCTATTCTTTCTTCTTTCCTCCTTACTTAATCTATTGAACGAACACAAAGAGTCTCATGAGACAGGGAAAGACAAATAAGATATCTGCCCTGCCACAATCATATTAATAGTTATTGTACCTGGAACACAAAACACGATAAAATAGACTTTATAAATAACATTCATTATAGAGGGGTTGGGACAAGGAATGATCTTAGCTGTTGACCTGCCATTGATAAAACCCTTGCTTACACTAAGCATCCAGTGGTAGTGATCAGTGTGCGGCACTTAGAGGAAGAAGTGGGCTATATTGTAGCTCTTTATTTTGACTAATTATTCCTTTGAATTTCCTTTTATGGGCCGACTTGCCATTGCAACGTACAGTCCATGAACAATTTGCTAACTGATATTCGTATCTCCATCGTGAAACATGGTAATTAACTTACAGGAAGAAAATATTCTTGCTCCTAATCTGTATTATCTGTTGTTCTGTTTCTCTCTCCCATCTATATACTAAATGCATTTGTTCATTGGAGCTTTAGTCCATTCCCTCAAGTACTGTACAGTCACTAAGAGGAATAAGATTTATGTACTTATAAATTATGTAAAATAGAACTTAGAAATATTTAATCAAAGCTTATAGATGTATTACCTTTGTGAGAAGTTTCAAGTGTCATCAAGCAGTCAATGACCATTTGTATAATTGCATCAGATTGAATACATATTTTGTTGCCATACATGGAAAAGCTCTGTACATTGAGACAAAACAAGAATTCTAACATTAATTTGAATAATAAAGGAAAAACCATTAGACCATATAGATTTTATCTAAATATTCTTTATAAATACAAAGGTGATTAATAGATTTAAAGGATTAGATTTGATAAATAGAATGCCCAAAGAGCTATGGACAGAGGTTCTTAGTATTGTATGGAAGGCAGCAACAAAAATCATTCCAAAGGAAAAGAAGAAAGAAAGTAAAATGGCTGTTTAATTAGGCTTTACAAAGAGCTGAGGAAAGAAGGAAAGGGAAAGGAGAAAGAAAGGCAAAGTTATACCCAACTGAATAAAGAATTCAGAGAATAGTAGAGAGAGAGAAAGTTTTGTTAAATGAAAATGCAAAGAAATAAAAAACATTAGTTTGGGAATGACATCTCTTCAAGAAAATTAGAGATATCGAGGGAAAGTTTCATGCTGAAATGGGCATGGTTAAAAAAAAAAGACAGGGATTTAACAGAAGTAGAAGAAATGACAGGAATATGCAGAAAAACTATACAAGAATGATATTAATCTCACTGCTTCCATTTCACTTTCTCACACACAAACACATCACACACATTCCCTATAATGTGTTCAGAGATTCATTGGTGGACACCCTGTTCATTTCCCGTTTTTTGACTGTAAAATAAGAGATACTATAAACATTTTTATAAATATGAGTCCTTTTCCTCTTTCTTTGATCTATTTTGGGTTTAGAAATATATTTTTCATTCCAAAGGAAAACACAACTTATTAACTCTTTGAGTATGACATCATTTTTTTAACTTCTCATTTATTGGAAGATGGTTTGTGATCATATACTTATGCTAATTCCCTATGCATCCTATGCATCCCTCTGAACAAAGATTTTTTCCCTTGTGAATTGACATTGATTTGGAACTTGCTGAAATGATCCGCAAGGTCCTCTACTAAATCAGGTTGGTTGGTTATTGTGGTTTTCTTTTTTTTTTTTTTTTCCTTTCCTTCCCAAACTCCTCTCCAGTTTTCTCAGCAACAGGACTGGGATTTTAACCCAATTCTAAATTCAGATCTAGTGATTTTTCCAGTGACTACAAATTCAGCATCATTCCAAATATGGGGAACTTATAAACTTTCAGAATAGGACATTATAATTGTTTTTAGCTCTAATTATTGGGAAGTTTTTCTGTATATCAAGCTTAAGTTTATATTTCCAGTTATCATCATTATTTTTCTTAAATGGGCAATGAGAGAGAGAGAGATTTTGATTATAGATGAATGGATGGATAGATAGATGGGTGGGTGGAGAGTTTTGTAGAAGATAGATAAATAGATTGTTAGATAACTGGTCCATTTGGTTAGACAAATAGATAAATTGAAGATAAATAAGTAGATGGATAATTAGATAATAGATAAATAGATTGATAAATGGTTGATTAGAAAGATGAATAGATTGCAGATAGATAACTGGATGGATGGATACTTAGATGAGTAGATGGATAGTTAACAGATAAATAGCAGATGGATGGATAGATAGATAAATATTTCAATAGATAGATGGTTAATTGAATAGATAGATTGCAGATAGATAGATAGCTGGATGGGTGAATAATTAGATGGACAGATAGATGGATGGATAGATATTTAGATAAATGATAGATTAATAGGTTGCAGATAGATGTTTAGGTAAATGGATAGATAGATAGCAGATAGACTCAAAGACAGACAGATGAAACACGAGATTTATTTAGTGTTTACTAAGTGCCAGGGATTGTACTAACCTCTGAAAATACAAACACAAGAAAAAAAGATAGTCCCTCCCTTAAAGTACTTGCATTCCCAAGGGAAAGGCAGCACATTAAAGAAATCTGAAAAGCTCAGGGCAAGGGAGGGGCAATTATGTGGGTTCTGAGACAACTCAGAGAAGTTGTATTGGGAGCCTGGTTTAAGGTGAGAATGTAGGGCAACTGTGGACCAGTTGGCCATCAGGAGGAGGTCCTAGGGTAATGTGGTTTTGCCATGCTGGCTGCTGGGGATGGAGTGTTACAGGTGCTCTTTGCCTCAGGTGTATCTGTCAGTACAGATAAGAAAAGCCTTTCAGTAAGCAGCTATTAGAGGCTTACTCTATATTTATTAGCTATCTAGGATGACTAAGTGTAAAGCCTTAAGGCTATTAGGGCTTTCACACACCCTCGTCCCTCCAGTAATAACTATAGAAAAGTTCTGTCCGGGGATTGCAGGTTTTTTTCTTTGGTTATTAATTTTTCATATCTTCTGCCTGACTTCCTATAGAGTGTCCATTTGATTCTTGCATTTCTTTATCTCTGTGGAACCAGCTGTATTTCACTGCTTGTCAGGGTCAACAGCCTAATGACTCTGAGCTCTTAAAAGTAGCTCTTCTTAGTTAGCACTCAAGTTGGGAAGTTGGATGGGTATATGGGAGTTTCAATAGCTAAGATGTGGTGCTGGTCTCAGGAGTATTGTGCCATAATTCACCAGTTGGATGGACTCCGCTTTGGGGGAGAAAGTCTTCAGAGGAAGATGCTAGAGTGAGTAGATGGCTTATCTCTCTATTCCCCAGAGACCCTTCCAGTAATCTTAGGTTTTTCTTTAAAATATCCCTGAAGAGTAATAGCCCCCCCTTTTATTATAGACTTTGAAAGCAAAGGTGTTTCCACTTAGAGGAAACTTCAGTCTGATTAATTACCTGTTAATTGAAAATGAGAATTTTTCAGGTATTGGAATTTACATAGTCTTTTAAGTGTGTGTGTGTGTGTACCTATGTGAACATATGTGTTTGTGTGTGTGTGTGTGTATCCAAGTGAAATATCTAATTTCTCAATAAGGAAACTACCCATAACAGTACTGATTGTCACCTGCTCTGTAACTTAGCTTCTCAGAGGGTTGTCTGGAACTTTGGGAGATTAAATCATTTGCCGAGGGCCAGAAAGTCAGCATGTGTCAGAGATAGCATTTGGACTCAAGTCTTCTTGCTCTAGATACTTGTTCTTTATTCATTAATCACTTCTCTTTTTTTATGATTGTCTCCCCAGTTGATGTGATCCTTTCAATTTCTAATTATTAGCCACCACAAAAAAACTTATGTTAATATATATGTAAAAGTAGGCCCCCTTCCACCCCCACCCCTTTTTTAAAAAAATTATCTTTGGGATACAAGACTAGTAGTGACATTGCTGGATCAAAAATAATGCATGGTTTGCCTTTGGGACATTGTTCCAACTCTACCAACAATGCATTAGTGTCCCAGTTTTCTCATATCCCCTCCAATATTTATAATTTTTTTTGTCATATTAGTCAATTTGATTGATGTGAAGTAGTACTTCAGAATTTTTTAAAATGTGTATTTCTCTAATCAATAGTGATTAAAAGCATTTTTTAATGTGACTTAAGATATTATTATTATTATTTTTTTAAATCTGAAAACTGCTTGTCTATGTTCTTTTATCACCTGAGGTATTGTTGAGAGTATTCTTCAGTAGAGGGTGACCACCAAGATCCCTTCTAACTCTTGAAATTCTGTAATGTATAAGATCACAGTTCTCCATCAAGGAGTGATCTTGGGGGTTTTTCTTCTAGTCTTCTTGTTTTACAGGTGTTTTGTACTTTGAATGAATTGGCCAGTGTTACCCAGGTATTAAGATGTAATAGGTAAGATTTTTAGCCAGGCCTACTGATTCAAGAGCCAATGACCCCTTTCTACTGTGTGACACTGCTTCCCCTATTCTGTGATCCTGCCTTTGCAAAATAATTTTTAAGGATTTGATTAGGTACAAATAAGTCACTGTTCTTCATCTTAGAGAACTTATATTGGGGATATGGTGTTGACCTTAGGGCCAGGAGACTTTCTGGTTATCCTTTTCCTGCTCCTACTTGAACTCAGACTTTCTTCTCTGGAATTCTAGCATTTATGGTTAATTTTACATCATACTTTCCCCATGTCACCCATCATGCTGCCTTTCACCAATATGAAAACTTTGCCTCTTTGAGGGCACTCCATTTCCCATTCCCATCTTCCCTTTATGTGTCTTCTCTTTCTATTAGAATGTAGGTCTTGAGTTTGGGTAAGGTCTTGCCTTTCATCCACAACTCCTGGCACATAGAAAGAACTTAATAGTTTTTCATTCTTTTATTCTCCTCCCCTGATTTTCCCCCTTTCTTATTCTCTTATTTCTTAATAATTGCTTACTTAGTCAATAGTTGGGCTGCATAGTCTCTGCAGTTGTTTCTAATTCCCATGATAGCTCTTTCATTTTTCTTCCTTCTTTACTTTCCTTTTCTGGCTTTCCCTTTAATCTTCTTTTGCTTCTCTTCCCCCCCTGCCCCCCTTTCCTACATCTTGCTGTCTCTCCTTTCCATCTCTGCTTTTTATCTTTCTCTTCTTTGCTTCTCTCTTATCTTCCTTGTGTCTCTCTCTCTTTTTTTTAATCCTTCCATCATCTTTCTCTCATTGTCCTTCATTCCTCTCCTTTCTCCATTTCTTCTTCTCTTTGTCTCATGTGATGCTGCCCACGGAATATCCAAACCTCATTTTTGCAGGTTCTTTTACCCCTTCATTGAGAACCATGTCTGTATCATTGGTCGTCTGTTAGCTTTTTGAGAAAATGGTCCTCTCTACAAAACTGCTGGTGGTGATTCAAACACTTTACATTGCTCCCTATAAATATGCTCCTAATCAAAGCGAAAACTAGTCAGGCACTCTGAGAATCCAGTACTCCATAAGTGGAAACTCATTAGGGATTTCTGCAAAGATCAAGATTAAATTCTCTTCTCTGTTTCCACTGTGAGCAGTGAGGCTGTTCCATTATACATGACTTCTGACTGTTCCTCATTTGGATCATGGACCCAGGGCTCCATTAACAATATTCCATCTTGTGCAAAGCCTTGTCTTTTCCAGTGCCTGTTCCAGTTAATGCACTAATATTTCTGATAGCCCAGTGTCTCTGCACATGTGTGCAAGTATTAAGCAACATATCCCAGTGTGAAAACCTCTGACTAGATTAATGAAGTTGAATTTTTAAAATTTAATTCATTAGTAGCAGCATGTCATGGAGAAATGGTATGCCCATAATAGCACCTGAGATAGTAAATAATTAATAAGTGTTTTTTCATTCATTCATTCATTCATTGTATCCTAGACAAATCTTTCCAAAGCTATAAGTCACAGAAGTGATGAAATTACTATTAGGAGCTTTTTTTGATTAAAAAAATAATAATGTCAAGTGCCTTTTTGTTCCCCAAAAAACATAATCCTAAATCACCTAAAACATTCTTTTATGCTTAAGTTGACTTTTGCAGTTGCCTTCTGGTGAATGGTGTTGCCTCCCACCCTCATAAGTATTACATGGTTCCTCCCTCCCTCCTTCCCTCTTTTCCTCCCTCCCTTCCTCTCTTCCTTCCTTCCTCCCTTCCTCCCTTCCTCCCTCTTTCCCTTCCTTCCTTCCTTCCTTCCTTCCTTCCTTCCTTCCTTCCTTCCTTCCTTCCTTCCTTCCTTCCTTCCTTCCATTTTAAAAAAAATATGCAGATGGTTTTCAGCGTTCACCCTTGCAAAACCTTATATTCCAAATTTTTCTCCCCCCCCACTAGAAAGCTAGTAATCCAATATATACTAAACATGAGAAATTCTTTTATACATATTCCCACAATTATCATGCTGCACAAGAAAAATCAGATCAAAAAAGAAAACAAAAGGCAAGCAAACAACAACAGAAAAGGTGAAAATAATATGTTCTGATCCACATTCAGTCCCCAAAGTCCTCTCTCTGGGTGCAGAGGCCCTCTCCATCGCAAGATTATTGGAATAGGTTGGAATCACCTCATTGTTTATATGATTATTTCTAAAGTCATTACTGAGCATTACATCTCTGGCTGAGGGGGGCTCTTTACTGGCTTCCTATGCCTCTAGGATAAAATAGGAATTTTTCGTTTTGGTTTTTAAAGACTTCAAGATGTGACTTCTTTTTAGTTTTCTAGGTTAATTAGATTTTCTCTCTTTCTAGACTTAGATAGTCTCTCTTCATTCAAGTTGCACTACTGGCTTGATCATCCACACCATTTCATCTCCTGTCTGCACTCTATTGCTCAGTTGGTATCCTGCATTTGTTTCAGATCAATATTTTTTTTAATTCAGCTTTTTAAAAATTTTCTTGTTTTTGAATTCCTTTTTGCTCCTCTCCCCTACTCATTGGAAAGGGGAGTAAAATAAATCCCAGTATAAACATCCTCTCCCTACCCTCCTGCCCCATCCCAATCAAAACTAGATTTCATTTTGCTTTCTGAGTCCATTTGGAGGGGGGAGTAGATTTCATTGTGAGTCCTTTGGACGAGTACTTAATCATTGTGTCGAGTAGAATTTCTAAATTTTTAGATTATTTATTTTTACTTTACAGTTGTTGTAGAAACTGTTCTTCTGGTACTGTTCCCTTCATTTTCCATCCATTTATTTCTTGGACTTAGTTGTTCTTCCATCCCACATCTGCCTCTTAAGATCCCATGGGTCCTTTAGGGCCCAGCTCAGAACCCTTCCTCCAGAATTACTGCTTATTTACCTTGTGTGTATTTTTGGTTTTTACTTTTCTGAGTCCATATTATTCCCTTCTTTCCTCCTATAGAACATGGGTTGCATAGGGTGGGATGGGCCCATCTCATTTTGTCTTAGTAACCTAAGTGCCCAGCCCAGACAGGCTCTAAATAAATGTTTATGGAATGAATGCATCTTTTATATTCCATTTAATGCTTGCTTTCTAAATAACAGCTCTCTGCCATTGGTATGACTTCCTTTCAGATCTGCTATAATCACAGGCCAGTTATTCTCAGCTTACTAAAATGCATCCTGCTATTTAGCCATTTTGTTCTTTGAAACCTAATTGAATATGAAAAGGGAGATCCTGTAGCCGAACAAATCATAGCCCAGTTAAGCGCTATGGACATTTCCAGTTTGCTTAGACCTCTTTGCTTTCCCTCTCTTTAGCTGCTTCATCCTCTCCTAGACATTTATCATGTTGATTTTTTTCCGATATGGAAAGAAATGTGTTTTCCCGGATAAGGTAATTTTGTCATAAGTTTTGTTGTCTCTTAATTGAATTTATTTCAATTTAGAGTGTTTTGTAAACAACAACAACAAAAAATGCTTTTCCAGCAGAGCCAGTGCATGCAAGAGATTTCTAAAATTCTCGTTCTAAGAGCAAACTCTAACCTCGATAAAATTTGGAAGGATAAACGAAAGCCAAGCTATGGGTCTGTGGCATATCTTGGATCATTTGGTTATAATTTCTGCTGTCTCTTATGGGCTCTGGCAACTTAAAAAAAAAAAAAAGAAACTTATTGTCGTAAATGAAAGGTCAATTTCTGGCAGCTATTTGGCTTTATTTCGTTTTTATTGCATTTTCAATAAGCATCGTTGACTTTTAGTTTTAGGGTTTTTTTGGTCAATACCTGATTATATTTTAAGCTGAAAGTGGCAGTTCCTCTTTGGGGAAGTTATATGATCTTTAGGTTATAGCAACGACCCCACAGACTGGTGTCTTGGGGGTTCTAGTTCCTGGTTCCATTCCTGCCTCTCAGAAGTCACAGCATCTCTTCCCTTGATCAAGACAACCGTAAGGGAATAGTTGACATGGGTCAAGCTGCTCATCAATCCTGAAATCGGGGAGAATGAGTGTTGACTCTCAGAATTCTCAGTAATTTCTACTTTTGTCCAGCTTTTCATTTGAAATGAAGAATATTTAACTCTTCTCTCCTTCTTCTACTCTTCAGAGAAGGGGAGGTGCCCCCCCTCCAATGAAACTGCCGCCTTCTTACAGGGCTCCTGCTGAGGACAGCGACCATGATGATGACGACCAGCCCGAATTTACTGATGGTGAGTGTTTTTCTAATTCTCTGGGAAGACAGTGGTGATTTAAAAGGTAAGCTTTGAATATTAACGAAGGAACCTGTGGCCTCCTAATTAAAGTATCAATCAGACTCTGCTTTTCTTAGCATCCTTTTCTTGAGTTATGAGAAGCAGACATATATTCGGGGGACATTCCCACGCTCCCTTTTACATATTCCTTCTCCCCAAACTCCTGAAGCAGAATGGCAAATTTCAGAGTGATGGTTTTAAACTAAAATATCTTAAAGGTAGGACACATGTGCCAGTTTTTGCCACGTTCTTTGAAGAATGGAAAGCCTTGTTGCTTTTGATGATTCAAATGAACAGATAAGCTAGCTATGGTTTGTACTTGGCTTGGGATCCATTTTTGGTAGTTTGTTTTGCAGCAGCCAAAGCAGATGTAAGTGATTGATTGTATTTGATCTAAGCTAAAATGGATTTTGTTTTTATTCCAGATGATTAGGTAAGGAGAAAGGAGACGTAGACAATTGCCTCAGCCATAGACTATGTAAACAAAAAATTGCCATTTATTTACTGTTCTAAGATTTACCAAAGTCTTTAAAAATGTTTTCACTGGATAATACAGCCTACATTAGGCTTATCTGGAGGAAATGTGCTTCCAAAGTAGCAAAGGAAAATCATGACTACATAACTTGTGGAATACTAAGATGAAAGATTATATTAAGATCATATATACTGATGTCTCCAATACAGAGGAGAACATCTTGTTGTCCTGTTTAATAACATCATAGCATTGAAATTTGAGATTGTCTAGATGAAATCCTTCATTTTTCAGATGGGTAAACTGAGCCTAAGTGTCACTCACATTACTAAGGTCACAGATCTACTTTGTGAGAGGGCTGAGACTGGAAACTAGCTTTTCTCTTTTCCAGTCCAGTGGTCTTCATCTGTGCTACATTGCTTTTCTAATACTCGGTTCTTAGAGGTCAGAGCAACCCTGATCTCAATGCCCTTGTCACCATTTTTTGTTTGTTTAGAAAGTTATAGGGAATATTTTAGAAGCTATAAAAGTCACTATTCTTTCTGTGTCCTTTGACTTGCTCAGATGGCTGGGCTTAAAAAATCACGAGCTTGTTCCCGTGTGATTTTCAGATGCTGTCTGACAATATAAAGCAAGAAACATTTATTGGTCCTCATCTATAGGGTGACCTCTGTACTAGTAAAGAGGGGAAGGACTACTTTTAGAAAAGGCACAAGCCCTTCCCTGGAGAAGCTGAGGGTTTAACAGGAGCATGAGACACCAACAAAAATGACAGCATCACAGAATAAGAGACAGAAGGGACTTCATTTCTTCCATCTCCCTCATTATTCTGATGAGATAATTGAACTCAAAAGATTGTGACTCATCTTTATATTCCCAAAGCCTAGGACAGTGCCTTCTGTAGTTTAATTAGTATTATTTTGGCTGAGATCCATGATATCATTAATATAGGCACCTCCACTGGGAGGAAATTCTCTCTACGTACAGATTGGCACCTCCTCTATAGCTAAATGTCTTACAGAATAACCAAAATACTGAGAGGTAAATAATTTGCTCAGTATATGTTTGAAGAGAGACTTCCTGTCTTTTCAATCTACCATGCCATGTAGCTTCTTAAATAGTAGATGTCCACAAATATTGGTCAAATTGGATTGGGTTTTGCAATGACATGCATACATTAAGTGGCCCGCAAGGATTTGAATTCATATCTCCTAATTTTTTTTAAGTATATCATTTTATCCTTGGAATCACGCTACCTTGACATAGTGACGAATGTTCCATGATGAGCACATGAAAGAACTACAAGATTCATATAGAGAATACCATTCCCAAATGTATCAGTTCATATAGTTCTTTCTATGCTTCTCTGTACTCATCACATATATCACTTCTTAGAATAAGTAATATTTTATCACACTGATGAACCACATTTTGTTTAGCCATTTCCCCAATTGATGGGCATATAATTTGTCCAATTTTTAGCCATCATAAAAAGCACTGTTATGAATATCTTGGAGTAGATGGGTACTTTTTTCTTATTGATGGCTTCCTTAGATAGAGTATAAGTCCAGAAATAGAGGCTTTGGTTAGAAGGGTATGATGTATGTTCTAGTCATTTTTATTTTGCTTTCTGAAATGGTTGTAGCATTTCATAATTGTACCAACAACATATTAGTGTTCCTGTCTTTCCACAACCTTTCCAACCTTGATATGTTATTTTTTGACATTTTTTTTTTCCAATTTGCAGGATGTTAGGGGAAAACTCATGATTATTTATTTGCGTTTCTCTTATTAGTTATTAAGAGCATTTTTATGTAGTTGGGAATAACTTAAAATCCATGTCTTGAGAGCACTTTGTTTATATATTTTGAAAACTTATCCGTTGGAGAATTTTGTGTATGTGTGTTTATATAGTTTGAAAACTTATCTGTTGGAGAATTGGGTATTTTGTATATATGTGTTTATATACTTTGAAAACTTATGTATTGGAGAATGGATATTTTATGTGTGTGTGTATTTATGTATGTAAGCATTTTTATTAACTTATATCTTTGATATAAGTTATCAGAGAAATTTGTTAAAAAGATTCTCATTCAACTACTCTCTTTCCTACATATATTGCTTTTGTCTGGCCAGAAGCTTTTCAGTTTCACGTAATCAGCTATTTACGGTACATTGTCTAATTGCTTCCAACTCTTTGGTGGAGAATCCATCCCCTACTCATGTTCCTTAGGAGTTAAGCAGTAAAGCAGATGATCATGCATCTTCATTAATACCATTGCCACTAATAACATCACTTTTTTTTCCGCATCATATTCTGATGTTGAGTCATTGGACAATACTAAGGTGTTGGCAATTCTGGTGTTGTGGCAATTACAGAACTATTGTATTTATCAGGCAGTATCTTCATGGGTGATGATGGTATCCTTGACAGTAACAAGGAAGTCAGACATGGGGTCAGTTTTTGGGGAGAAAGGATGCAAATTTTGTCAGAATATGTTGAATTTGAGGTGCCAATGGGCTTTCCAGTTTGAGATGAGAAATATGCAGTTGATCTAGAGCCTAGGGTAGCACAGTGTGGCTAGAGTCAGGAATACCTGTGTTCAAATCTCTTCTTGGACATTTATTAGCTGAGTGGCACTGTATAAGTCATTTAAATCAGTTTCCTCATCTGTAACACGGGCATAATCCCCATGATTGTGGTGAGATAATATTTGTAAAGTTTATCACATGAATGTCAGCAGAACCTGAGTTTGTTAATCACCTACAGAGGTAACAATTAAATCCATGTGAGCAGATTAGATCACTGAGAGGCTGAAATATGGAAGACTTTAGATAGAACCTGGGCTCCCATATTTAGGGTATCAGGTGGCCCTAGAGTCAGGAAAACTCATCTCTAAGAGTCAAATCTGGTCTCAGATGAGCTATGTGATCCTGGGCAAGTCACTGAACCCTATTTACCTCAGTTTCCTCATCTGTAAAATATGCCGAAGAAGGAAATGGCAAACCAGACTAGTATTTTGGCCAAGAATACCCTCCGTGGGGTCACAAAATCATATGTGACTGAAATCATGACAATAACAATGTCATGAATGTGATCCAGCCTAAGTGAATATTCAGAAAGATGGGAATTGACACTGGTTTGTAGCAGGAAAAGGAAAGAGAACTTAGGACAGAGTGTTTGGGAGTGAGTAATGAGAGCAGATGTTATCATCAAAGATGGAGAGGAGGGAAAGTCTACACAAAAAAGGGCCATGAGGTCACTGAGAATGACGTTCCTTGTTCCCTTTCGGAGCTTTCCTTCACTCCCACACAAGATCACCAAGACCCTCAAGAGACAGAAATGATCTCAGAGGTCAGCTTTGTGTCCAGTCCCCAGTAGATACCCTCTCACCCACATGCCCGATAAGTTATCTGCCCTTTGGAGGAAGTCTTCCCGGGATGGGAAATTCACTGCCTCCCCCAGCAGCTCCTTCCTCTTTTTGGATAACTCCAGTTGTGAGGAACATTTTCCTTCTCATTACCACAAAGCTCCCCCTGCAAATTCCAGGCTTTGATCCTTCTTCCCTGAGGACAAACAGAATGAGTCAAAGGTAACAGGAGAACACAACCAAGAAAAATGAGGAGGAACTGCTGTTGGTTCTTCCCAAGGGCAGGTTTTCAGATCTTCCATCATTACCTAATCTTTGGTTGTGTTCACACTGGCTTTTTGACCCAAGAAAACCTTTATCAGTGTCTGCTGATCTTTAAATCATTTAAAAAAAATTAAAGCCAGACTTCCTGAAAGCCCAGTAGTAGATTTATGGTAATAACTAATCTAGTAGACATACACAAAAAATGTAAGATCATGGAGAGGAAACAAACTATGTCTCTTTATATTCTGACATACATCCAGAAACCTTTCACTCAAGCAAACCCTGTCAGAAAACTCCCTTTCTCACAATATTATTATTAATTCAGTTCAATTCAACAAGCATTTAGGGTTTTTGTTTTTTGGTTTTTTTTAATAATTAAGCACTAGGAATTTTTTCCTTTGAGGAGGGGAGCCCAAACTTGTGATTTCTTTCATTTCAGAAAGTCTCCATGTGAAAACACACTCCAGTGACGTGACAGAATTTGTAGGCTTTGGTGCTCTGGGAGGTTTCCTGCCTTGTGTTGATAAAAAGCTCCATGTTTTACAGGCAGGGCTTGATCTGAGTTCTTCTGGAGTTAGAGGCCAGCTTTCCCCTGTTCCCTCACTGGCGGACAAAGGAACTGGACACAAGAAAAAATTTTGTTTTGAAGTAGCTTACCGTCTGCCAGAGAATGTTGAAATAAAAATTTCAAGAGGGAGGAAGGAATAATGATTCTACTCAATTTGGAAAGGTTTCCAATAAGAGTCAAGTCTCAAAGGAACCTTAGTGTTCTATGAGGTAGAGTTAAGGAAACAGTATTCCCAGCATGAGATGCAGACTAAAAAGGCAAGGAGGCAGGAGATTGAATTATCTCTCTAGGAGAACAGGAAGTCATCCCATTTGGCTGGAACATAGAATGAGGGGAAGAGAGTAATTTAAAAACAGTTCTGGAACTATGAGCTTGAATCTGATTGGGGAGGGTCTTAAATCCCTAATAGATATCTGCATTTTATATTAAAGGGAATGGGGAGCCCCTGAAGCTTCAAGAGGGAAGACCTGTGATTTTAGGCAGATTAATTTGGCAATTACATTGAAAATGAATCGAGGAGAGAGCAAAGCTAACTATTTGAATGCTAAAGCACAGTCCAAATTAGTTCCAGTGAGGGCTTGAGCAAGATGGAAATATGGAGATTCAGTCCAAAATTCTATTATTCTGTTCATTTAAAATTATTTTAAAACATTAGGTCCTGGTGGAAAGGAGAAAAGCAAAAAGGTGATTCCTGATTTTTGGCCACTGGTCATTCCCTCCAAGCACCAGGAAATATCAACTTGAGACAATTTGCCATTTTTTTTCTGTGCTGTGGGAAAAGCCCTGAGCCTTTGGGATCCTGGGTCCTTGTTCCAGGGTGTTTCAGTCAATCAGTCACCAAGCCTTTGTTCTGACAGGTGGACTCTCTGCTAAGCACGAAGCATCCAACAACAAAAAGTACCTGTCCTCTTGGGGTTTACATTCTAATAAGGGATGCGATGTCCAGGTAGATATGTACACAAAAGATACATAAAGGGAATCCCAGATGGGAAATCCCCAGCAGCTGGGCAGGGGGACCAGCAGTAATGATTTAATACAGATTTCAGTGGTAGCTTGGAAACCAGAGAAGCTAGGAGCTAGGAGAGATAAGGAGGGAGAGCATTACGGCTATGACCAGTAGTCATAGATAAGGCAAAGAATAAGAAACTCCAAGGAGAGGGGCTGCTCGGGAACACATTGGAAAGAGCACTCACTGGTCCTGGAGTTGAGGACTTGAGTTCAAATTAGGCCTTAGATACTTACTGGGCCAGTCACTTAATCCAGATTCCCTGCAAAAGAAAAAAAACAAGAAATCACAGGTCAGCCAGAATAGCTGCATTGTAGATTGTGTGGGGTGAAGTAAAGTATCATAGAACTGGAGAAGCGAGAAGGGGCTAGCCTGGGAAAGCCTTTGAAGCTGAAATGGACCTCGAGTCAGATCTCCTCATCTTGACACAGACACACACACAGACACACACACACACACAGACACACACACACACACACACACACACACACACACACACACACACACACACACACACACACACACACCCCTGTATGTCTATTTATCTATCTACCTTTGGCCGAGGTCGCAGGTTCCTGCCCAGCTTCACAGAGCTCGCTTGTTTAAAGTCAGGACTCTATCCCGTGGTGAGTTCTCCCAAGCTTTTCTCGCTCTGCTTTTCCAATTATGGTTCATGTCAATACTAGAAACTGTTGCTAATTTTTTTTCATCAAAGGCAGAAAAAAGAAAATAACTTAGCAGCCTTTCCAACACTTTTCTGTCACATGTTAAATATGGAAATATTAAAGTTGGAAGAGAATTTCAGTCCTTCTCTACCGTCAAATAATATCAGTCTTTGGAGCTTATGGAATCGCACGGTTAACTCCTTGTATTAAGTGAAGGAGCAGTTCCCTATTTGTATAGAAGTGTCAACACCAGTGGATTCCCCATTGGACCCGTAAGAGCCCACTAAGAAGGCTTTTTTGGGTCTCCTCTGAGCCCTGTTATTTGCGAGTGAGGGAAATGAGTCCCAGAGAGGTGTTTCCAGTTTGCCAGGGGTGAGTGAGCTGCTTTTCTTACTCCTTCTGTAGCACCTGGTAATTGGGGTCCACCAACCCATCCCATTCCCCTTTCCTGTGATGTTTTGTATGAGAGGAAATTTGATACAGTGGATAAAGGACTAGACTAAAAACCAGAAAGTCTTGAGTTCAAATGCAGCTTCTGACATATATTTTGAGTGGAAGGAGCCCCCAAGGCCATGTGGTGCCCCCCCCCATCTTTTACAGATGAAGAAACTGAGATCTAGAAACCCTACGTCCCTTGTCCTTGTTTGCACATTATTAAGCATGGAAAGCAAGATCTGCTTTTTTCCCCAGATGCCCAGGTTTCCCAGATGCCCAGGTGTCCTAGCTGAAGCACCGCTCCAGGTGCTGTGTTTACCTTGTCTTCCTTAGACGTAGGGAGTCGATCCTTTCCTTGCCAATAGATGTCACTACAATCAACAGCAATTACCATTATCTTGGCTTCCCCAGCTTGAAAGGGATGTCTATCCCACAGCAGGTATTTGCAATAAAATAAAATAGAAATTTCAGGAAATTTGGACCAAGTATCCATATACATACCCACACATACACATATAGCAATAAAACAAAATAAAGATTTCAGGAAATTTGGACCAAGTATCTATTTTTCTTTCTAATACATATATATATATATACATACATACACACACATATGTATAAGCACACACATATATACATTTACCAGTCATATTTTTTTCCTGAAGTGGAGCAATGAAGAGTTACGAGTTATTCCATATTTTATGTGCTTCTTCCTTGTCCATCCCATTCAGTGCTTTTTATATAATCTGCAGAATCCTTAATTCCTTACCTTCAAACAGACTAGCAAGGCACAATCTCCTAATAAAATGCTTTTTTCACATGGGGAGCAAATGCCCGATACCTCTTTGCTATTTGCCCCATAATCCTGGCTCCAAGTTGCAGTCCCGAATGGATTATTGTGTGACGAGTAGGGATGCTTATATCATCTTTGAGAATTATTTATTAGATTGTAATTGTGACCAGGTGTTTGATTTTTCCTATATGGCTCGATGCAAACAATCAGCTGAGCAGATGGAAGTGTGTGTGTGAGTGAGAGAGAGACAGAGATTTTACTAAGAAAGGTTAGAAAATATTACCTTCCTTGACTGAATGCTAATTCGGAAATAATCGTGGTTAGTTATATGATTATAGACTGCTCAAAAAATGAAGCACCTGGGTCACCCAGCAGCTGAAATCGAGCTGTAGGAAACTCGAACCCATCTCTGAGGATGTCTCCAAAGTCTCAATCTTGCCTTAATTGATTTTAAACCATAATTGGTGGGCTAGAATGCTGCACAGCTCCATGGCTGGGGTTGCTGGTGTCACAGCTCTTAATGAGTCTAGGGGCTAGTGCATGCTCAATGGAGCCAAGCAGGCTCTTTGTTATAAAAAAAAATGATTCAGGAGCATCTCTGAGCATTAAAGAAACAGTAAGTTGCTGATTGTTTCAGACACTCGGGACACAATGCACCATCAACTTGGCTGGTGCTTTTTAATTTGCTCGGGGAAAGATGCAATTAACATGATTCACTCTTTCTCCCCAAGAAAAGTGGGGTCATTAAAATGATATTAATCGATGCTCAGCCCAAGCTGCATGAATGGCTGTTTACGTGGATCCGGGCTCTGAAGCATCCTCGGGCTCACAGGGTAAATGAGAGCCACATCCAGCGGCGGTCGGAGCATCAGTGGGTCAGATGTGGGGAAGCCCGAGATTTGCTCTGCTCTGCGTACTTTTCGAGGCGAGCTTTCCTCTGCTGACAGATGTGACTGCTCGCTTGTAGGGACTGAGGGGAGCTCTAAATTAGTCTAATTGATTGCATCTCATAACAGAGAGAGACTGACAGTTTGCCCTTAAGAAGAATTAAAAAAAAAAAAAAAACAAAAACAAAACCTGGGAAAAATAGGCCCAAGGTCGTCAGAAGCAAGCTGAGGACAGAGACTGTGGGGAGAATCTTGAGCTGCTCCCAGTGCTGAATGTTTGTCAGCAATGCAGAGTCCCTGAAGTGCTCGTTCCAGCTACAGCGATGGTACAAGGGGGCTTCCCAGGTAAGCTTTCCTCTGTGTGTGTGTGTGTGTGTGTGTGTGTGTGTGTGTGTGTGTGTATGTGTGTGTGACACAGAGAGAGACAGACAGACAGGGAGGGAGACTGTGTTTCATGTGGTTTTTTCCTGGATATAATTTGATGGCGTTACAGGCTGATCGGGGGCACTCAGTGCCCAGGTTTGAATCAGACTGAGCCCTTTCTTTCCGGGGAGTGAGGCTGGGTGCACATGCATTGATAGCAAGCGTCTGCGTTCGGCACGGACCTTTGAGATCTCTTGTGGACGTTGTCACTGGGCTCAGAGTTGGAATGGGCAGGAGTGCCAGCAGCCCGACACCAGGCAGGTCGTTTCTGCTTGCTCCTCTGCTGTCAGCATCCCTAATGTTGCATCTCATCTTTTGAGAAGTGCAGCGAGAAGCCGGCCCGCTTAGCATCTATTACTGTTCTTCTTGTCAGCACCTCTTAAGTTTTCTCATCCACATCAGGATTTTCTAATTGACTTAGGAAAAACTGGCCATTCAGCATTTCCTTCTTGCTGAGAGTAGAGCATGATTAAGAAAACCCTTTGGATGTCCCCACTTTCTCTCCTCCTCACCAAATGAAGCCCCTGATATTTTTTTCTGTGTTATTTAGTATGTGCTGACCAAGACTTGTTGTCCCCTGCCTGATTTTTAAAGCCCCCTCCCTCCTCTGAGCTGATAAATTCCCCCTGACTTCCTCAGGAGAAGCTCCTTTGGGTTCCCTGGTAGTCCAGACTTATGATTTAAGGTAGTTCTCTCCTGATCTTGAAAAGACGCTCCCGCTTAACTTCCTGTAACTACTGCAGGGAGGCAGGGTGTTTTTCGAAGAGTATGGCGCCGTTGGCATTGGATCGCTTCCCAGATGGGTGACCCGAGTTCTTTTCTTCACTGTGGCTTGCTTTGTTCACGATGTGGCGCCTCGTAATTAAAGAGCTGACAGGAGGGAGATGGGCAGAAGCAACTTGCTGAGTTGCTTGGATCATTGCCCTGGGGAGTCAGTGGTCAAGTCTCAGATGCTAAGTAGTAATCAGCTGGTGGAAATCTTCAATTTCAGTAGGAGGCAAAGCCGATGAGTCCAAACCGGACCAGCCGGAAAGTCCGAGCATCCTTGGGATGAACCCGAGAGCCAGACTCTGGGGCCAGATGCCCAAGGCTACTCTGAAATGGCAACAAGAGCTGCTGTCCTGGATGGGGAAAGGGAGTTTACTCCTTATCCTCCAGGAATTCCCTGCACTAATAAAATCCCATCTTGTCTGTATCTGTTTTAGACTTCCTCAGCTGTCCAGTAAGTCTTTTTTTGCAGTTGAGGAAACTGAGCCCCAGAGAAATGAAGCAATTCTTACAAAGTAACACAAATATTAACAGAGGGACCAGGATTAGAACACAATGCCTCTGACTGTCAACCTAATCCTGGTTCTTCTCTGCCCAGCCCCTCCTGCATCTGGCACGGGTCTTGCCACCCTGGCAGCTGCTGAGTCTGGACCTTTCTTGCTTGTGGGTTTCTGAGCATGGATAGGCTCTTCTAAAGCATGGCTTGATCTTCTTTCTGTTGAAAAGAAATCTTTAGGAGTAACAAGGTTGTGAACCCAACCCCTCGTCCTGCCTCTGTTTTCTTTGTGCCATCTTTCTAAACCAGAAGCTTCATTTGCTTCCCTTCTCATTCTCGTACCCAGATAATGCAGCATGCAGGTGCTCCTGTCCCCTCGTGTCATTCCACTCTGGTCATGACCCAGTTCTCCTGGGTCCTTCCCCTCCTACTTATTGAGCTTCCATTGTTCGGGCCCCTAGAAACCATGGCAGCCTCTTATGGGTCCTGCACCCCCACGCTAAAAGGGATGGAACAAGCATTCCCTCTAGACACATCCAGCCTAATGGTGGATTTATTATTTTGGAAGATATAATTAATGCTAGATAGGCCCTTTTTGTCAAAAGAAAGTTTAAAGGTATAAACATGGCAAGAGGGTCCAGACAGTGGGTATGCTAAATCATAGACTGATTTTTGGTATAGACACAAAAGGCCATCTTGAGATGACTTTCCCAGAAACGTGAAGTTAATTGGCTCACATCTTCCTCCCTGTGGTGAAATATCTAATACTGTCAGCATTCATATGGAAGTTTCCTGTTTAGCTTGGGTTTTGTTTCCCTGATTTATTGTTTTCCAAATACTTTGTCAAAATGCCCTTTCACCAATACTTGGGCTCCATTCTTGAGTTTATAATTTTACGAACCAACATGAGGATTTTTCCTCTCTTAGGGGTATACATTGGGCCTGAGAGCGTTTCTGTGTGACTGTCTCTGGATAGCAGAATAGGGTTTGTGGAGGCTCAGGATTCTGTCTGAGCCTTTGTTGTGATTGATTTTGTGGTTGGGTGCTAGTATGCAATTTAAAATGTTTTCTTTCCACCCTGTGTTTCCATAATTGTCTTCCTTTGCCTGAAGAAGTCTCTAGTTTGTACAGGGTGAAAGGATTCCCAACTGACACTGAAATTGATCATGGTGGATACATAATGGGCATATTGGGATAGGGGGACTGGGGAAGTGGGCTTTGGATTAAATGAGTGAGGGACCAAAAACCAGGTGACTCTGGAAGAGGATGGTTTTTCCAATTCAAAGGTAATGATAATTTGGATTTGGCTCCTGGGAACCCAGAGAGCTTGTGCTTTATGTGACCCCTCATCATTTCTTTAAGCACCTCCCTCCCTCTTCTTCTGTATTGTCTTCCCCCATTAGAATGCAGGCTCTCTGAGGGCAAGCATTACCATTTTTTTTAATCTGTAATCCTTAGTATACTGACTGGCTCATAGTGTGAACTTAAAAAAAGCCTTCCATTCTTTCCTTCTCCTTCAATGTGGATTTCAAAGCATTATCCTCAAGCCATCCTGTGACATAGATAGATTTCTGTTTTGCTACAACTGCAAATTGTCATGTGATTTTAAAGAAGGAATATATCTATAGTTAACTGCTTTTTGTGGGAAAGAGATTCATCCTCAGGTTGGGTCTAGAAGACATATGTATTGGATATCATTTTTGAGTGACGATCTGGTGGCAGGAATTTCCCAGAGTGAAGTGGGAAGGAGCAAGGTTGAATCTAGGAAGGCTTGGCTGATGTCATGTCACTTCATGAGTGGGTGCAGTAAAGGAATGAGTCAGACACTGGTGGGTAGCCCTGGAACAGAAAGTAGCATATGTCAGCAGTGAAAGGCACAAATGCCGTTCTCTTTCTAAAAGCCTCTATTTATTTCTTTGCCCTCATGGGATATATCCTGGTCATCTCCAGCCCCCACTCTGGTCTGCTTCCCTCCCATCCCCTTCATGATCATAGGGGTGCAGTTAGCTGAGGCTGTGCCCTCCATTATTTCCCTTCTATTCACTCTTATATTGCTGGGGTCCAGGGTAATCTCTCTTGGCTCTAGACACATCCCCTTCTCCTGCCTGAGGCTCCATCCACTGCCTGGTCTTTGAGCTTCTTTCTCGTGTGCAACCTTGTTCTTCAGACGTCATGGTCCTCAAGCTGAGCCAGCTGGACGGACGTGGCCCTTTGAGGAGCCTCCTCCAAGGCCTCTTGGGATCCTTATGTCAACCTCATGCCACATCAGTGGTAGTCAAGTGTTTGGTAGCTTCCTACTTGATTAATTATTCTTGCTAAGTAGGTACAGATCTCAGTTATATTTTACTCTAAGAATGCTGTCATCCTCAATTTCTCTGCCTGGACTTTCTTCCTTAGTTAAATCTCTCCTCTAGCTCTATTTTACCCCCTGTTGTATGTGAGCCCTGAGAGTAAAGACAGTGGTGTCTTCCATTCTACTATCAGCCTCCCCTCCTTCCCATTCATCCTTATTAGGGCCTAGCATATGATCATAGTGTGGTGGCTGTTCAATAGCTGCTTATTGAATGGAAATGAATTAAATTAAACCAAAGGGTTATGGTCCTTTCAGTGAGAAAGGCAGGAAGCAAGGAATAAACTTCAAGCCTACTCATTTCCCTGCTATTTCCTGGATTATTTCACGGGTATTTACCTGAGTTGTTTCATTATTTCTTAGTATCTTGCATTTGCTATAAACCTAAAGAAAAGTTCTGGTTACTCTGAGCTTCATTGGAGGGAGACATTTTCAAGGTTTCCTCTAAGCACAGGAAGTAATAGTACTTGGAAATGGTCCAGCATTCTAATCCTCATCATTAGGCTATTAGCTTGAGGGCTTGGGACTTGTTCTCATTTATTTGAATGAGGAAGCGAGATAACAGTGAGCATCTTGCAAAGATTGAAGTCTGGGTAGAAGAACCTGAGTGCTGAACATCTTAGGCTGGAAAGCGTGGTAGGTAGCTTGCCCAAGATTGCCCAAGTGGAGAGGGGCTGAACTAATGCCAGTCTCTGACACTGAAAGTAAAGAAAGTAAGACCAATGGTTGCTAGCCTACATTTCCAGAGCGCTTGAAGCTTTCTAAGATAGTAACTTAGTGTTATTCTAGTGTTATTCTAACCCAAGCATTGTTCTGTTGAGAGAGCTGTCCAAACTGACAACATCCCTTCATTCCTCATTTGATCTTTATAATTACCTCATGAATATGATCTATGGTTATCCACATTTTATACATGATTTAAATGAAACTAAGAAAGGTTCAATAATTTGCCCAGTCACACAGTTTTGCATGGCAGTGTTGGAACTCAGGTCTTCCTGGCTCTTCATCCAGTTTTTGTTTTCCATTGAGCCAACTGGCCACCCATTACCTCTTTTCATTTTTTTTTATTGTGTTTATTTATGATGACAACTAGTCTTACCAGAATCCATGAGAATTAAAGCTCTCTTTTCTCCTGCCATGAAGAGTTTATGTGCTCAAGTCCCAGCATCTTCCAATGTCCTCCAAGGAGGAATTTGCAGTGCCAGGACTGATGTGCTTTACTAATGGGAATTCCTCCCAGGGGCTTGTCAAGGTAAATATACCAGGATTTAAGTTTGGATATTGGGTATGATTGGGTATGAGGAGATGAGGGAGAGTAGTTTGGTGGGGGTCATTGACAGAAATAAGAAAATTACTTAAAGAGGTAAAGATAATGGATTCAATTTAACACATGTTGAATTTAAGTTATCTATTTACAGAGCTTCTTAAACTTTTTCCATTTGTGACCTCTTTTTGCCCAAGAAATTTTTAGGTGACCTCAGGTATATATGGTTATAAAATAGGTATGCCCATATATTCGATTTGCCAATATTTTAACATAATTAACATGTAGTGGATATCCTGCCATCTAGGGGAGGGGTGGGGAAGTTGGGGGAAAAATTTGTAACGGAAAGCTATGTAAGGGTTATTGTTGAAGAATTACCCACACATATGTTATGCAAATAAAATAAAATTTAAAAAAATAGGTATACCAATCAAAAATTTCCTGATAATGAATCATAATTTCATGACTCCCACATTCAGTTACAAAGTTCCATATGGGTTTGTGATTCACAGCTTTGATCTATTTACTGGACATGTAGTTCAAGATGTCTAATAGGTAGTTTAATCTGCTGCGGGCTGGACTTTGGTAGAGTGGTTAGAGTTAGAGACATAAATTTGACACTTCTCATCCAGATGATAACTGAATCCATAGAATATGATGAGATCACCAAGCCAAAAGGCAAAGATGAAGAAGAGAGTATGGAAATGGCTCCTTGGGACATAGAAAGGTATACCCTGGAGGAAGATTCAGTAAAAGAGACAGAAAAGTGTTCATTTCGCAAAACATGCATTTCCTCAGATTTGACACCTTTATATTTTAGCCTGGAGCCTTAGGGATGGATCTGGGCTTCTAGATGGGGTCAGAAATATGTTTTGGGAAGGTGACATGGATAGTGGTATGTAGGATGGATGGGAAGGAAGCTAGAAGCCAAAGTAGGAACCAATATTAATGTTTCACTCTGATTCAGGCACAACTTCAACTCACATTGACTTAGTATTATTCTAACTTCAAACATTGCTCTATTGAGAGAACTTCCAAACTGACAACATCCCTTTATTCCTTCAGACACACCCGTAACATAAGACATTTCTCAAATACCATTTATAGGAACTTTGGACAAAGGTGTGGTAGTGTTAAAAATATAGTTATACATCTGGGGGCCAGGTAAAAGTTAATTTATTGCATCATCAATTCAGAGATGTGAGGCATTTAACTTTGGTGTTTTTGTTTTTGTTTTTTTTTTTGCTGAGGCAATTGGGGTTAAATGACTTGCCCAGGGTCACACAGCTAGGAAATGTTAAGTGTCTGAGGCCAGATTTGAACTCAGGTCTTCCTGACTTCAGGGCTGGTGCTCTACCCACTGCACTACCTAGCTGCCCTCAGACATTTAACTTTGTAATCAGCCATTGGATACCCATTTCCTAAAAACTACTTGCTATTTCTGTGACTATAAAGGAAGCTAGGTGGCACAGTGGATAGAGTGGAAGGCCTGAAGTCACTAAGACTCATTATCCTGAATTTAAATCTGACCTTAGATGCTTACTAGTTATGACTCCTGGCAAGTCATTTCACTCTGTTTATCTCCCTTTCCTCATCTGTAAAGTGAAATGGAGAAAGTAATGGCAAACCAATTCTTTATCTTTGCCAAGAAAACCATGAATAGGTTTTCTCAACTCAACTCAACTCAACTCAACTCAACAAAGAGTTGAAACAACTGAATTACAAACAAAACTACAAGCAACAGTCTATGACCATTCCCTTCAAGGGTCATTACCACTCTGAAGGAATCATTCATTACTTCCTCCTGAATAATATTAAAATACATTCTGATTTCCATGAAGGGTTCTTTGCCCTTGTCTTTGACACTTCCTTATTTTCTCCTAGAAAGGGATCCTTCCTGAATTAATAACAGAGAAAAAGGAGCAAGAAATCTTTTTGAAATTTATACTTAAAGAAATCTGATAAGGGTTTCTCTTTCAGATTAGTCTAAAGGCTTCAAATAAGATTAATTAAAAAACTTTTAATTTCTGAGAGGGAGGAAGGGGGGGGGTGTATGTTTTCTGAAACACTTTTAAATTGTCCAAGTGAGTGATGACATGAGCCTCAACTAATGTGGTCCTCAAGAGTGTAAAGACAAGGAGATACATACAAGAGGTGTTTGAAGAGAAACTCACCAAGGCCATCCAAGGCCATCTGAATCCAGCAGCCTTGCTGTATGCATACTTGGAACATTAAGTACTGATTTTATCCCTCATTAGACTGTTATCTTCTCCAAAGGAGTTGTTTTATTTTTGGTCTTTGCAAGTCTTGCTACCAGAACAGTTGTGAACATTTCCAAATGCCAGTTGATTAAAAATTATTAAGCTTTTTTCTTATATATACTCAATGATTCTCTGAGGGAGAATTAGAGGATCTGAGATATAACAAACTTTTATCTAATCTTTTACATACATCATCTCATCTGAATTTCTCAATAATTTTAAAACTGGAGATCATAGGTATTATTGTCCTATTGTATGGATGGGGAAACTGAGGCTCATTTGTCTGAAACGACAACTTAGTGTCACAAAATTAAGGCTATTACCTTAATTTTATTTTGTACTTAATATTAATCACAAATCCAATGCTCTTTACAATGTATCATTGTTAGCTAAAAGGAATCCATTACCCTCCTCTTAAAGCAAAGGGCTAGAATCATCTTTCCTGTTTCATAAATTCCCTTTGGATGCCATTTTATGACTTATCCTGCCTCATCTTCACTGAGAGGATTCTGGAAGGCCTCTCATGTAATAATGATGATGGTGTTGACTAATATATTCTAGGATTTAAGGTTTGCAAATCATTGTAATTATAACAGTGGCTAACATTTACATAGCCATACAAAACACTTAAAGGTTTGCAAAACACTTGACAAATATGATCTCACTTATTCAGCACAACAGCCCTAGAAGGTAGGTGCTGTGTTTATCCCCATTTTATAGTTGGGCAAACTGAAGCAGAGAGCCGGCAAGTTTCCCATCCATGGTCACACTGAGTAAATGACTGGATTTGTACTCAGTTCTTCCTGATTCCCAAATTCAGTTCCCTTTCCACTGCACCACCTCGAATCTCATTCACATGAGTACTCCTTCCAGGGTTATAAATTGCAGCCCCTTCATGCATCCTTGTCCTTTGATATTCTTGACTTGATCCTCTCCTATAACTCTCGAGGTCTAAGGTTTTCTTCACTTGGAGTCTTCCTAGTACCCTGGACAGCACTTGGGACTGCCTAGATTTTCTCCCTTGCCCTCCTGCAAGACTGGCCTCCTTCCTCTACTGATTATACGTTTTCTAAATAGCTTTTCATGCTTCATTTTGTAATTCTGTATAATAATTATCTAAATCTTCTCAATCTGCATGTTTGGATTCTAACTATAAATTCAGGATATCTTTATTTTATTATTATTTTGGTGAGATAATTGGAGTTAAATGATTTGCCTTGGATCACACACCTTTTAAGTCTCCAGTGTCTGAAGCTGGTTTTGAACTCAGGTCCTCCTGATGCCAGGGCCCATGCTCTATCTACTGGGCCACCTAACTGCCCTCAGGATATCTTTTTACTTATATTCATTTTCTATCAGGACTCTTTACGTAATTTTTCAATTTATGGTTTCTTTATTTCTCCATCTGAAGCAAGAATCATGATCATGTGCTGGTGAAATGGGTTTTTTTATACCACATTCTATAACCTTGCTCATAAACTCACTCTTCAGAGATTGTTGTTTATGGTGTGAGAAGAAGAACGGCAGACCTAGAGTGTTATTCAAATTCCCCTGCAGATCCTTTCTACTTATGTGAGTCTCAACAAGTCCTTAATCTCTCTGCCTCCTGGCTTCCTTCAGATACCAGTAAAAATTTCATTTCTTTTCCCAAATTTCCATTCTATTTTGTCCATTGTCCTCCCTCCTTAGAATGTAAGCTACTTGAGGATAAAGATTATCTTAATTTTTTTTTAGCTTCTATGTGTATGTCATGCACTTGGCAATCATGCCCAAGTAAAGTAAAGATTTAATAAATATTTGGTGTTCCTTCCTACAGCAGTGCTTCCCAATCCCCTGTAATGCTAGAACCTTCTCTGTCTTAATTATCTCCAATCTCTTTTGTCTTTATTTTGTTTGTACATGCTATGTTTACCTCGTTGGACAGAGAGCTCCTTGAGAACTTTTTTTTTGTTTTTTGCCTTTGTGTCTATGGTGAGAGAGAGCAAGCATCATGGAAATCCAACCCAAATAGAAGAAAGCCAAACATCATTGGATAAGTCTACAGCAATGACTCGATTCAATCCAGAAATACATAGATTAGGATTATTTTATTTGGATCAGGTCAATCAATTAGCAAACATTTCTTCCACCCTTGGAGTGTGTCCCATGCTTTGCTAGGTATTATAGACCTGATGGGACCCAAAAAAAAATTGATTTAGTGGCAGAGATTGTAGGAGCCTTGGAAACTCTCTAGATCATTGCAGATCAAAAGGGACCTAGTAGAATGTGACATTGTAAAAACTCAAACAGAAATTTTCTGCTGCAAAACTTCTCTTATTTATATAAAGTATATTCAATGCCAGTGCTGCCTCTGCTAATTATTTCAGGTTATCCTTTTTATGTCTTAATTGTACGTAATTGATTGAGTTTTGGGGTACCCCCTGAGAACAAGGCATTAGTTTACTTTTTAGTACAGTACCTAACATATAACTGGAACTTAATAAAATGAAAGAAAATAGAATTTTAAAAAATGAATTTAAAGTAGTCTTTATTAAGAATAAGAAATTGAAGAATAGTTAGAATTTCTATAGCACTTTAAGCCATGCAGAGTACCTTACAATAATCTCTTTTGATCCTAAAACAACCATGAGAAGCTGGTGCTATTTTTATTCTCATTTTACAAAGTAGAAAATTGAGGACTTGCCCAGCAACACACAGTAAGTGCCTGAGGCTGAATTTGTGCTGGGGTCCATCACTCTGTATTATGTTCATCACTTGGAAGCTCTTTGCACATTTCAGATTTTGTGTTTGCCTCATCCTTCCTATGCCCTTGCAATGTCTCGCTTTTCCTTTTTCCCCCCTCTCCCTTTTCCTTCCCATCTAGGTTCCCCTTTCAGTCACCTTCTTTCCAACCTGTGTGAAGACTGCCTTTCTTTTGATGAAGAGGATCCATCCAGGGCTTTGAATGTCAATCACTGCTGGGACTGGCCAGGTGTGTCCAAGCGATAACATAGGAAAGACGCCCTGCTAGTCTGTGCTCAGCAACAGCCTCTGATTAAAAATAGCCAGAAAGTGATTGAAGCTAAATGGAGCCCAAGAAATGAGGAAAAGCACAAGGTTAGACTGTGGTGGAGTAAGTGATCCAGGTGGACAGGGACAACAAATATCAGCCTTTGGTTTGACCATCTTCCTTGGAGAAGAGTATCTGTGGCTTTTTTCATCACCATCATCATCATTATTATTATTATTTTAATTTTTATTATTTGCCATCCAAGAGAACTCTCTCCAAAGAGGCATAGGCAACCTGATTGGCAACTGAGACACAGAGAGCTGGAGAATTTCACTCCATGGTCACTTGTCTAGGAAATTAGAAGGGCAGGATTTGAACCCAAATTTTGCTGCTTCTAAGGTACACATTAGCACTTCCTTCACTTTCTTCTTCATCCATAGCATAATTGTCTTAAAAGCAGGGCAACCGTTATATACAATTAAGGAAGAGCATGTCCGAAGATCCAAGAACTAAATGCATTTCCCACTAAAACACCCAGTGGGTTGCAGCCAATAAAAGCATTGATTAGGGATGCTTTGATTTTAGCACTTTGTTCTCTTCTACGGTCCAAGGATACTAGCCCTGTGGATGTTTGGCACAAATGACCCTCCATGTTTAGTCTCTGCCTTTGCACTGGCTCTCCCCATTCTTGGGATGTTGCCCTTCAACTCTTTGTTTCTTTGCCAACTAAAAACCCACCTTCTGCAGTTGATCGTTGTTCCTGCCACTGCTAGGTCCCCTTTGTTGATTATCTCATAGATCCTGTATGTCTGTCTATGCTTGTGGACGTGGTAGAATGTTCCCAGACATTATGTGTTTTCTGGCCCATTACAATATATGCTTTTCTAAAACAGGGACTCTGTATGTTTGTCTTTCTTTGCATTCTCTGGGCTTGACCGAGTGCCTGAAGCCCCAGAAAGCTCTTTAACAGATGCTTGTTGTCTCCCTGCCTGCCTGACCAAATGACTGACTGACTCCAACAGCCACTAATAGCTGCTTTTTTCTTGGAGAGCACTGAGCTCAAGCTCTCAATTGGATTTATTAGCTAGTGGTGGTCAAGTTTGCTGTATTTTTTCTAGTTAAATTTCTCTCCCACTGGCAGTGAAAACTCCCTCCTCATTTGTTATGTCATTTTTCAGTTGTGTCCCACTCTCAGTGACCCCATTTGGGGTTTTCTTGACAGAGTTATTGGAGTGGTTTGCCATTTCCTTTTCCAGGTCATTTTATAGATAAGAAAACTGAGGCAAACAGGGTGAAGCGACATGCCCAAGGTCACACAGTAAGTGGCTGAGGCCAGATTGGAGCTCAGGAAGATGAGTCTTGCTGCCTCCAGGCTTGGCACTCTCTTCAGTGTGTCACCTCGATGACCCTAAATGCTCTCTTCATTTAGTTAAAACAGATGGCACAGAATCCTAGATTGAGATCAGATTAGTCTTTTCCATTTTTCTATTAACTCATTTTCTTCTCCAGAATTCTATAAATGTTCATTGATATAATTTATTTTATGTCTCCTTCATTTCTGAATATATTTCCTCTGGCCCCCTTGAACCATTTCCCTTTAAGAACAATAGCAGCAACAAAAGAATTAATTGAAATCTCAACCCCTTTTTACTTTCTTAAACTGCCTTGTCCTCTATTACTTTTTATAGGTTTCTGAGGTCAACTTTTGGGTCAGTAGCCTACTTTAATTCTTGTTTCTAATCATACTCCCTGACTGAATTAAATGTTTTTGGGATGTTCCTTCATCCCCCCCACCCCACAAAAAAAAAAAAAAAAGCCTGAGAAACACCATGTTAAATAAAATGTCTTAAATATACTCCAACAGTCTGTCTATTGCAATCTGATAAAGTCTTATTGATCATTATGATTTTGTCCCGCTTTCCCATTTCATATATAGAAACCTGTTTTCATTGTGATTATCCTATGTTTGTACAGTGTCTGAATTTTTAGGGATATTTGGATTTCATTTCATCAAGTTGTCTTGAAATCTTGAGTGTCTTTATTGTAGTCACCTGCTTCCAAAATGTGACCTTAAATAAGCTTTTTGGTGAAATCCCTTTAATCGTGAAGCTTATGCAAATGGGTAATAGTTGCAAGATTCTGCCACCATCTGAGCAGGCTAGGTCCCAAATATCAGGCTTACATACCTTGCATGGCCCTGGGTACGTGTCTTCATTCTGTGTAATTTAAAAAAAAATGTACTGAAGGAGAAAGTTAATAAGGTAAATGGCTCCCTCTTTCATTATAATCATTTTTCTCTTGGAAAAAAATTGGCCAATTTCATTATCAGCAATGGGCTTTACTTCTCTGGGCCAGCTTCTGGGAATTTATAAACAAAAACGAAATGTATACAACTCTCAAGCAGCTGGCACAAATCACTGAGTTTTAAGCCATTTGAGAGCAAATGTCCAGAGGTAGAAGCAACCAGTCATCAGGTCTACTTCCGTCATTTTACAGATGAGGAAACTGAGGCACAAAGTAATTAAATGTCTTGTCCAGGGTCACATCGTAAGTATCGTCAGTGAGATTTGCTCCCAAGTCTTCTTGACATCAACCTGTCCATTATGCCTTACGATATATCCGTCCAGCATCAGCTAGCCAACTCTGTAGTTTGAACCCTTGATGTCAGAAGGATGAAATATCTGTGGAAGATACCTTCCCAAACAGAAATGAAGTTTTACCAAATATCTTCTCTCATATAGTTTGGTTTATGTGTCACTTCACCAACCGATTCAGTTACTTCATCAATAAAATGGAGAGAATAATGCCATCTACTTCCCAGGATTACTGGGAAGATCACATGAGATAACATTTGCAAAGTGCTTTGCAGCCCATTAATGCTTATAAATGCTAGCTCTTAATATTATGCCCTCCCAAGAAGGCAGAAGATTAATTGGGCATGCGCCCCATCTCCAAGAGTTTAAAGAGCTGCCATGTTTTTTTGTATTGTCCTTATTTCAACTATCTCCATGTAGCTGCCACTTGTTCTACTGGCACTATGTCACCCTGTGGTCCCTAGTAGCCCATCGCCAGCACTTCCTCATGTCTGGAGTATAATGTTCTCAGTGCTGAGAAATTCTATAGTAACTTCTGCTTTGTTGAAGGATGACGCCATCATATTCCATGAAGGTTTGGGCTTGTTTTAGCCAACTTTAATTCTTTGAAATCATAGAAATGGGAAAAAAAAAAGGAAAAGAAAGAAATAAAAGAAAAAATGGGAGCAACTTGCAGCAGATTTGATCCTTTTCCCCACTTGTAGCAGTCAGGCCACAGTACTTATCCTCCCACCCCTCACCAAACAGCAGGAGTTCAGAAAGCAGAGAATCCCACAACCCATTCTAAATCCAATTCTTAGTAAATTACAGCTGGAATCTAAGTTATCCCACAAAGGAGTTTGATCATGTTCAATGGCGTTCTGTTGCTGCAAAAGTAGTTTTTCACTAAGGAAAAGAAGATTGGAGAAGAGATTAAGGAAGGCATCGGCCCCCTTTCTGTAGAGAAATTAGGCGTTATGGGTATCCACAGTACAAGTACTATGTCAAACATGAAATCTTTATCATTTTGCTTTCTGGTCTTTCTCCATTATTAGGAAAGGTTCCCTGTGTTGGGAGATTGTACTATATCCAAAAAGAGAAAGCAAAAAGCATCAAAAAAAATTTTTTTTCCTAATCAGTGAAAGAATCAGTCACCCAGTAGGTATTTATCTCCCAGTACGTCAATAAGCATTTATTAAATGCTTACTATGTACCAGTCATGCTAATGGTGCTGGTAGAAAGAAAGGTAAAAGATAGTCCTTGTTGTCAAGGAGCTCATAGTCTAGTGAGGAGACAGATGCAAACCGTTGTATAGAAACAAACTACAAGTGACAAAAAATTGAAATGATTACACAGGAAAGATACTGGCATCAAGAGTGGATTGCATAAATTGGAATTTAAGCTGGAACTTGAAGGAAGCAAAGGAGGAAATGAAGGAATTAGAGGGGGAGGGAGAGTCCCCCAGCCTGACCAGAGAAAATGTCCAAAGCAGGGAGTCAGAGCATCTTGTGCATGGAACAGCCAGGAGGCCAGTGTCCCTAGACTGAAGAACACATGGGGATGGGGTAAGCTGTAAGAAACCTAGAAAGATGGGGAAACCAGAACCAGAATATAAAGGGCTAGAAAAGAAAGAAAAAAGGAGAGGAAGAAGGGAGGAAGGATGAAAGAAAGGAGGGAGGAAGGAAGGGATGGAGAGAGGAGGGAAGGAAAGAAAGAAGGAAAAAGGAAAAGAGGGAGGGAGGGAGGAAGGAAGAACATGAAGGGGAGAGCGAGGGAGGGAAGGCAAGTAGAGAGATTTCAGAAAGTAGCAATTCACTTACTTCCTACCCTCAAACTGCACAGGAAAGTGAAGAGAAATGTGGCTGAGGATGATTCAGGGTTGTAAATACTAATATACCATGATTTTATGAAATTTTTATTAAGAGCTAAGAGCAAAGTATAGTAAAGTATTCACAGAATTCATCTGGAAAACTGGAATATATTTACATGTAAATGATGTGAATGGAATAATGAGGACTTGGGGACTAAGGAAGCAAATTCAATTACATTTAGAAAATAGATACCCAAGTCCAGCACCCAACGTTGGAAAAATCTGATAGCAGCTCTAGACTTAAGATCTGAATACTTTCCATTAAACCTGATTTCCCGGGATAGGATCAGTACTGTAGTAATAAAGATCTTGACTGGCAGTGTGGTTTAGTCAATAGAGACTACCTTGCCATCAGGAAATCCTGGTCTGTGACCCATATTGACTATTTGGTCCTAGACAAGTGACTTAAACTCTCAGTACCTGAGGCTGTGCTCCAGAATTCTAATTTTTTCAGAGCATTTACTAATTCATCTTACTGGAGAGGATTTCCTGACCTGCAGTTACCTACATCAGTGACAATACAGAGCAAATATACATTTTGGGTTTTTTTTTAATTTATTTTATTTTAAAAACCAATAGAATAAAGGAAAAACAGAAAAGCAAAATAAAACAGAACACAACATTGTCTTGTGCCCAGCAGAATCGGGAGGATTAAAATTATATTATAATAATAGTAGAAGAAATTATATTCATTAGTGTCTATCTTTGCTTCCTTGCAGATCTTTCCTTGTTCTTTGTTTCTGCTGTGTACTTTTTTAACTTTATTTTATTACTTTATTCTTTAATACTTTATTCTTCCCCCACCTCCCCCAAACAAGCTATAAGCACAGGCATATTTATTAGTATAGGTGATATATAATGTAGGCTTCTCACTTAATTGAATCTTTCAGTTTGACTTTGTCTAAGATCAGTGATTCCTTTTTTTTCTAACAAGTTCTACTACTTAATCTTGTAGTGTGTGTATATATATATATCTTCTTTCCTATCCCTGGTCACTCTTCTGCTTTAATTCTTCTCCTTAACCTCCCCCTGATCATGGATCTCTCCCTTGTCTTCTTGCTCTGTGCTTCTCTTTGCTTCCTTTTCTTCTCATCCTTTTCCCTTTATTTCTTTAGTTTTTGGAGAGTTCTATGCCCTTCATGGTATATATGTAGTGTTGCCTAGTTAACCCATTCCTGGTGTGAGTAGGTTATTAGAACTATAAACCCTCCTTCCCCCTGTAATGCCCCTGTGTCTACTCTTTCGAGTGAGATCAAACCTAACTCTGCCCCATTCTTTCTTTTGAACTACCAATTACTGATGTCACTCTTAAACCTGTGATATACATTTCCACATAAAAACCAATTTGTCCATGGTAAGTTCCTTGAAATTGGTCTTTCATATATTGGTTCCTATATGTTAAATTTTCTTTTGAGTTCAGGTTTGGTTGAAAGAAACTTCTGAAAATCTGCAAGTTCATTGAATGTCCTTTTTCCTTCTCCATTTAGTATTATGAATAATTTTGCTGAATATGATATTTTTGGCTACAGGCTTAGTTCTTTTGATTGCTAGTTTATATGATTCTAGGACCTATGCTTTTCTATTGTGGCTGCTGATAAGTATTGTACAATTCTAATTGTAGTTCCAGTATATTTGATTTATTTTTTTCATGTTTCTTACAACATTTTCGCTTTGATCTGAGGGTTTTGAAATTTGGCAATAATATTCCTATGTGTTTTCCACAAAGGATGCCTTTGATATGGTGATTGGATTTTTTTTTTTCCCTTTTCTATTTTCTCCTCATGTCCTATCATTCCGGGACAATTTTCTTGGATTATTTCTTGCATTATTGTCTTAAGACTTTGTTTTTGGTCACAGCTTTCAGGTACTGCAATTCTTATATTTTCTCTTCTTGATCTGTTCTCTAGATCTGTTTTTTTTTCTTATAAGATGTTTCATATTTTGTTCTACTTTTTCATTCTTTATATTCTGTTTATTATTTCTTTATCTCTTATAGCTTCACTGGTTTCCCCTTGCCAATTCTAATTTTCAAAAAGTTATTTTCATCTTTAAGACTTTGTATCTCCTTTTCTAGTTGGTTAACTTTTTTTTTCATAATCTTGTTTTTATTGGATTGTATTTTAGTTTTTCCTCTGTGTTTCTCATTTTTTTAAAATTCTTTTTTGAGTTCCTTTATAAATTCTCTCTGGGCAGGCAGTCACTTAATTTTACTTACTCTTTGGGGTAGAAGAAGCTTTTTTTTTTTTTACTTCAGTGTCCTTCTCTGAAGATGAACCCTGATCTTCTCTATTTTCATAATAAATTGGGTACTTTCTTCTTTGCCAGTTCATTTTTTTAATGAAAAATATTAGTGTAAGCCCCTCTAATTGTGGGGTGAGGGGATGGAGCCTCTAGCTTCACATCAGCTCTCCTTTCTGAACTGAAACCCCAAATCAAAAACTCCACCCTCTTGCTAGTGCCAGCTCCAGTACTTCTGTACTTCTGGTGTGCTGACTCCTTCCTATCCCAGGCCAGGTCTCTACAGCACAGCTGAACAAGATGATCCTCCTGATCAGCAGAGATTCACTCAGTGTTTCTGAACTCAGACTCCCAACTCTGAATGCAGTGAGGGAGATGAAAGTTCTTATGGTTCCTAGTGAGGTTCCCACCAAATCTAGCTAGCCCCAGGGTTCCCCACTTAGAGTTTCTGCAGAGGTGATCTGAAGGTATTTCTACTTCATACTGGTTAATCTCTGTTTGGGGTCTTTCTTTGGATTTTCTTGGGTTGTACCACTAGTTCCCTTGTTCTGCCCCAGATTTTTCACTGGTTTATGTTTTCTCTTAGATAAATACATTTGTTCTGTTTGTGGGGAAAATTTGGACAGCTTGAAATTGAGTGACCAACTCCACCATCTTCCCAGGATTTCTCCCACTTATATACATTTGTTCATATTCAAGTCTTTTTCAATATTATTTTTTTCCCTTTTTTGCCTGCAGTCATAAATAGTAAGTGACAGAACCTGCTTTGGTAGTTAAATTCTCAGACCTCCAAATCCAACCTTTGGTCTATTGTATACACCGAATAGTGGTAAGAGCAAGGATTTGAACACTGCTATTCTTGGTTCCAAGTCTAGTAATAATCTACTATGCAGTTAGGAAGCTATTGTAGTGGTTCAAATGAGAATGGATGAGAGCTATCCAATCTATCATGGTAGCTGTATTATTAGGGTAATAATCAGCAAGAATTGTTAACTAATCAAATGTAAACACTGAGGCATCAGAGATCCCTCAAGTTACTTTACAGATGCAGCCCTTGGTAGAAATCTACATGCAAGAAGCAGGTATAGAGGAAAGAATTATGTTTTGTTTTGGTCGTGTTGAATTTGAAATGCCTATTAATCCAGATGGAGTGGCCCAGTAGGCAGTGGCTGTTTTTGAACATATTATTTATGAAGTGAGTTTAGGAGTAGTTTTATAGATCTGAGAGTCATCTTTGTATAAATGCTACTTGTACCTCTAGGGGAAAACATCTCCAAAGTAGGGCAGAGGAAAGATTGGGAGGAAGAGCAAGATTCTCTTCAAAGAATTATTAATCGAATCATTTAATGTGGATATGGCTAACTTTGAAAATCATATATCACAGAATCTCAGAGTTGACAGTTCCCCTCAAGGGCATACCATCCAACTTATACTTGCACAAAAATGTTTCAACATGATACCCAACACTCAATTGTAGCCCTCCAGAGAGAACAAATCTGTTTTTTCCTGAAGTGGCTCATTCCACATTGAGGCCAGTCCATTTGCTTGGAAGTTATCTCATATTGAGGTTATTGATATTTAATAGTCCTATTATTAATTATTAATATTCTTATTAACCTTTCTATGAACTATTATCATTATTTAGAGAGAAATTTTCTCAACACTTCTTAATTAAAATCCTATTGCATACAATGGATGCTGATTTCCAGAAATAATTTTATACCATGCTTCATTTCAAATCAGTCTAGTCAAACTGATGCATTGTTGGTGGAGCTGTGAACGGATACAGCCATTCTGGAGAACAATTTGGAGCTATGCTCAAAAAGTTATCAAACTGTACATACCCTTTGACCCAGCAGCATTTCTATTGGGCTTATATCCCAAAGAAATCATAAAGGAAGGAAAGGGCCCCACATGTGCAATAATGTTTGTGGCAGCCCTTTTTGTAGTGGCTAGAAACTGGAAATTGAATAGATGCCCTTTTCAGGGGCATTCAGAGAATGGCTGAATAAATTATGGTATGTGAATATTATGGAATATTATTGTTCTGTAAGAAATGACCAGCAAGATGATTTCAAAGAGGCTTGGAGAGACTTACATGAACTGATGCTGAGTGAAATGAGCAGAACCAGGAGATCATTATACATGGCAACAACAGTAGTATATGACGATCAATTCTTATGGACATGGCTCTCTTCAACAATGAAATGCTTCAAACCACCTCCAATTGTTCACTGAAGAAAACCATATACACTCAGAGAGAGGGATGTGAAATGTGGACCACAACATAATATTCTCATACTCCTTGGTTGATGTTTGCTTACATTGTGTTTCCTTTATCTGATATATCTTTTATGTAGATAAGATTTTTCTTGCACAACAATGACAAGTTTGGAAATATGTATACATATATTCGATTTGCCAATATTTTAACATAATTAACATGTAGTGGATATCCTGCCATCTAGGGGAGGGGTGGGGAGTTGGGGGGAAAAATTTGTAACGGAAAGCTATGTAAGGGTTATTGTTGAAGAATTACCCACACATATGTTATGCAAATAAAATAAAATAAAAAAATAAATCAGTCTAGTCAAGACAGTGAAGATATTAGAAGTGATCATGGAAAGGACTGAATACCAGTAATTTGTATATCTGACATTTCTATAGAGTTTTCAAGTTCACATCTCATTTGGCTCTTACAACCTTGTGAAATAGCTATGGTTAGTTCTATTTTACAGATGAGAAAAATAAGATACAGAAAACTTATCAGATATGCATATGATCACATAGCTTAGAGGTGGCTGAAGTGGGACTGCTTCTGAATGAATGAAGCAATATTTCACAGAATCAAAGAGCTTTTTTTGCATTCCTTTAAAGTCCTCAGGAGGACTAAGACTGGTGTTGTGTAGTCAGAAGAATGTAGGTCAAATCCTACTTTTATCTCTTTCTAGGTGTTTGTCCTTTGACAGGTCACTTCATTTATTTGAGCCTCAGTTTAAGGGACGGGGGAGAGGAGGACAGACTGTGAACTTCAATGTCTAATCTAATTCCATATCTATTAAAATTTGCTCTTCCATCTCCCATCTACTAAGGAATATACTCTTACTGGCCTCTGATATATGTCAGAGCCCAGAGAACCCCAGTAGCACCATGGACAGCCACTGAGAAACTTCCATCCCTCATAAACTACATCTTCACAGGTGTTAACAAATGATAACATTTTCTCCTGCACTATTACTGTATTCCACTCCAGTTTCTTTTAATTAGCAAAAAAGATTCCATTTTTCACTTTTGGAAAATGTAATTAAACACCTGAATTCAGCCAGTGCTACTGCTGATTACAGTAATCTCATGTCATCTGTAGTTCCTCTGAAATATTATTGCACTACTGGGTAAATGGCTGAGAAATAGCCCAAAGTAACACTTTTTTTTTCCTGTGTTGTAAGTATAACAAGCTTCCTGCTACAACACTGTGTCTTGATTAGACTACTATATTCTCTGATCTTCCAAAGCCTAAAATGTGCAGTACATAAATGGGTTTTATCTTATTACATTTGGCAGCCTTTTCTTCCTCCTAAATGAATAATTCCTTACAGGTGTCTATAAGATCTTTCAATTGGGTACTTAAATCATGCGAATCAGAAATCTTGTTAAACTTTGAAGACCCTTTATCTAGGCAACTTTTAAGCACCTGGAAAATGGAGAGATTTTCATAATTGCCCAAACTGAATGGGTTTTTAATGTCATTCCTTGGAGAAAGAATAAGACTTATTTCTGGGAAATATGAAAAGGGCTTTGGTGCTCCCTTTTATGTCGACTTTAATTCTTGATATAGATAACTGAAAGGGCTTATGAGGGCTGGGTTCTAGTCTTTGTCTGGGCCACTAATTGGATTCAAGAGTCTGAGGAAATCACTCAACTTCTGAGTTCCTATTTTCTTCATTCTACAATGAGGGGGTTTGTGTGAGCTGAAAAATTCATAGCTATCATTCTCTAATCCTAAAATCATCCACTCTCCTGTAGCTTCTTCATATATGACCTGATTTGACCCTCTGGGGCCAAAAGAACTAGCCCCAAAGCATGATTGTCTTTTAAATATATAAAATCCCTGAAATGGGGGTTAGATCCCACAGCCCTAAGGTCCCTTTTAGCTCAGTAAGACCATAAACTATGAACTCTTTTCCCTCTTCTCTCTAGTTTCAATGGATCAGTCATTGACTCCAATATCTCTTGTTGTTGTGTTTTGTTTTAGTGTTCTTGTTAAACTTGTGGCTCTTTTGCTGATTTGAAAGTCAATTGTTCCCCTATTGTGTTCTTATATCCTGTCGGCATTTCTTAAGTATATGCAAGAAATAATGAGTACTGGGATTACAAAAACAAAAGTGAAAATGTTCATGTCCTCAAGAAATTCACATTTAAATGAAACTGTCTTTAGGTCTCATGAATCTAGTGGATTAAAAAAAAAATCAGTTAGCAAGCACATATAACCTATATCAGATTGCTTGCTATCTTGGGGAGAGGGAAGGGAAGGAAAGGGGCCAGAAAAATTTGGAACTCAAAATGTTACAAAAATGAATATTGAAAACTATCTTTCCTTGTAAGGAGAAATGCTATTGAGTGAAAAAAAAAATCAGTTACTTAGATCTTTATGCTCTTTTAAAGTCCTGTATTAAACTTGTGAAGTTCTAGGTCAGAAACTTGTATTGAAAGTTGTGTAACTCTGGATATATCAATAACATTCTGAGTTTCCATTTCCCCCTCTTTAAAATTGAGAAATTCTAGCATCTACCTCCCAGGTTTGTTCGAAGGATCAAATAAAACAATTTATTAAAAAGACTTTGCCAATATAAAGGATCAAGATTAATATTAATAATCAAGTTACTGTAAACTCTGAGATTCTGATCCTATGATGATCATTATTATTGATCAAAGGATAATGATACTTTTGCTTAAACTTGTAAATATACCAACTTTTACTCAAATAAGCGGTTTTTAATGTAGAAAAAACAATTCAGTAATGTCCTTTCATTCTGAAAGAACAAATTAAAATCTTCTGTTTTATCTGCTTAAAATATATTTAATATCTTCCTCCAAGTTGTCTATAGGTCCTGCTGTTGGAAAAAAATTGGTACATTTGTTCATAGGGCATTGCTTTCTGTATAGCTACCAGTGACTGACTTGAGTGAAGGATCTTCTTTGAAAGTTTGCTATTTAACATCTCCTATATAACTAGTCCTACAGCGGTCTTTCCTATTTTCCTTTCTTCTTCATCGTGGTTGAGTCTTTTGTGGGCAGCTTAGAAATTTTCACTTATCTGACCTCATCATGGGACTGCCTTTGATTCGAGAAGTGCTATTTTATTGAGTCAAGACAATGATGTTGTTGGTGTTTACTTTAACCTCATTTTGTTGTTCAGTCTTTTTAGTCCAGCTCCACTCACCATGACCTTATTTGAAGTTGTCTTGGCAAAGGTACTGGTATGGTTTGCCATTTCCTGCTCCTTTTCTAAATGAGCAATCTGAGGTGAACAGGTCTGTGTGACTTGTCTTGGGTCACACAGTTAGTGTCTGTGCTCATATTGGAACTCAGGTCTTCTTGAAACCAGGCCCAGTGCTCTATCCATTGAGCTACCAGGTGCGTTTTCACTCCTCATAACTTTCAGAACTGACCACAGGAAGTCCTCTGTCCATCCTGATTTATTCAGTTGATTACATGATTGATTCATTTTAAAAATTAGCAGCAAGGAAACATGACTGCTATCCTACACAGAAACAGCTTTTGAAAAGTGTCTTTTTCATTAATAGAATAGTTCT
Source organism: Myrmecobius fasciatus (assembly GCA_023553655.1). NCBI lineage: Eukaryota > Metazoa > Chordata > Mammalia > Dasyuromorphia > Myrmecobiidae > Myrmecobius > Myrmecobius fasciatus. The sequence continues at coordinate 451,850 of JAJPUD010000573.1, forward strand.
TGGGGACTTGAGTACTGGAAAGCCTTTTTAAGGCGTCAATTTGTTTCACAAGATTATTATTATTAATATTTTTACTGGACCTGTAATTTCTCTGATGTAGAGAACTCTTCTCTCTCTTTTTCTCAATTGCAGTGCTCCTTTTTCTCTTCAATTTGTATTCTTAGAGATTTACTCAGCATACACTGAAATGTTCCATGACTTGTGTAGGGTTACACAATCAGAAGCGGAATTTGAACTTGGTCTTCCAGGCTCAAAGGACAGTTTTTAGTTCAAGAAAACAGATGGCTTCTTCTGCATGAAAGATTTAATACAAAGATACTTTGACAGAACATTTCTCTCTCTCTCTCTCTCTCTCTCACTCTCTCTCTCTCTCTCTCTCTCTCTCTCTCTCTCCTCTCTCTCTCAGTGTTTCTCTCTTTTTCTCTTCTCTCTGTCTCTTTCTCTTTCTCCTTCTCCCTCTTTCTCTCTCTTCCCCTCATCCCTCCCCTGTTTCCCTCTCCTCCCATCCTTCCCTCTTAACACTGGGGAGAGTTTGATGTAATCATTGTGTTTTAATTAAAAGAAGACCGTAATAACATCAATGTACGCTTTGCATTTTCCAGTGTTTATAGTCACAGGTATTCTCTGTTTACTCCCTACTCTCCTCCTTATCTGTTGCCATAGAAACCTCTTCTCCACAGCAGGGAAAGCAGGTACTGTCTCTGCTTCCCGTCGGGAACCAAATGTCCCAGGCCATGGGGAACAGTTTGTGCTGACTCAGAGATACAGATTGTCTGAGAGCCTGGAAAAACAGAGCCTGGGATATCTATTCCTTGGCTTATCCTCTCTCCTCCCCTCTACTCTCTTTCTCTCCTTTTTTTCTTTTCTTCTCCCCCTTTTCTCTTCTTTACTTCCCTCCTCTGCTTCCTCATATCCTCCCCACCCCTTATTTTTCCTCTCTGTTGCCTACTCATATTTTCTCTCATCCCCCTCCCTTCTCTTTCCAGTTCTCCTCCCTTCTCTCACCCTCTTTTCTCCCTTTACTTTTCTCTCCTTTCTGCCTTCATCTTTTCTCTCTTTCCCCCTCCTCAATATGATATTATATCAAACAACAGTCATTCCTCAGTCATCATGAGGGGCTTCTGTGTGCCAGTTGACAGAATGCTGGACCAGACTTCAGGAAGTCCTGCATCCCGGACCCATCTTTGGCACGTGTTTGACTCTGGACAAGTAACTTTGCCCTTCTGTATTCTAATACTCTAAACTTCCAATGAGATACCAACCTGCATTGTTGGTAGGAGTTTCCTTTTCCAGTAATTCTAGGAGTATCCAAACTAGGACTACTACTATTTAAAATTATTGTTTTAAAATGTAAAAACCATTTGTATCGTGTGAGAGGGCCACACAAAAAAAGAGGCAGGGCTGGATTTGGGCCACAGACCATAGTTTGCCTACCCCTAGTACTAATGAAATTAGAGATCCTTTCCCTGTCTTTTCCTGAGATATAAACAGAATACACAGCCCAAAGTGAAACAATCTCTGCCCTTAAGGAACTTGCACTCCAATGGGAAGACACAACATATAGAAGGATAGATGGATGAATAGATATTTATGAGTATGGTATGTCCCAGGAGTGAGATTTGCTGCAGAGGAAGACACTGTCATTCAAAGCAGAGTTGAAATCAAAGGTCTTGAGTTCAAATGTTGACTCTATCTGTGATTTTGAACATTGGTGTCCTCATCTGTAAACTGAAAGGTTTGATTTGATCAATTGATCTACAAGAAAGATTTCTTCTAGCTTGTTGATTCTCTGAATTCCCTGTTGTAGTATGAATCTTAACCCTTTCCTATCTGCCCCAGCCATCTCCTCTGTTGTCATAATAATGACATTGACATAGGGGAAGATTGTAGAATTAGTGCTGGAAAGAACCTGTGAGGTATTTTAAAGTTAAGTCCAATGTTTACATCTGCAAACAAATAAATTCTTAAGAATCTCCAAACTGTAACAAGCCCAAAATGAGTCAAACAATTATTGGGAAAGAATCATTTCTAAAAGCAAAAGAATTGATCCTCTAGCTTTCCTCTGTATCCCCTGTACTCAGCAGAGTGTCTGACATATAGTGATGTGGGAAAGAAGGGCATAAGCATTTGTATAGTGCCTACTATATGCCAGGCAGTGTGCTAAGTCCTTTACAAATATTATCTCATTTGATCTTCACGATAACCCTGGGAAGGAGGTGCTATTATTTTTCCCCTTTTGCATTTGAAAAAACTGAGGCAGACAAAGATTGAATGACTTTTCCAGGTTCTAGGTACTACAGCAAGTAATTACATGAGAAATTATATGAACTCAGGTCTTCCTGACTCCAGGCTCAGCACTCTATATATCATGTAATATAACTATGTTTAATAAACTCTTAATAAGGTTATATAAAAATTGGGATACTAATTCACTGTTGGCTGAGTTTTGAACTAATTTTACCATTCTGTGGAGTAGTAATTTGGAACTGTACCCAAAGGGAATGCTCTTTAATTCAGCAATCCCAAAGAGATCATAAAAAAGGGAAAATGACCTACATGTACCAAAATATTTATAAGTAACTTTTTTTGTGGTGGCAAAGCCTTGGAAATTGAAAGGATTCCCATCAATTGGGGAATGGATGAGCAAATGGTGGTGTATGAATGTCACGGAATATTATTATTCTACAAGCCATGATAAGCAGGTAGATATCAGAAAAACCAGGAAAGACTTACATGAAGTGATGCTGAGTAAAGTGAGCAGAACCAGGGAGAACATTGTACACAGTAACAGCAATATTGTGTGATGATCGTTCATGATAGATTTAGGTCTTCTCAGCAATACAGTGATCCAAAACAGTTCCAAAAAACTTGTGATTGAGAATGCCATTTACATCCAGAGAAAAAAATATGGAGTGTGAAAGCAGATTGAAGCATACTGTTTTCAATTTTTTCATTTTTTTGTTTCTTTTCTTTCTCATGGTTTTCCCCTTTTGTTCTGAGTCTTCTTTCACAACATAGCTATTGTTGAAATATGTTTAACATAATTTTATATGTATAATCTTATATCAGATTGCTTGTTGTCTTGGAAAGGGGAAGGAGAAAAATTTATAATTCAAAATCTATCAAAAATGAATGCTTAAAACTATCTTTATAAGTAATTGGAAAAAAATATAATATTATCAAAGGGGAAAAAAACCAACCCTTAATAAATCCTCTTTGACTGACAGACTGACTATATGTAGCCTTTACTTGAAGATTTTGAGGACAGAGCATCTACTGCTCTTTTCACTTGTGGGTAGAGAGAAAGGAACTCATGGAAATAGTAACTTGGCTCATCTGAAGCTTCCTGATTCTTGTTGACCAGACTGGATCTGGCCTCTAACCTGTGGGGTGGCTGAGCTGAACAAAGTAGGCTAGAGACAAGAAAATCAGGAATCAAACAAAAATTTAATGTAAGAGTGATGAAAATGCTTTCAAATGGAAACCCTTGCCTCTCCACTCCTCGAGGAAGAGGGCTTATCATGCTGGGGCTAAGGCAGGGCTCATATACATAAAAAAACCACAATGAGACTGGACTACCACACAATCATTCTTAGTTCTTAAGTAGCAGTTCCCTCAGCAGCTCATGCATGGAAAATGCAGGCATTCCCAAATCCTAGGGGAACAGTTTTCAAGTTGATTGTTCAAGTCTTAAGAGTCATTGAGCCTTCTGATTGTTCAGCAGGGTTCAAATCCATAATTACTGTGGTGGAAACAGGAGTGTAGTACCTGGTTTGGTTCACTTTTCAGTTACCAGAAACAAGGATTGTGAGCATGTCAAGAATGATGGATGGATTTAAGCTGAAGCACGTAACCTGCTTCTGGCCCTCAGGGTCAGAGGATATAAGGGAAACTCCAGAAAATCTAAATAGTTGTTTAAAACCATATAAATTTCTCAGTGCTGGCCAGAGCAATAAACTTTACCGAGAGCATGATCTTCCAGAATGCAAAAGATTGTTGTTATACCAAAGTCCAGACTCAGCCTGATTTCTGGGTCTTAGCTCTGGGAAATAAGAGATCTCCAAAAATCTTGACATCCTGAAAGGAAAGTCAATTCTGTATATTTGTAGCCATGAACCTTGTATATTTCATGATCACTCTCTTTCACAAACACTGGATTATTTGGCTAAATTGTGTTTCAAGCATTGAGGAATTTGGGGGAAAGAGTGATGTTTGGATGTCTACATCCCAATTCGTGTCTTTTCTGATTATCATGTAACACTGGGTGAATTACTATCTGGTAGACAAAGTATAATGTTTACCAGTTGGAAAATATCAATGGGAGTTGCTGAGACTGAATATGAATCTAGCAATCAGATATTTGCTTATAACAATAATAGATATGTATATAACCATTTAAAGGTTGCAAAGATATTTACGTAGATTATCTCGGAGAACAGTGCCTGGAATATATTAAGTGATTTATTTTTGATTTGATGACTGAAATGATTTGGCCCTCACCAAAACACTTGAGGTACTTATTCTAAGACAATAATCCCCATTTTACTAATGTGTCCAGTGAGTCTAAGAGCATAAGTGACTAGCCCCTGACTCCCAGCCCTACCACACTATTCAGCTCATGCTATATTTCAATTGACTCCATATATTCTATTTTGCAGAGAGTCAGCATGGTGTGGTGGATAGAAAGCCAGCCTGGAAGTCTGAAAGACAGAATCACAGAACTTGAGAGGTGCAAGGGCTCTCAGTATTCTTCTAGTCAACTAATTCATGAAAGGACTCACCACTAGAGCATCTCTCTGCCTCTGTCATATACCACCTATGTGCCCTTGACCAAGGCACTCATCTCTGAATACCCAGGCAATTCTCTGAGGCTAAATGGCAAACCACTGGCTAATTCCCATTTGTGTAAGGAATATCCCCACCAGGTGGTCACTATACCAACCAAAAATTAGTCTGAGCCCTGTCCCAGCTTCTCCCCTAGCCCAATGCCAATGACATTGACCAACCCAATTGAAATCATTGTTCACCTGCATTATATTAATATACTCTCAATTGGTCTTCTTGCTTCCCCTTGTCTGTCTTTTTTCAAATCCTTTTTTCACACAATTACCTAAAGAACCATCCTAATGTACAAAGCTGACCTATCATTGGAAATCTCAATGTACTTTATCATCCAGCCTTATTACTTCCACTTCCTTCATACCCTCTGCTCCACTGATTGATGGAAACTTGTCCACATGGCCATTTGGTGAGGAAAACTTCTCGTTTCCCACCTGAATCCACTCATTTTGGAATTCTTTGACTTCTCCATCCCCCTCCTCAGCCACTACTTTTTATCTTCCTTTTGTATGTCATCTTTCCTCATTAGATTATAAGCTCTTTGAGGGCAGGCCTTATCTTTTTTTTTTTTTTTTGCTTTTGTGTTTTAAGCACTTACCACAGTGCCTGACCCATATTGAGAGCTTAATAAATGTTGATTGGTTGATTATTGACTATCATTCCACTATTCTAAAACCATCTGTGAGTCCCTATCGCTTATAAAAGAAAATTCCAAATTTCTAGCATGACATTTAAGAACCTATTAAATCTCACTCTACATTCTCCCCCCCCCCCCCCGTTGGTTCGGTCGCCCGGGAGTCCCAACAAACTGGATTTTTTTCTGAATAGTTCAATGCTCTTCCCAGACATAATATGTTAATGTCCATTCATAGATTTTTCATGATTTTGGGAAAGCATGCTGAGCTGCTTTCCCAAAAACTCTTTAACCCAATTGAGATTTTTATCATCATGACATTGGTGTGAAGTTTAAATGATAATTTTTGTAGTGCTTTGTGAATTGTACAGTGTTATATAAGCATCAGCTATTACCATAATTGGGAAGGCTTAAAATTTTATCAAGTACAACAGTAGTAATAGTTAACATCTAATGAGTAAATATCTCTGAAGCACAAATGTAACTTTCCTTCCATGCCATATGTCACATGAGCACAAAGTTGGCAAACAAATATAAAATGTCACTTGAAAACTTAAAAAGTCAATCTCTCTCTGAAAATGAATCCTGTTGTTTATATCATATCTCCCGATTATATCCTAACTATTTCCTTACATTTGTGTAGCATCTCCTATGCCTTGAATCCAGTCCTTTCTCCTGTTCCCCAAATCTTCCCCTTCCTATAGGGCTTATGTAGCCTAAGCGGTACTTCCTCCCGGAACTGAGCCCTGGTTCCTCCTGCTTAAAACATTTTCTCCTTCCTTAAATTGTCCTTAGCTTTTCTGTGCTCTTATTTTTACCATCACCATTAGAATTAGAATATTAGAAAATAACCTTTGAAGGTTATCATCTTTGTATCATTTGCACTGTTATAATGTCTAGTATGTAGTAGGTGCTTAATAACTGCTTATTCATATGTTGTATTTGCTTGACTGTGTATCTCTTGTGTTCTGTGAATAGATTGTAATCTTTTTGAGGGAAGGAACTATTTCTTTTTTCTTTGTATTCCCCAGTACTGGCACAGTATGTTGCACCCAGGGGATAAATAAATGCTGCTTGGTTTAATTCAATTGAATCTGTCCTTTATTAGCATCATATTTTTTTTCCTCCCATCATCCACACTCAGTGATGGACTCGACCACCTTTAAGTGACTTAATTAGTGCTTTTTTATTTTGGTTGTTGTTGGACCTTGGCAACCAGCTGTCCAATTGCACCACAAGAGTCAGTCGCAGCATGTCCCAGTATGGTGTTAGCCCCAAAAAGAAAGGAACCCAGTCATCATGTGGCTTAAACCCAAGCAGTTCCATGATGTCTCTTATGACCTGCATCTCAGGCATGGGTGCTGTGTTGGTTTCCTTGGCAGAATGGACCTTCTTGCCCTTTCCAGACTCTGTAGCAACTCCTACACTCTGCTAAAAGCAAGGCTCTATTGGAGGTCGTCTGAACCCATGTTGGCTCAGTGTCAGAAGGAACATTCTAGCAACCAGGACCATCTCATAGCTTCTTAATGGCACTGGGCTTTAGAAATATAATTATAAAATTAAGACTGTCATGGTTTCATAAATTTAGAAGTGGAAGGGTAAATCCAACCCACTCATGGCACAGATGAAACTGAGTGAAAAAGTTAAATAACTTGCCCAGACTCACACAGTTACTATATATCTGAGGTAAAATTTGAATCTCAGTATTAATGACTCTTATGATTATTTACTTGTACCACAATTTCTCAAAAAGTGTTCTTTGGATGCCCGAAGGTTCCCAAGACCCTTTTAAACCATCTTTAAGACCAAAATTACTTTTCGAACAATACTATTATTTATCTATTAAAATACTTCCCTTTTCCAGCTACAAAGTTTTGGGCGGTCAGATTCCTCATTTACTTCATCCTTTTGGATAAAATAAATAAATATAATAAATATTAGTAAATAGCACATTTCAACATATTGACCTTAGAAGCTGATATAGGAATCCAGATATGAGGAAGTCTTCCATTAAGTCACATCATAAAGCAACTTGAAAAATATATAAAATGGCACTCTTCTCATGAATTTTCTTTTTTAGGAAATATAATTGTTTTTAACATTTGTGAAGATGTAATGTCTTTAACATTATTTTAGATGAACAAATAAGTATTTTTAAATTGGTAACTTTTATTTTGTATAAAGTATCACTAGATATAATCCACATAGTCAAATCTCTTGGAAGAGATGGACTTTAATAATTTTTAGTGCATAATAGAGTACAGAAACAAAAATATTTGAGAAGTGCTAAATTAGCCCACCCTGCTATGTGTAAAAGGAAGAGATTGGATCTGGTTATGTCTTTTTATGCAAGTCTATCAGTTCATGATTGTGTGATGGTTTCAAAAGTGACAGTGCCTGTAGACTTTTTGATCATAGCTTTCCAAGTGATTTTGTTATATGATGGGTAAAAGAGCTAGTCCAGCCAACCTCACATTGACCCACTTCTCTATAAACTGTGTGACCTTCCAAGTTATTTTCTCTCTCTGAGGTCTTAGTTTCTGTGTTTCTAAAATAATAAAACCTGAAAGTTCCTTCTCACCTGTGATGCTCTGTACTTGTCCGAGAAAATAATTCCTTGCTTTTCTGAGGGGAATAAAAATTCTAGTGAACATCGTTGTTGCCATCTGAACTCCTCTGTACAGACTAAAAGAGTCCTGGCAAGTTTGTTTGCTGTCTGATTGCCCCTCTAGTGGATACCTCCACACACAAATCATATCCCCTACTGATATATAGCTATGAACAAATGATATTCTTTGGGCCTGTTTATCTTTTGTATTGACACAATTTAATAGAGTGGATTTTTTAGAGACAGTATTCACTTAGTGATTTGTTTTTCCTGCCTTGATGGCAATGGGTTTTGTGTCACCTTTGAATATGAATGTGAGGGAGGGATCATTTGTCACAATAAATAGATACATAGTCTCAGGGCTGTGTCTTTTTTTTTTTTTTTAACAGCCCAGTTTTCTGAGCAGCAGCAAGATACAATGAATTTTAAGTTGATCTTGAAGATTGGGAAATCTCTATCCCACCTCTGTTTTTCTGGCCCTCGTCCCCTAACCTCTCATTGTCCCAGACAAGTTTTAATGTGAAGAAGAAACATGTATCTGATGTAGGAAAGGGAATTGCCTCATTGGGAATTCTCTCTCCTGGAAAAAAGAGAATTGTAATTTCTGAATTTGGGAGTTGGAAAAGATGTCCATAGCCATTTGTCCCAACTCCATACGTCCACCAGATCTTCCTGGCTCTTGTCCCCTAATCTCTCATTGTCCCAGACAAGTTTTAAGGTGAAGAACAAACATGGATCTAATGTAGGAAAGGGAATTGCCTCACTGGGAATTCTCTCCCCTGGAAATAAGAGAATCGTAATTGCTGAATTTGGGAGTTGGAAAAGATGTCCGTGGCCATCTATCCCAACTCCATACATCAACCTGATTCCTCCTGCAAAATGCCTTACAAATGAAACATCAGACTGGGCAAAAGCATTTCGTTCCTCACAGAATTTATCTTTAGTTATTTTGACATCAATGGTGATTGTTTTAGGAAATTGAATGAGAAGGCATCGACAAACAGTCAAGATGGAGACGGTGATACGGCCTGAAAAAGTATCAAGAAAGTAACTTTATTGAGAGTAATCATTAAGGGATGACGATGTGGCACAGTGGATGGAGCACCAGGTCTGAATTCAAATGTGACCTCAGACACTTGTTAGCTATGTGTCTCTGGGCAAGTCACTTAACCCTGTTTGCCTCAGTTATCTCCTTTGTACAATGAGCGAAGAGGGAAATGGCAAACTACTCCAGTCTCTTTGCCAAGAAAACCCTGATCGTGAGAAGTAAAAAATGACTAAATAACAAGCAAATTGAAATCATCATAAAACAAGTTTTGTTACTGATTCTTCTGGAGTGTGATTTGGAAACTTTACCAAGAAAACCCCAAATGGGGTCACAAAGAGTCACATATGAGTGGAGTAACTGAACAATAAATAGTTATTATGCAAATGTAATTGTATTAACGTGGAATGTTGCTGCTAATACATTTTATTTAACTATAGGGTATAATGATATGTTGCTTCCAACATATTTTATTTAACTACAGGGTATAATTATTATACCTGTGATTTCACCACAACAAGGAACTCCATGGTGAGAGTCTCTGACCAATATGGTTCTACACCATCTCTGAAATGTTTGAGCTTTATGCCATTGCCCAGGCAAAGGGAATTTCCTCCTGTTAGACTTCTCCATGAAACCGCAGGTCAAGTACCATACATCCCAATGTGTATGAGAATTGGGGAGAGAATATTGGCATTGCTGACTAATCAGCCATCTTCATTTCCCCATCTGTAAGCTTGCAGCGTTGGGCTAAGCGATCTTCAAGTTTCCTCCAAGCTCTAACTGACTATGATCCAGGCCAACAGCCTGTGTAAATAAAGTTAGAAAGTGCAAGTCTGACCATAACAAATTCTCCCGTGCAGGGATCTCAGTGAATCCCTGTAGACTCTGGGTTAAAACAAGAACTAACATCTACGACTCTCCCCAATTTAATTCCTCATGAGATGGCAGCCCTGTTGGTGCTCCTCAGTGTATTTTATGTTCTAGCAAAACTCTAGTGCTTGCTATTCCCAGAATTCTGACTCTGTCTGCCACCTCTGTAAACTGTGTCCCCTGGCTAGGACGTATTCCCTCCTCCCTTCCACCTCTTAGCACAGAGTTTAGTTACAAATCTACAGAATTGATATGTCTCCCTAGCAACAGAGGCTTGTAATCATCAGCTGATCCTCACAACAGTCTGTTCATAATGCCGTGTGGCTCCCTGAGCTGGATTTTATGGAATGAAGCTACCAGGAAAAGGGAAGTTAGAGTTCGGCTTTGCTCTGAGTTCCCACAACATATGCGGGATACTTGGGTGAACTCTCTTCATCCCATTTTAAGAAGGATGTTGATGAGCTAGAGAGTACCCACAGGAGAGTAAGCAGAATAAAAAAGAGACTTATTTATTGTATCTGCTAGGAAGCACCATAGTGGGCAGAGAACTGGTCTGGAGTCAGGGGCTCCAAGTTCAAATCCCGCAGTAAATACTAGCTGTGTGATCCTGGACAAATCCATTTAACTTCTGTCTGCCTCGGTTTCCTCATCTGTAATGGGGTGATTAAGATGAATCACATCTACTTCCTTGGTTTGTTGTGAAGATAAAATGAGATAGCATCTGTAAGGTGCTTACCGCCTTGCCTAGCACTTTGTAAATGTTTGTTTCCTTTGCTCCTTAGAAGCTAAATTGATCTTTGCACGTCTAACCCATGCTAATCCTCCTTTTGAACCCTCTACTAGCTTGATTTCTTTTTCCTGAATAGGACTTGTATTTCCCCATCTCCTCAGACCTTGCCATTGGGACAACTTTTTCCTCCTCTACAAATCCTCGTCTTTCCGCTAAAGACACCACAAAACCTTCTCTACCCATCCCAGTGGCAGACAAGGGTTTCTATCAGCCCCTTCTGGGGAAAGTAGATTGCCTATTTTAACTAATTATTTGGCCAACTCAACCCAAAGTTTGATGCTTTCTACATACTTCAGGAGAACAGGTGCTGTCAGTCGTAAGCTAAATTTCTCTTCCCTGGGACCTCCTTTTAAGCCTCAGCCAATCTGAAATTAATCCGGTTGCCCTGTGAAATATTCCCTCAGGATAATTTTTTTTGCTTGCACTGTTCCTTAATTTTTAAAATGGCTCTTTAACTTGCCACGGGTCCATTTTTGCCTTATTTCTCTAATTAGACTGGAAACTTTCTGAGATGTTCAGTCATGTATCGGACTTCTCCCTTCCCTCTGCACCCCATCACCAGCAGAAGGAAGATCTGGAACCATGTCTTGTACATAATTGGTGCTTTCAAGATATTTTGCTATTTTGATTTATTTCCGTGTTCTGACAACTCGAACATTTATTTTATACGTGAATAATTTCAGAATGTTTCTGTTAGTGATTTGGAAGTGTATTTTTACAGAGGTTGCCAGAATTTTCTATTCCTATTTTCCCCCTAAATGTTATTTTATGGTAATATCACTAACATTAGCAATTCAAATTACTTAAGGCCTTTTGATAATTTTTTTTTAAAGTGGTAGACTTTTTCTGTTTCTAAAATAAACAGCACTTGAGAATTTCAGCCTCTTGGGCATGAATGTTTTGAATATAAATATATGCATAAACATAGACTAGTGGTATTTTTCTCCAGATTTAAATTTGCCTACACATATTTTAAAAGGATGCTTTTCATAACTTAACTGGACTCTGGTTGACTCTCCCAAGACTAAATCTTTGTGTTGATATTCATGTTCAAAACTCTCTGGCTCCAAAGAGGGGCCCCTTCAGAGATTTTAGTATTTAGATGCCCTGGGCCCCTGTAATAGGGACAGATGTGTCAAAAATCAAGCTTATTGTAGTCAGATGGATTCTGTCCTCCCGGAGCTTCAGGGAGAATTTCCTAGATGCCTTCATATATTTGTAGATTTGTTGTAAAGAAGCAGAGTTATCATTATTCTCTCTGCTCTTAGAGGGCACAGCCCTGTCCAATGGGTAGAAACTTCAATGCGTCTAATTGTGTGTTAATAACAGATTTAAACAAATATCTATTAGAACTGTATAAAAGTATAGTCAGATGCCTTGGGGATAAGGTGGATTATCTGTCCTTAAAAAATAGCTAAATGACCACTATCGGATATATTTATTAGGGAGACCTTTCAAATATGAATTAGAGTCCATGTCTACTGGGTCCCTCCCACCCCTGAAGTGTGTGATTCTGTGACACATTTTGCTGGGTGTTAGTGGTGAGCTGCTGAGACTAGTTCCATAGGCTCTGTTACCCCTCTGGGGCTGAGTCCTAAGCTTTCATGTTGTGAGGAATACAAGAGAAATTGTGGGATGGGTCCTGCCCTCAAACAGCTTACGTTCAAGATGATGATGTAGAATGAGGGTACCTAGCAATTAGATACATTGCTAATGCTAAGTTCTGGTAAATGTGATGGGAACTCAGTATTTCAGAGGGAAAAGATCTCTGTGGACTAGAATGATCAGAGATGGCTTCCCAAAGACATTATAGCTTGGTCTGGGTCTCAAATGCAAGAAGCTTGTATCAGTTTTTTGGGGGAAGGGGTTCATTTGTTAACACTGCTTTGAATATTGTGTAGGCAGTAGGGTGGCTTAATGGGTAGAGCATTATACTTGAAATCATTATTACACATCCCTGAATTCAAATCCCATCTCATTGCTTTGCTAGCTATGCGAGCCTTCACTAATCAATTAATTTTTCTCACCTTCAGTTTCCATATTTGCAAAATGGGGATAATAACAGAGCCTATTTCTCAGGGTTACTTTAAGGAATGAATGATGTAATTTATATAAATCATATTATAAATTCTATTGTTTTATTATTGGAATTTTTTTTTCCTTAAGATTGAACATTGTCCACTATTTTCTGTCATCAGACTCATTGATGTTTTTTATCTTCTATTTTTTTTTCCCCCTTGAGGCAATTGGGATTAAGTGACTTGCTCAAAGTCACACAGCTAGGAAGTGTTAAGTGTTTGAGGCCAGATTTGAACTCAGGTCCTCCTGACTTCAGGGCTAGTGCTCTATCCACTGTACCACCCAGCTGCCCTATCTTCTATCATTGAAGGATGCATAATATACCCTTTAGCTGTGATGTGCTTACTGGTCTAGTGAGAATGCTTTGTTATATTTGCAAGAATGGACCCAATATGGAAATACTTTATTTACCAAGACTTACAGAAATACAAATCCTGAAAATCCAGCAATATACAAGTTCCGCTAAGATGCCAGTGTTTAATTTATTTACTTTCCCTTTTTATTTTCTACAGAAAAAATCAGGCAAAGGTATGCAGATCTGCCTGGAGAATTGCATATTATTGAACTGGAGAAGGAGAAGAATGGGCTCGGTCTCAGCCTTGCCGGGAACAAAGACCGGTCTCGGATGAGCATCTTCATCGTGGGGATTCACCCAGATGGACCTGCCGGCCGAGATGGGCGGATGCACATCGGTGATGAGCTTTTAGAGGTAACAGTCACTTATTCTTGGGCATTTTTGTATCACAGCCAATTGTAGGTGACACATCTGATCAGTGGATCACACATTTTGAGCCAAAAAGTACTTTGGTGATCAATTTTCTGCAAGAGAAGGGAGAGTAAGGACTTTTAAGACTTAAGAAACCATCTTAGTTTTCAGTTTCTTCAAAGGAAATGGTGGTAGAGGGAAGAATCAGTTCAAATCATTGCAGTCAGCAAATGGTGCTGACTGAAGGCTTTGCTCATGGAAAATTTCAGAAGCACCTTGGAAAAGAGCCATTTAATAACGGAGGTGGAAGGGAGCTGATTGTGATTAACAATCGCCCAAAGAACTTGCTTTTTTTGCTTGGGCAGTCTTACTGTTGGATCTTTCTGGGTTCCAGACTTTATAATGAAGTGTGATCTTGTTACTCTAACTGCAAAGCATATTAAAAAAAATCATATCATATCATCAGTCATATCATAATGACTGATTTTAAGGGTTTTCAGGAGATAAATGTGGGGGAAAATGGGCTGATCATGGAGGAAAGAAGCCCAGATAATAGGAAACATTGGATCCTGAAAGAGCCCAGAATGTGAAATCCAAAGAGTTGATTTCAAATCCAAATTCAGACCCTTTCTGATTTTCTGACATTTGGCAAATCATGTCAATTCTTTGCGTCTCTGTTCCCTCAATTAAATGAAATATTTGGACTAGATTATTAAATTCACCAAATCTTTGTAATTAGCACTGTGTTAGACCCCACAAACCTTGACATGAAACAGTGCCTACCCATTCAGAACATTCTGTTTCGGACAAGACATAAGTGAAAGTAAAATGCATACACAATAAATACAATAGAACAGATAATTCCTAGTAGCCCATCTCCATCTCCTGGGACTGAGATAGGTCCTAAATGAATTATTTTGTCTAAAGCATTTTGCAAACTCTATTGCTGTTGTAGTACATTCATTATCCATCAGTGGAGTCCTGTCCAACTCCACATGACCTCATTTGTTGTTTTGTTCGCAAAGATACTGGAATGGTTTTCCATTTTCTTCTCCAGCTCATTTTACACATGAGTAAACTTGTAGAATTAAGTGACTTGCTCAGGGTCACACAGATGGTAAGTGTCTGAGGCCAGATTTGAACTCAGGAAGATAAGTGGGTCTGACTCCAAGCCAGAGAATCTGCCTCCAGAGCATCAGCTCTATGCCCTATACCAAGTAGGTGCCCCTCTAGTATTCTATACATACCAGATACTTTTGTTGGTATAATTATTATTTATTATTGCCATTGGGCTAATATGTTCTGTTAATTTATATTATATACTATAAATTTATAATAGCCAAGGACTGTTCCACCAGTCAGAAAGTTTTCTTGATCTTCCAAACCAGCCTTCAGGACTACTACAAGGTGGAGGAGTTTGTTTCCCCCCTGCCCTTACATATGGGAAATAAGGAACACATATTGCGTGGCTCAGAATGTTACTTCTTGTTTTCTGAAAGCATTGGTTGTAATCCTCATTTTCATTCCGTTTCCTAATTTTTGGACCCGTCAGACTTGAACCCAGAATCGAATTTCCACTCTGACCTCACTTGCCTGGTGCAAAGTTGATGTTGAAGCCCAAGGTTTTCTAGATCCAACTGTGAATATGCCTTCACAATCCAGCTCCCTGGCTCCCTGCAGGATTTCTTCTCCAAAGCTGTCACTGCCAAGATGTCATTGACTGACGGCCCACAATTGTTTCTACGTGGCTTCTTTTTGTTTGTGTTTCCAGTGCAATGCTATAGAGGCTTCCAAAAATACTGAAAACTAACGCACATAGGACAATATTTAGTTCAATTACTTTTCACAGAAACATCCTTTGAACAAGCTTATGAAGGGAAAACACAACGTCATGTTAGTTTTGGCTCCTTTCTTTCAATTATACAATAAGCTTTTTATGGCCCTGGGTACCATTCACAAAAAGGCATCCCCAGTCATCCTGATCTATATGTCTAGATGGTTCCAGGCTTGTGATCTTACGTAGCCCTCCCTCACTTTAATTCAACTCATTTATGTGTTATAGTATCATCTCCCCGATATCACGATCCTCTTCAAGAACGAAGGACAAAGAGCAACAAAATGAAATCGATTTTGCCTTCACCTCTTAGTTTTGTATCCTCATGGAGTCTGACACAGGGTTGGCACTAAATCAATACTTGCCAACTGATTAATTATGGGATGTTGATGTCCCAGGTTCTCACAAGTTCCAGGACATTACAGACTCTAGACAATTCAACTAAGATAGAATGGCTTTGATGATGGGCTCAGAAGTGTACTTGGCAAGTTACATGGATGGATCCAAACTAATTTCAGTAAGATTTGCAACCGGTTCAGCCACTGACACCAAATAGTCTAACCTTCTCATCTTTTAGATGAGCAAACTGAAGACCCAGATAGGTTAAGTGACTCAGTCTCAAAGAATTATGGACTTAAATCTGGAAGAGTCTTTAACAAACCAGGTTGAAAAAAATTTAAAAATTAGGAAACTCAGGCCCTGGGTGATTAAGTGATCTGAATATTACATTTAAAAAATATTTTGAGTTTGAGATTGCACTAGGGATTCTCTATGGATGCTAGAAAGGATTTGTGTTCTTAATGACATCATTGCTCATTGTGATTGGAGGGTTCTTGAAGGTGGAGATTGTTCCATTTTTGTTATTGCACGAGTATCTGGCATGTTGCCAGAAAGATACTCATGAAAGAATGGAGTTTATTGGCTGAAATGGTAGTCAATCAGTAGAGCTTGTGGACATTAATGGAAGTGAATGGAGAGAAGTTAGTTATATGTGAAAACTCTTTTTATTATTAAACTGTCATGGTCTGCCTTGGAGGCAGTGATGTTTTGATATTCCAATATACCTTTGCCAAGCACCCAAATCTTTGGAGACCTTTTTAGTAAAAAGCAGACAATTCCAAGTCTTCCCTTGCTTGCCTGGTGCTCTCTTCCAGGTTTACTAAATCTTATAATTCAGAACCCAAAGGAAATCACTACATATGTTCAAGAAGAATGGAAACACAAAATATAGCCAGCTTCAAATTTGGGCCGAGAAAATCATTGCTAACTGCCATCCTGTTTTGTCTTCTGCATTGCTAGTGACTTTAAGGTTTGCTTTTTTCCCCATTAGGGAATGATTTCAGGGAGACTAGGGTAATAAAACTATTAATATTTGCTTCCTCCATCTTCAGAGCTGAATGTGATCCTTTGGGCACTGTTGAGAATTTTGGACCATCAGGGCTTTTGAATTAGAAGGAAGGAACATTCAATCAGCTTTATGCAGCCCCTTCATTTAACAATGGTGGAAAAAGAGGGTTGGCCAATTAAGGTGATTTAACATCCCCAAGAAGGGTCTGCTGAGACAGGCTGTGTCCCTGGGCTATCAGACCTCCAGAGCTGCAGTTTTTTCCATTCTAGCATGAACATGGAATCTAGTGTTCTGAAATCACGGGATTGTGGCTCTCTTGTCCCGGCTTCTGCCGCTTTCTCAGCATCTCCTCTTCCTCCCTGCTTTTTCCTGATGTTTGACACTCTCACTGTTTATTAGCCTCTCTCCCACAAGTTGAAATTGGAAGGAGAGACAAGATTAGACACCGAATTCAATTAATTTTGTCATCTTCTTGTCTTTCTCGTTAAGAGAATAGGTGGGGGAAGGGATTGAATCTATTGGCTTCAGTGAAGCTTCTGTGGCCGCCCTCCATTTAATTTCTCCTTGCTAACCCTCCTTCCTAATTAATATAATCAATCAAGGCTTTATAAACTCCAAAATAAGGATGACCTCTCTAGTGAGAGGATTTCTCATTTAATTCTTGAATTCTTCTTCATTGGCTTTATTTTTAAAAGAATTATATTTAGTTTTTATATTGCCTAAATTTTTCTCTGTATCACTCCCACTCTCCCCAAGAGACATCCCAAGGAACAATGAAATTTTTTAACAGAAGAAGTTTTTTTAAAAATTATCAAAAAAAATCCAAAATTGGGGCAGCAAGGTGACACAGTGGATAAAGCACCAGTCCTGAAGTCAGGAGGACCTGAATTCAAATCTGACCTCACACAGTTAATACTTCCTAGCTGTGTGACCCTGAGCAAGTCACTTAATCCCAATTGCCTCAGCATTTAAAAAAAAAATACAAAAATGTATATTTTTTCACATCCCTGCTTCTCTTACCTCTACAAAGGAGTAGGGATTAGTTTCTTTTTGTTTTCAGGCCAGATTTTCTTTAAACTCTGAGAACATTTAGTTTTTCTTGCTTTGTGGTGCTTCTTTCCATTTACACTGTGCTTTTGACTGTATATATTGTATCCCTTTTTTTTTTTTTTAATTTGGCCAATCCCTTCACTTGACTTCGGTTCATGTAAGTCTTGCCATTAATGTTCTTTATAATAATCTTCAGCATGAGAGCAAGGTGAATTCAGTGGATAGAAGATGGACTTTGAAGTTCTAGGTTCAGATCTTATCTCTGAAACTTAATTAGCTCCAGGACTCTGGACAAGATACACTTCCTCTCTAATCCTTAATTTCCTCCGGCATAAAATGGGGTCAATAGTATCAAATAGGATCAAATGAACTAATATTTCTAAAGCACAATCCCTGGCATACTGCTAGATAAATGACAAGGATGAGGATGATGATGAGGATGTTGAAAATGTTTGTTATCAATTCTAGTTGTGTGTTTGTGACATTATTTTTGACAAGAGGAAATTGATCAAAAGAACACCAGCTGAGTCAATAGCAGCACCATGTGTTCCTGAAGCCTGACTTTTAGCAAGAGCTTCATTTAAAGGGAAAGAACTTCCCCCCTGACTTTTAGGATAAGGCTCCCCAGGTGCAGCATGGCAGAAATTACATTTTTGTACACACACATTTTAATCCTGTGTTGTCAGCTTCATCCTATGTCAGATGCTAAATAAATGTCCTTTTGCCTTAGAAAACAACCTTATCCATTTTCCCAAAAATTCTCACCTCCTTGATCTGTATGTGAGTGTATGTGGGGAGGAACGGAGCCATTTTGATTGTTGCAGTCTAAATTGTTCTAAACCTTCATCTGTCTCCCTCTCCTTTTTCCAGGATTTTCATCAATGTCTGGCTTTTGTATCTCTAAGTCTGGGTAAAAGCTTTCCTCTATTTACTCAAGTAATTAATTCAGATGTAACTTAAAGTCATCTATAATAGTGAGATATCACACTGCCCATGGTCACATGGCTTGCATGTATCAAGCTTGCAGAACTTGAACTCAGGTTCTAAACTCCTTCCTCGAAGGTTCCTTGTCCATCTATTTCCCCATATCCGGACATGAGCCTTTCCTGATTCCCCAAACTTCAAGGATCTCCTCCTTAAATTAACATATTATTTTGTATACATCAGCTGTTTCCACAGATAGCAGCTAAGCTCCATGAAGAGAGGAACGGTATCCCTTTTATCTTTTTTATGTGTCAATGGCTAGCACATAATTGGTGTTTAATAAATGCTCATTGGTTGCCATCAACTCTGTCAGCCTATGAGGAAGTTTTCTGACGTAGCATATTTATACTTACAGGGGCAATACACAAAAGAGAAGCTTATTGGGGGGTAAAAGTAATATTTGGTAAATATCTTATCCTGTTGCAAGTATTATATTTTTGTGTGCATGTGTGATAAACTGTGGTATTGATTAATTTTCATACTGAATAGGACATTGGGATGATTTATCAATTATATTTCTTTTTTGCAT